>OY987316.1:3806661-4405806 GCA_963920655.1 Geranium rotundifolium | reverse complement strand
TGCAAATATAATAAATAGCACTACGAAAACGATCCATAACGTTCTATATTGAGCGATGGAACCATCTTCCCTAGTGTTCACGGTGCGGAGGCAGGAGCCCGAGCTGGTGGCTCCTGCCAGGCCCATGCCCCGTGAATGTAAGCATCTCTCGGTCCTGGACGACCGGGAGCTTATCCGGATCCACATCCCGATAATGATGATGTATAGAAACAATCCCTCCTCTAAAGGGAAGGACCCGGTGAAGGTGATTAAGGAGGCCATTGCGCAAACACTCGTTTACTACTATCCGCTGGCCGGACGCCTCAGGGAGGGCCCGGGCCGGAAACTATATGTGGACTGTACCGGCGAGGGTGTCGTGTTCATCGAGGCCGACGCTGACGTCGCGCTTGATGATTTCGGTGTTATGCTTCACCCACCGTTCCCGTGCGTCGAGGAGCTCCTTTTTGATGTTCCCGGTTCGTCCGGTATTCTTCACTGTCCCTTGTTACTTATTCAGGTATTAAATGATATTTATTTACAGAGTCTCAACGGCTTGGAGGTCATTTTCAGTGGTGTTAACATATTTGTGTCTAGAACCGAACATATTATTTACACTAATTTGAAGGGTTATAATATATATGAAATAAATTTCTAATTCGTTCTGGTTAAGATTTAGTTTTATTGACTTATCGATTTTTTATTGAGCCAAAAACTAATGGGTTGTCAAATTTGACTCATGTCATATTAGAAAAATAAAATAAAAGTATTGCGTTCAAGCTTAAAATAATAAAAAATACTTCGTCGCATTATATAATTCAAATAATCAACACTAGTTTATAAAGTCAATATAAGTATACCTAAACATATCAATTCTGATTACGCATACCAGATGTAATTTATTTTTATCGATAACTTAGTGTCTGGACTGGAAGCCTCGGAATTATATTTATTTTATTTGTACATAGTTTGTTGAAGTAATTGATTGTTTTAATTAATTTGAAGGTAACACGACTCAAGTGCGGTGGATTTATATTCGCTCTCCGTCTTAACCACATCATGACCGACGCATACGGTATAGTACAGTTCATGAGCGCAGTGGGCGAGATGGCACGTGGCGCGTTGTCCCCGTCGATCCCACCTTCTTGGAACAGAGAGTTTTTCCGTGCCAGGGACCCACCGCGCGTGACACACACCTACTTCGACGGAGACGTGGTCTTCAAACTCGTTGACCAGGTCATGATTGAAAAATCTTTCTTTTTCGGTTCCTCCCAAGTATCAGCTCTTCGCAACCTGGCCCCACGTGAACAACGTCAACGTCAATGGTCAACATTTGACTTGCTCACCGCTTGTCTGTGGCGCTGCCGCACCATAGCGCTCCGGATCGACCCCAAAGACGACGTGTACATATTATTCGCTTTGGACACGCGCAGGCTCAACTTCGACCCTCCGATGCCACGTGGGTACTACGGCAATGCGGCTACGCAGGTGGTGGCCTCCACCGTGGCGGGGAATCTTCTCCAAACGTCGTCGTTTGGGTTTGCTTTGGATTTGATAAGAAAGGCCAAGGCGGGTGTGACCGAGGAGTACGTTAGGTCTGTGGTGGATCTGATAGCGATCAGAGGGTTCGTGCCGGTCCCGGGGCTGACACGTGGGCGATGCTTCGTGGTGACGGATCACAGGATGATCGCTGGATTTGCTGACGTGGACTTCGGGTGGGGCCTAGCGGTACACGGTGGGGTCGCGGGGGACTCCACCGCAGCCGCGCGAGGGTTAGCGACGTCCTACGTGGCATGCAAGAACAAAGAAGGAGAGGAAGGGATGGTCGTACGGATGGCATTTCCTCGCGCGGCCATGAAAATATTTGAGAATGAACTTGATAGCATGTTAAATTATGACACTGAAAAGTCTCATTTCAATATTAATTCTAGTTTGTAAGATCGTGGAGATCGATATGTTTCTTTTTCACTGGCACGATGTGTGATTTAATTTTCTCAATATTGTTATGTTATTGTTTTTGATATATTCTTAATCTCGACCAAAGTGTTACGTTTTTTTATAAATTTAAACAATTTGTTATTTCGAAATATTTGGTTTATCATATCGATTTGTATTCTTGAATTTAATTTATAATAAAGAAATCAAAACAGATTCGCTTGAAAATCTGGATCTGAAAAGGACATTTAGTTAATATCATTTCTAAAAGGTTAATTTAAAATATATTTGGTTGCAATCAGTGAAAAACCTCATTTATTACCATACATACTTAAAAGTAAGAACTATTATTATCGTACAGTATCTAATATATCAATAGTTTTAACATTTTCTCTTTTTTATTAATTAATGAAATAATACAAAAATAGTATAATAGTCAAATCACACAAAAAAACCTATCTGAAATTATCAATTTTCTCATTTTTCCCATTTCAAGAAGCTTCGGGGTAGGTATATGTCGTGGGAGGCGTTGAGTGTGCGCCAAACTTGGATGAGCCACCGGAGAGCATTATTTTAATGATTGATTTACAATCATCTGTAGTTGGATCGAATTCGAGTTTAAATATATAAGTTATTTCAAGTGTAAAGCAAGCAATTTTTCGAGTTGATGAGTTACATTCAAGCATAGCTAATTTTTCTGATGGAAATTGTCAGAATCCCAACCCATATAGTAATCCGTAAGTGTATGAATTTAATCTTCATAATAAAATAATTACTAAATACATAAATAAAAATTAATTCGAGTTTGATTATTTACTTTTTAATTGAGTTTGAATTTAACTTTCATTTATGTATAACTTATCAAAAAAAACTTTCATGTATGTATAATTATGAAGCGAGTCAGTCCGCGAGACTTAAAAACTCTAATAAATTAGGCTAGTGTTTGATTCGTTTATCAAACGACTCACCATTTAACTTGATCTCAAGATAACTTTAATTTAAAAATTTACAATTTTTCAATAAATAATAAATTATAAGAGAGAACAAAAAAATGAAAAATAATTTAAATAATACAATAGTGTAGTAAAATATAACTATGGTTATGAACCGACAAATAAATTTTTGTTTGAACCCATGACCTCATGAATAAAACAGTGTGATTCTTTTAAGGTGAGAAAAAAAATACTTGAACCAGAAAAAGGTGCTCATCCCAATTCATGACCTACATATGTAATACATAAGGGCATCTCCAACCATGTCTCCAAATATGCAAATTTTTGCATATTTTGACACTTTATTCTCCAACGCACGTATCCAAATATCCATATGCATATGCAAAAATGCATATTTGCTACAGTACATCTCCAAATTTGGAGACACACTGTAGCAATCTTCAAAATATATAATCATTTTTTTATTGACAAATGTTTTTCCTTTTTCCTTTGTTTGCAAAATTAGAAGAACATACAAAATAAATAATTTTTTTCGGGATATTATAAGAAATGAGTGGCAGTGGTTGATTTAATTTTTTTTAATAATTTAATTCCATATATTTATTTTAATTTGTATTTTATTATTATTTTAATATTAAAAATAAATAAATAAATAAATGCAAATCCGATTAATCCCCGATTAATCTTTCCGGGATGTTGTCCGCTCGATTAACGCATACCATTTTTTAGAACCTTGATAATTATGTTTCTTGGTTGGTGTTGGAGAGAAAATTTTATCACATAAACTTTGGATTATTATATGACCTTTATTTTTAGTAAATTATATAAATATAATATGTAAAATTATTAAATAATAAAAAATAGTATTTGATGTGATAAAATAGATATAATTTTGGAGATTGGGTTGGAGAGAAATGAATATAGAGACTCAATCATTGGGTAATAATTTTTACATATATGGATATAGGTTTGGAGATGACCTAAAGAATGGATAGTTGAGAAGTCAGTAAAGTTAGTTTTCTTAGCTTAGAGTTTATATCAATCATTAAACATTTATACAATTGTAATCATATTTTAAATACAAGTGTTTTCGTTCTCTGATTTAGATATTATAAATGGAGTGTTATGTTATATCTCCGATCTGCATGACTAATCTCGAATTATTTTACAACTAATATTTTAATAATTTAATTTATTTTTCAATTAATTCCTAGAAGGCCCTTCTTACTTGATTAGGGCTTTTAAAACATTTCACACTGTTTATTCTTCTACAAAATTAAAAATGCATCAAATATTATCAATAACATCATTTTCAAACGTAAAAACAGAACCAAGAAGTCAAAATAAATTGTTAATTCCTTAATGGTAAAAGTATACAAGATGAATATGCTATATACAAATTTAATCACAATCTTTCTTGTTTTCTTTTCCTTTTTCACACAAAATGCATCAAAGAAAATGACAAGGAATAGTTGAGGATAAGGCAGAGTAAAGCGGATTGTGCGATTCATCTGCTCAGCAATGTTTAACTAATGACGGGGAAGCTAGGGTTCACGCCAAGTCCAGATCCGTCGAAAGAACCAGGCTCTGCATGCTTAACCGTGCCATAGTGGCGGATATGGCGCAACAGCCTGGCCAGGAACGTATTGTGGCAAATTGTGGAGCTATCGCACACAACCGCTACATGCTTGCGTGCCCTTGTTATCGCAACGTTCATCCGCCTGATATCTCCCAGGAACCCGACAGCGCCTAGAGTGTTGGATCGGACCTAATGCAAAATAGTAGTATTATTCAGTATACATTATTACCTACAAGTCATTAGAAATATGGTACTGAATAGTTATTGAACACTAGTGGAGAATTTCGGGTGCTATGCGCAATTTTTCACAATACCATTGATATAATGACGGCATCAGCCTCCCGCCCTTGGAAACTGTCGATAGTTGCAACCTCAACGCCTTTAGCCTCTGGAAGCTCGTCAAGCCTGTCTCTTAGTAGTTGTACTTGAGCAACATAAGGAGATTGCACGGCAATTGCTGCCGGGTTAACACCTGTACTCAAGATTTTAAATTGATAAGTTTGCTTCACAAGGACAACTGTGATAGAACATTAAAAGCTGGTAAAGTATTGAAAAATATCTGAAAAGATGTAAATATTATGTAAAAACAAATTCTGTAAGATAGAAGAAAAAAAACTACTCAAAAGCAATGTTCTAAAAAAGGTGTTATGGGGATTAACAGAGGATTAATAGAACACTGCTCAGAAGTGCATTAACGTAAGACTTGAAGATAGAGTGGTATTTTCTAAAATTTTAGATAGACAAGGTAGAACAATTTAAAACACCGAACTGATGCAAATAGCTCAGCAATCAAAATCTATAGATACCGTAACAGAGAGAGAAACCAATATTATCCTGGTAACACTAAAAAGAAGCATGCAATTTTCACCTTATTTTCAAGAATACAAAGTGCATAGCATATGTAACGGACAGGAATTGTCACATCAATCATTCACAAGAATTTTGATCTTTCAGAAGAAAGTGGCTACAACACAAATATATAGTAGCTATATAGACAATTCTTTTCCTGAAACCCCAGCTCTATACATTGCATATATAAGGAAAGAAAAAAAGTGTAGCCAGGTTCGCTCACCAGAGTAAATCAAAGAAAAAACGTGCTGCACAACAATATCAGCTTCCCCTTCGTTGTAAAAGGAACCCGTGCCAGCAGGGTCTAAATGTTCCTCACAACCGACAGACAAACTTCCATAGGGCAATCTTGTATCGAGCAAAAGTAAGGGGCACTGTGTCATCCATGTTGGCTGCAATAACGCAGAAAAATTATACATTTGATACTATATTTTTAAAAGTGAATGTGTTAGGCAAAGAACTTTTGGAACTCTAGTTTTGAATTTAAAGCTTCACAACAGAAACTCACACTAAGCATCCTTGTTGAAAATTTATTTCATTTTCTGCATGTCAGTGAAAAGATACAACGACATATCTTCCTGTCCAATTGCACTACAGATTCCAGAATGGGAAAGTACAAGCATTTTCCCAAACGTAGACCCACTAAGAGGAACTGTGAAGCATATGTATGTCATTTGCACATTAAGTGCCTATGTATGTATTCAGCTTGTAAATCTAAAATTGTCAAGGGATTAACAATCACACAAGTGGAATATGAAAGTGCCATAGATAAGATAGAATCTTGTGAAAGTAGAAAAACCCTATATTCCACTGATTTCAAGGAAAATATATACTAGAAAATAATTTCTAAATTTCAATACAGATGGCTTACTTTTAAGCATTCGGTCAGCTTCAGAAAATATTTCGAAGGGGGACATGACTTCCCTAGAGGTGTTTTCCCAATCCTTATCTTTAAAAAAGAACATTTCTCGCATGAATAAACATTTCCTACTAACTTTCCTTCGAGGAAAGCATATTCCCTCAAAGTAAGCACAGCCTCCAGAAAATATGATGGATCAGCTCCAAAACCCAGATGGGAGAATTAGAATGTCAGATTTCCAGAGTGTTAACTATAGTTTTCAAGTGCTTCAATTATTTTTGTATATTCAAAATTCTATAGGAACAATGGAATAGATAAGGGGAAGGGGGCAAGTATTCTATTAATTATATATAAACTCAAGTATTCCATGCACACAATTTAAATGCAGAGTACAGACATCTGATATAAGGGATAAAACTAAAATGGCATATACAACTAATAGAGTGTATTTTCTTCAAAAAGAGAAGAAAAAAATTCATGCCATGTCTTAGAAACTAAAGGTACTGAAGTTTTTTTTAACCATGGAAGGCGTGAATGACAGAGAAGCTAGATGGAAAGTGGAAGATGATTCAAGTGAATAATACAGCATCTCAGCTGGCAACTCCTTTCTCAAAAATATACATGTGCAAGTGCAAGACATGTGAAATATATATATGAAACTGGATGATCATAGATAAGAATGATACCATGACAAATGGAGAATCCCCAAGAAGATGAGAAGCCACAGTGGACGAGGACTTCAACCCTCCACCATACAACTCCTTTGACGACCAACTGGCTATTGCATCATTCATACGGTACTGTGTTGTTAACTTGGTCGCGAGAACCCCTTCATGCAAATTTGCGGCTCTCTCTAGTAAAGATATTCCTAGACCCCCTTCCAACGCAGTTCTTGACAGTACCACTGGAGCAAGCTGACACTGGTCGCCAGCAAGAATACAGCGTTTCCCTTGCAATATTGGGATCCAGCAAGAAGGTTCAATCGCCTGCCCTGCTTCATCTATAACAACCAAGTCAAATGTATCCAACCTTCGGATCAAAGGATCAGCCGCTCCTGTGTTGGTCGCAAGCACAACTTGAGCACTTCCTAAAGTTTCCTTCACGGTCTCCCTCTCCTTCTTCTTCAGCACCTTTCCAAGTTGTTTCAAGAGCTGACGTATGCCAGCAGCTAAAGAGTCGTCTTTCAAGCAATGTCTGAGGTCTTTCCTCAGATCCGATTTCTTCCTCTCAAATTCCGCTACATGACTTGCAAGCTTAGATTTGACGATTTCACCCAAAGATTTTGAAGCCACTGAAGGAGATATGCGACCTGGATTGCCAACCCGGACAATGTTTGCTCCAGTCGTTGAAAGTTTTTCAACCATGTTATCAACAGCTGCATTTGTAGGCGATGTTACAAGCACCCTTTCACCTTGTTTAACAGCAAGTGATATAAGTTCCTTGAGCAGAACTGTTTTTCCTGTACCAGGTGGCCCTTGAAGTATCAGAACAGGGCGCTTCTTATTCAAACCTAAGGCAATTGCTCTTTGCTGAGAATCATCGAAAGCTCCAGCACCCGGCAGTCCATCCAATTCTGTTTCAGCCCAATCCACCAAATCATTTTCCTTCAATCGTGCAACATCTTTCTCCTCCCCAAACAGTGTAGCTACAATAGCAGCAGAAGGATTTTTCTTTTGCAAACCATTCTTTTGAAGCAGCATTAACGCTTCACAGTTGCGCTATAGCATAAGATAATAACAAAATCATACGTTCATAAGCAAATCGTGATAGCACAAAGAGAGAAGTTGAGAAGAGATGAAAAAAGGCATTTCTGGTGTGTTAAGAAACAGAACCAAATAGCCTGTAAAATGTTTCCATGCTTTTGAAAAGTAAAGCATGAGCAATTCACAAACACTACTCACATGCTATGCTCTATATTAGGTAACATGGTGGTGTTGTGATGTGATATGTATCATATTTCTTGCCATAAATCCCAAAGTGTGATCAACTCAATACCATAAAGATGTATGACTGAGTTTTATTGCATAATGCCTAAGCTAATGTATAAAATTACAAAACCTGAAATGGAAATTTCCTCATAAACTAGCGAAAATCATGCATTATATGAATTACTAATGTATTTGCCACAAAAAATAGTGCAAGAATACCTCAAAAGTGAGTGCATCAGCCAACCCTTGAATGCGATCAAGGCGCACACTCTTGCCAGAGAGCTTAGAAAAAGTAGGATCACCATGACGGGACTCTAAAGCCACGCTGATGCTGCAGCCATCTTCTCCAAAGCAGTTAACAAATCCTCGCATGGAGGAGGTTGCACCAGCACCTCTGCTATCACATATTCTCACACATACCATGTCTCCCGGAGAAAGGGTAGTAGGCGGTAATCTGTGATTCCCCTCAGCCCTGAACTGAACCAAATGCATTCCTCCTAATCCTGTGTACAAAAATCCCATTCCGATTCCTCAGAGAATTTAGTTTCAAACTGCATCAGCAGTACAGAGTTAACTCACCAGCCACAGTCAATAACCAAAATGGATACAATCACTACCCACCAAAAGCATGAACCTTGAAGCTTAAAAGAAAACGACAACCGAGTCAACTGACCTGTGGATGTGCTCACAGCATGCAAATTGCAGATGGTGTCACAGACTTCCTCTTGAGCCTGACCATGAGTAACCAAGAACTCAATTGGTTTTGACGAATCAGAAGCCTCATCCGGCATTGGAACCGCATCGAGCTCCTCCTGGGTATACTCCAACTCAGCATCCCTTTCAATCCGAAGCAATTCAGACATACGACTAGCAAACTCATCAATCCTGTTCTGTAAAGCCTTGGCCTTCTCCAGGTCCATCCCCAAGGCACCCTGTTCTTGCTTTGGCTGCGCCACCTTTCGAGCAATAGCCTTATGCTCCGCTAAAACATCAAATATGCACCATTATAGAAACTGATACTGATGCTGAAACAGTGAGTGTGTGATAGAGAGCAGACCTGAATTGGCTATATCTTTGAGGAGCTGCCAGGACTCCGTCTCGCGCCAGCTCTGCACCACCGACCTGGCCTGGAGGTCCTGGAGAGCGTCACGGAGCTCCCTCTGGAAATGGTCGAAGAGGGTTGAGTAATGTGTGCAGGCCTTCAAGCAAGCGGCTTCACCACCAACAGGCATGGGAATGGCGTTGAGGTAAGGCTGCGCCTGGATCACGAAGGCGAGCTGCTCCGTCCCCATTCGCTGCCGGAGCTCCGAGAACTCGCCCTCTACCTCCGCCGTGGCGAAATCGGAGGCCATTGCCTTCATCCCCTGTGTTATCCACCTGATCACCTCCTTCCCCAGATCCCTCCTCCCCATTGGGTCCCCATTCTCGTTCTGGGTCTCCAGGGTTCGCTGCTTCGGCACAGACCGGGAGGGTTTCGGAGAAGAAGAAGCTGTACTGGTGGTCTTTAGGGTTCGAGTCTTGCTGCGACTCCTCCTGCTGCGAACGGGATTGGCGCTGCTGCTGGTGCTGTTCCTGACGACCAGTCGGAGACCAAACCCAGGTCTCGGAGACCGATTGGCGTTGCCATTGCTGTGCTTCGACGCAGAGAGCGAAGAGGGCAAGCAAGATCGCCGGAGGCGAAGCGTCAAGCTCGGCGACCTCTTCAACGCCAAGCTCGTGGACACTCCTCCACGCGACACCGTCTCCATCCCAATCCAAAACCCAACAACCAACAAGCGAAAAAAAGCAAACTTTAAAATAAAAATAAAAAAACCCTTTGCTCACTCCGTTGGAGCCGCCATTTTTGTCCTGCAAATAAGCTTCTGTGGGGGAGATTGTTCGTATTAGGTCAAAATTGGAGGTGGGTGGATTTGAGGTGTACGTGTAGGCGTGTGGTGTGGGCACTGTACTGTGTGAGTGAGTACAGTGTTGTTGATGCAGAGAGAAGGTCACTATCTGAGAGTGTGTTAATGGTAAGGTGAGAGAATCGGAGATGGAGCAATTTGTGCTGTGATTGGTCCTTACGCGATTCTCTGGTGCATCTTTTTTTTTCTATTTACTATTTTTGGTGCTTTCTTCGCTTCCATTTTTGTGGCCAAGAGTCACTACTTCTATGACGTGGCCGATTGCTCGCCATGAGAATATACCACGAAAAATAAACAATTTCACAAGTTAGACCTATAAATTTATATTATATAGTCTTTTTCTCAAATGATATTAATCATGATTTATATATCAAAACAATATGTTGGCCGTATTTGATCTTTCATAAAAATAAATATTAAAATGTTTAAGAGAAATGAAAATAAATTTGTTAATATATTAAATAATTTTAACTTTATGTATTTTTAAATATGTTTTATTTTTTGGTATAATTACGATTTTTCAAAAAAAAAGTTAAATATGTTTCATTTTTACGATTATAAGGAGATGATAATTAGGTATAACGAGAAGACCGGAGTGTTATGTTTTACGAACTGTAATAAAGGTCTCGAATTTCATATCGTAGCCTATAAGTGACTTATATTGATGGAGAGGTGTAACGATCGAATGGTCTAAAAAATAGTTTGTAACTTTATATTTGAAGCATGAGCTTGTAGTTAAACAAGGGTAGTAATCAAATACAAACGGTACATTATTATACAAATGTTAGAACGTTTTGAAACCGTCCGATCTTTAGATATGTGGTGCAGATTAGATGTTGACTCTAGTGGCATGAAATTGTAATTAACTACAGTTTAATGATTTATTATTATTGATATGTAGTCAAATGAGGGTAACATCGTACTTTCATCTTCACCTGATTTCTAATAATTATCTTTGTGCATAATATTCGGGATTGATCATAATTTATTAATTGATTTCACATTATATGTAATTAATTAAAATTGGGCATTAATTGTTTTGACTTTTTACTCCATAAAATAATATTGCCGTTTTACAATATATATGTTTTGTTGTTACAGAATTTGAATTTTCTTTAACAGTATTTATTTGTTTCATGAATTATTATTATTTTTTTTTGTTAAATAGCATCAGATCATTTATTTCTTAGAAGTTCGACCTTTTTTTTTAATGTTTCATGACACAAAACTCATGAAACATTTTTATGTGTCATGTAAGAATTGTTTCATTATGACTTTAAATTTCCAGCATAAATTTTTTTTATTCGCCCAATATTGTTTCTTGAGGATTATTTCATCATACGAACTTTGTCTACTGACCAAAATTCAGATGTTCGTCGAATGATTTTTATGTCATCTTCTTTTCATCGTCTTCTTTTCTTTTATTGTTTCATGACACAAATCTCATGAAACATTTTAATGTGTCATGTAAGAATTATTTCATTACGACGTTAAGTTTTCAGCATAAAATGTTTTATTCGCTCTATATTGTTTCATCATGCATACTTTGTCTATTGATCAAAATTTATATGTTCGTCGAATGATTTTTGTGTCATCTTCTTTTCATTGTCTTATTTTCTTTTATTGTTTCATGACACACACATCATTAAGTATTTTAAACACACATCATTAAGTATTTTAATGTGTTATGTAAGAATTTTTTTATTATAACGTTAAATTTTCAGCATAATATATGAAACTCAATCAGCTTGGTACCGTAAAACGGTGATTGTGCTCTTCCACGACAACAATCTCTTTCCGTTTTCCAGCCACGTTCAAGTCCTTCCACCGCCGCACATCCGTAACCGTCGTCTCCTCCACTTCTTCTCCGATATTCCGAACACACACACACACACACATATATATATATATATACATCATACATACATACATACATATATATATATATATATATATATATATATATATATATATATATATATATATATATATATACCTCCTGCCGTCGCCTCCTCCGCTTCTTCTCGCTTCTTCTCCGATAATCCGAATATATACATATATTCATGGCAACAACCTCCTTCCCGTTTTGCAGCCACGGTCAAGTCCTTTCACCGCCGTATATCCGTAGCCGTCGCCTTCTTCGCTTCTTCTCCGGTAATTCGAGGCCGACTTCTCCATCTACACAAAATCGCAGATCATCAGAAGTTCTCTCTAACCTTCCATTGATGTTTTGATTTGAATGTGAAGAAACGTTTTTTCAAAATATAATTTTATAGAATTTATGTGGTTATCACTCCCATAATTGTAGGACCACTTAGCATTAACTATTTAGAAAATGACACGTCTACCCTTGTTGACCAGCTTCAACTTTGGTTTCATGTGTTTTTGCCGTCTCCATCTCATTCGTTCATCACTTTCATCCAATGGCCACAAATCATTTTAATATTTGTATAATAATTATGGTTTGTATCCCGAGTCCTTTCCAGTTAAACACAACCCGACGTGTCAAAGGCGAAAGCTTGTTGGGCCTAGATTCTTGGATTTGTTATTGGGCCTTTTACGTTTAGCCCAATACAAGTACCTCTTTCTCTGTTTCTCATCAGCTTCGAGGACTGTGGATTGTGCGGCCATTTCTGCAGAAAATAAGCGGTGGAGAGAGTTGAGAGAATCGGAGAAGAAGCCATGAAATTGAAAGTGTTCGACGCTCACTGTCACCTTCAGGACCCTAAAATCTTCAGCAAGGCTCCTCAGCTGATCGCCACCGCCATCGATGCCGGCGTTGCTCGCTTCGCCGTCAACGGAACGCACGAGGTACTGTCCTGCTCCTTCAGTTCACTCTCCGTCTATCTCTGTTTCAATCGACTCTCATGGCGGTGAGTTCGTTTTGTTTTTGTGAGTAGAAAGATTGGAATTTGGTGAAAGAAATGAGTGAGCAGTATGATACTGTGGTTCCCAATTTTGGGCTTCATCCATGGTAATTTTCTCTGCTCGATTGCGTTTTGTGGTTGAATTGGAGATGGGTTTTTTGGGTTTGTTCGTGATTTTTGTGAGAATTTGTGGGTGTGATTGGATTTTGGAAGGTATGTTGCAGAGAGGAGTCCCAGCTGGTTCAACACTTTGAAGGACTTGTTTAATGCTACTCCCTCTGCTGCTGTTGGAGAGGTGGGTCTATAAATGTTCCCCATCTCTGTTTCTATGGAGCTTGATGTTTCATTTCATATTGATTTAGTCTTTTGATTGTTTTAATTGTTAATGATTTAGGACAGTCACCAATGCTACACATAATAGAGTGAGTGTATTGAAGATTCTTATGTTAATAGCACTATGTTGTTTGACATAGTTGGTAGAGTTGGTCAAGAAAGAAACTTGCAATGTCTTTGATCATGGGTTCTATCTTATTTCCAGATTGGTTTAGACAAAGGCGCGACTGGAAGGCAGATTGATTTCACTCAACAGGTTTTTATCCTAAATCTATCTTGTCATATGCTTGAGATTGTTGTTTCCGGAGGTCTGAATAGGTGTCTAATTGCCATTCATTTAAGGCATTAACGTAAAGCTACAACTTATACTGATATAAAGAGTTATTCAAAAGCTTATAGTGACATCCATATTAGAGCACCTCACCTCATTGATGAATGAACATGAACAGATTCTTATGTCATTCTATTTTCTTCACTTGATTTGGTTGTTGAAGATATCCCTCTATATGACTTTGTATACATGGGAAGCATCTAGTTCATCATTCATCAGAGCATGTCAATACATCTGGTTCAAGAGATGAACTTCTTGGCTATGGCAGACTGTTTAATGGGATGTTGTGACTTGGTGTGGGATTTGCAAATTCCTATATTCCCAAAATTCGTGTCAAAAGTAAAACAACCACTGTTTTTAAAGGATTAATTAAGAACCATGCCATTGTTTAATTACTAATGAGTTTTCTCACATAAATGTATACATGTATGTTTATGTAGGTATGAGTGTGTAATTGTACAGTGTACACCACACATGTTCATGTTTGTTTGCGCCTTTGCATACATAAAAAGTATTTCTATGTCTATATATTCTTACTTGTATCTCATCTCTGTTTTATATTCCACAACATCACAGTCTATTTATGCTATATTCTACTTTCTATGCATTCTTTACCCTCACCCTAAAAGGCCAGTGTTAGCCTAGATCATATCACGTTTTTTTTTTCATATGTAATCTAGCCTTCTGCTATTACTCCTGACTGTTGGTCTTATTAAAAAATTCAATAATTACTAAATAGAATGCATCACATTTATCCTTACGAGAATTTGTTTCAGACTGATTTGCATGCATAGGATCTTTCAGGTGCAAGTCTTCCAGCAGCAGCTTGAACTTGCAAAAGCACTGAAACGACCTGCATCAATTCACTGTGTTCGTGCATTTGGTGATCTTCTCCAGATACTGAAGTATGATAACTCTACATATTTGTATTTTCCTTTCATAATTGTGCACTAATTGGATGCCTAGAGGGATAATTGAGACATTTAAGCTGTGCGTATGGGATCACACTGGGGGTAACCAAGTAATGGACATCGAAATCAGAATTGCACATCTCAATTTTCCTAAATCTCAAGGATAAACTATAAATATCAGAATTCAAGCTTGATTTAATATGGTTGTATACAGAGCACTGCAAGTATCAATGTTCTTTCCTCATCTCCTTCATTGTGCTTCTCATAGACTTTCTACAGTTGAATTTACCTGACGAGTTGATGTATGAACTGAAAATTGCACATGGCGTTGACAAAGAAAACTGAATTTTAAAATCTATTTTCGTTTTTTGTTCACATGCTCACTTCTAATTCTATCATGAATGCTATACCTTCTCCTGCTGGCTCTCTTGGGATACTCTAATCTCTTCAGAATGTTGTGCATAACTGTGTATGTATCTATATATTTCCCTTTCTGGGTACTTCAAGAATCAAAATGAGTGGGATTCCTTCAGTGAATCTTTTTATAAGTCCAACATAATAGATAGCTTTTCCCTTCCTTACGGTGCTGACATAGAGGGTGAGATTGGCGCAACATTAAGGTTGCTGCGTTGTGACATTTTGGCCATAGATTTGAATAAGAGAGATCATCTGTCTCTAAAGAAAGTTTAAGTCTGGTCATTGATCATGACCTCCCTAGACCCCCACAATGATAGTGAAGCTTCCTGCATTGTTGAGCCCTTAAGGTTCTATCACAATATTCATTGCATACTACTCATCTGTAGCCTATGAATCATAAATTGTCTCAAATGATAGTGTGTGTGTGTCACTAATAATAAAGGTACTGCTGCATTAAAGTCATTTATATCTCCCTACTCTAGGAGAAAGAGAAGCTAGTCCAATTTTGTGTTAAAAATTATATTTATCTTTCCCTTTTTATCCATTATTTTCTCTTTCGGAGATTATATGTAGGATTGAGCTCAGCGGCATGAAGGCACTTGCTTCTACGCTCTATTATGAAGTAAAAATAATCTGATATCCTGATGTGCCATAAAACATTCCTGATGCTTTGAGGCCTATATATTACCATCAAAATGATATTGATGCATACAGTACAGATACTCTGAATATATTGTCTCGCGCCTGTTAGCTTTATAAACATGAATGTTGAGAGGTGTCACGTAGTTTCTTTGTGTGCCACATCCCCCTCTATAATAGTTTATCCTTGTTCGTAAATTACCATTGATAAATGTTTGCATTGGCTCATGATAGTGCTCCATGCACCATTACTTAGTTAACATGCTTTCTTGATGCGAACATATGTTCTGTCAGAGAGACGGGCCCTTTCCCTGATGGCATTATTCTGCATTCTTACCTTGGTTCTGCTGAGGTGGTTCCTGAATTTGCCAAGCTTGGGGCTTATTTTTCTTTCTCTGGATTTCTTATGCATATGAAAGCAGCAAAGGCAAAGAAAATGCTGAAGACGGTTAGTTACTTCATATCATTTTTTTGTTGTAAATGCCTACATTCAACATCCTGATTTCCATGTTTCTGTAGGTACCCATTGAAAGGATTTTATTGGAGACTGACGCACCTGATGCATTGCCTAAGTCAACATTAGATTCTCTGCATTTTGTGGATGGAGATCCTTCACTTCCTGAAGAAACTCAGGCCCAAGGAGGAAGTTCCACTTCAATCACCGGGACTCCTGAGGGTAATTCATCATGTGCTGCCAGGGATACAACAACACTGCCAAAAGAAACACTTAATCATCCGGCAAATATTTATAATGTACGTATATCCCCTTTTCTTATTGAAGTGTTATTTTCGTGATGTGTTCCTCACGTGGTTATATATGGGTAAGTATTTACTGATAATACATACTTCTATTTTACGTACATTTCAAACTCCACTTTTATGTTCATTGGCATGTAAAAATAAATAAGCCATATTCAATCTGATTGTGCTGTTGGTTGTGTGAACAACAGTGAGACAGATATTTGTGTTCTCTTATTGCTAATTTTGTCCTCTACAATAAATGGTGAGACTTGACACAATTCCTTATGTAAAACTGAGTCATATATTATCCATATAGAGGATTAATCGGACAAGTCGGGGATTTTTATAACACTGTTTATTAGTTGAGTTTGTTCCCTTTAATACACCATTTTATTTCAAATTATTTCCATGTGGGTATAAAATTCTCAACAAAATTTATATGTATCTCTATACAGACCCATTGTCAGTTTTTGCATTCAGGTGTAGTATAAAATCTTCTATCTCAATCTGCTGGCCCTGGATCATGTACAGTCCATTTATTTATCTTTATTATGTTATTAATGATGATCTAAGATAACAGATTTACCTGACTTTTTGACTTTGCTCTCAGGTACTTGATTATGTAGCATCTTTGCTAGACATGCCTAAGGAAGAACTTGCTGAAGTAACTTACAGTAATGCTGTGCGCTTATTCTCCTACGAAGGTGGTTCTAAAGTAGGTTCATAAGTAGAATGTTGGACTTGCAATATCTGAGGCAAGTTCGTATTGGCAACAGCAGTGTTGTCTATTTACAACAAACCTATGTATATCAGTTGTTTACATAACCAGTGTGTGTAGTTACATTTTCTCATCTTGTGATCAAATTTAGAGAGTCCATCATGTTTATGAATTAATGCATTTTTAAAATATTAAAATATCGGTTTATAGAGATGACAAAATATGTTACACTCCAGTATTATCTAATCTGGTTGAGACAGAGATGGAGATTGCAAGTTTGCCCTGTTGTCATTTTTACGAGGAAGCAAAATACTTTGAATATATTCAAACTACTGTATAAATCAAAGTTAAGAGAATATATATCAGGTTTATTTTCTAAAAGATGGAACACTTTGGTGGAATTTTTTTTATCATAGAGAATGAGTGCAGTTTTATCATTTATGTGTTAAATGATGAATCAATTATGAACGAATGTTAGAAGTAGCAATGAGGTGGATTTGGTGATACTTTCACCTATCTCATCGGATTAAGATACTTAATTCTTGTTATGTTTGGGAATTTTTCGTCTCTTTGAATAGGATGACAACATGAAGAACTTAGTGATCACTGTCCTCTAACCTGGCTGATTGGAGACACCTGATTCACGTCGTGGTTGAGGACTTTTGTTTTCTTTTAAGATGATAAAAAGGTAGGTTCAGAGGAATTCAATGATCTCCTTTCCTTATTTTATCGGATCAAGAACATTGAATTTCCAATGGATCTAAAGATTATTGTCATCCCTAAAAAAATAAAGAGTAACAACAAATTTTGTCTTCTCAAAATATACTATTTATATTTTCGAGAAAATGTCACTTATCTCCCGCGTACTATACTTGATTTTTACTTACCTCCCCCATTTATAAAATACGTTACATGGAGCCTCCGAAATATACCACTTTTTCGGTTAACCCCAACGGCGTTAGTTTTATGAAAATTCTATCAACTTTTTTTAAATGACGAAAATGCTCTTGTATTTAAAATATTAAAAATTATTTTTCAAACTTTGTTTAAAATATATTTTTCTATAAAATAGATAATAAGATTTTAGTATTAAAAATATTATTTTTAAAAAAAATAAAAAATGATGTTTAAATCAGTTTTTCATTTTTACCATTTAAAAAAACTATTTAAAAAAATATTATTAAAATCAGTTTTATTATTTATTTTATAAAAAAATATGTTTTTAATCTTTTAAATATAGTCGCTTTTTCGTCATTTTGACCAAGAACTAACGTTGTTGAGCTGACTGAAAAATGTGTTATATTTCGGAGGCTACACATGACACATTCTATAAACGAGAAAAGTAATTGAAAATTTGGGTATAATACAAAGAAAGTTAATGCCATTTTCCATATATTTTACCAATATTATTTCAAATAATTTCTTACACCGCTCACTCACTCACTCTACGATATTTATTTTTAGATGATTTGAAGATTTAAACAAAATCAATGTAAAAAATCTCTCACTAGTCTCTAATTAATTATCGACTAGGCTCCAATCCAATTAATTATCTGTAATTACAATATATTATTATTATTCTTCTAATCTAATTTATCTTTTAATTAACCTTTTTTTTAAGGTAAAATCGAATTTTATTAATTAATTAGCAACTAACCCGGCATCAAGCCTGACAGCTGAAGCTACAAATGGTGGAACAAACACATTCCTATAATCCCAAGTACTGTCAGTTAAAATATACTAAACCAATTCGTGAGCCATTTGAATGCGAGCAATATAAAGAACACTTGTTATGATAATGGATAATACGCAACATTGTTCGCTAATGATTCATCCAAAGTTGTTCAGTCGACCCGTTTAACATCATGTAGAGCCACGACCTCCACCTCATACGAATGGAGAAACCTTGTGATCCTGCTGTATAATGCTTTAAACAGGCATCCATGATAACTCCGGAGACTAATCGAGTCGACCCGGTTAGCATCATGCAGAGTCACAGCCTCCAACTCATACAGATGGAGAAACCCCGTGATCTTGCTGCAAACTGCCTTAAACCGACTTTCTCGATTAACCCTACGATCAATATGGGTATCGCGAAATTTTAAAAATTCAAGTCCTCCCAACTCATTGGGTTTAACATGATCAATACATCGACACAAGAGACCCCCCGTTTCCTCCTAGTACCGATCCCCATAGGACACCCTGGTGACGTATTGAAGTTTAAGAAAATCAAGTCCCTTAGTTCGCTATGCTTGCATGCATCTGCCCACCAACGCCATATAACTCTGGTTCCCTCCCATTACCGCCTTACTAAACAACCAAAATTGTCGGTTCTCGAATTTCGGGTCTCAACCCGTCCCGGCTCAAATCCCTTCTCCTTCTCCTTCCCCGACCCATCGTTGCCCATCGGCCTCCGCCTGCATCTCGGACCTCCAGCTCGTACATGTCATGCCCTCCCACTTTCCCGTCTCAGCCCAGCCCCAATAACAAAGCCCGACCTCTTCGCTTTTGACCCTCCTTCGCCCTCTGGCCTCCCGTCATCCTCTGTCACTGCAAACCCATCCTCCCCTCGACCCTCCTGCAAATCTGACCTCACATGCAATGACCTTGACCCCGCACCTTCTAACGTCGCTTCCATTTCATAGATGTGCCCCTCCCTCCAACAGATGTCGTCGTCACACCTACCGCCACACCAGAATGCTTACATGCGTCGCTGCCGTGAGACTCGTCAATTGGCGAAACCCTAATAAGAGTACATACCACTTATTTTTCAATTAACCTTTGATTAGTCATTTAAAATCACTGCATAATACTTGCACCGACCTAGCTATTTTTATTTCTTACAATAGTAAACAAAAGGGGTAATTACAGATCAGTACACCCGACAAAACCTCATTTCAGGATCAGTCCCCCAAGTTTGAAATTTTATTTCTCAGTCCCCCAAGTTTAAAATGTTAACACTTTAGTCCAAATTCAGTTAAATCTAACAGCAATACTTTTGTAATGACCAAAATGCCCTCGAGATATAGTTTCAAACTTTATATAATTATTGGTATACTTTTGAAATGACTATCTTACCCTTCATTGAATACCAAGATAAACTAATTAATTGAGGGTAAATTTGATTTTTCAAGTAAACAAATAAAATAATTTAAAATTAAAATACAAGAATTATGAAATGACTACATTATCCACAATTAAATAAAAAAGTTAATATTGTGGTAAGGGTATATTAGTATTTTTGAATAAAAAATAAGAAAAACAAAATAAAATGCAAGTGAAATGACCTTGTTACCCTTTCTCAGTTTCTACCATTTTCCCAATTTTTTTCAGGCAACCAAACACAGATTATGATCTCAATTTTTCAAAAACACATCCTTACTACTACAGATCTACACATAAATTAAGAGAAAATCAACATTATTAATCAATAATTGTTGAAACAAATACAAAAGAAAATTTAACAAGAATAATTAGACAAAGAATGAGATACTGTGTATCCCGATTTCAACCAATATGGGCTCTAAAACTTGTAGATCTGTTCTTCCTCTCTAGTCGCCTCTCAAAATTACTGACGACCTTTAGGAAAAAATTAAGTTTCGGCTAGGAAATTGTGGTCCTCAAGTTGCTCGCCGGATCAAGCCGGAGTCTCTGGCGAGGAGGTAGACGCGACCTCACCATGGAAAACACAGTTTTCGAAGGTGACCGCAGCTCCAATGGTCGACCGTTGCTCTAGCTCTGACCGTTTTGAGTCAGGTTATGTGTAGACGACGCCGAAGAAGACGAGTTCGTCGCCGATTTCCAGAACGGGCAAAAGCTTAAGTGGACACAAGTTGCAGACGCGTATCGGTAATGGGATCTCGCCAGATTGCTGGGCGCAGACCACCATTAGGAGCACTATAGCGTTCAAGGTACTTCGAGCTCCCAATCGTCCCTCCAGCCAACTAACGCCATCCACGAACGGTCCTTATCTAGATTTGTACCGCTCGGACCCTAAACCCCCACCAAGCAGACCCTCGTCGGCTCGCCTTCTTCCGGCCCCTCTAGTCCCGGTCTGGCCTGTAGGATGCAGAGAGCTTGTGTGGTGGTTCGGTGAACCAGAGAGAGAGAGAGAGAGGGAGGTTGAAGATGAGGGCTCTATGGTCAATTCATCAGTTTTTTTTTTAATTTTTAATGTGTTTATATGAAAAGTCATATATACCCTTGAACCATTATTTCCTTTGCCAAATATTTAAGGTTACAATGGTCATTTCAAAAACTCAAATAATCGTATATTTTTAAATTTTATAGAGGGCATTTTAGGCATTACAAAAATAGAGCGGTTAGATTTAACTGAATTTGGATTAAAGTGCTAACGTTTTAAACTTGAGGGACTGAGAAATTTTTTTTAAAACTTGGATAACTAATCTTGAAATGAGGTTTCGACGGGTGTACTGATCGGTAATTATCCCTAAACAAAACCTAGTGAGTGTCGGGTTATAATTTCGTATTAACACTCATACCCTAATCTCGTGTTGAACAAGTAATATAATATATTTTCTGTATATAATCTCCTCCACAATCGTGCTCAAGCTCAACTTCCCGACACCAACCCTTAAACCGCCACTCCCACAGGCCGCACCAGCTTCTTCTCCGGCGAATCTCGGACCCAATCGGCCATGGCCAACAACAGCAACAGCGTGGTTCCGGCGAACCGCGGGCGGCGAGCGGCGGCGGCGGAGGACGAGAAGATAGAGTTCGAGACGACGGAGGGCGTTGAGCCCATCATGAGCTTCGACCAGATGGGCATCAACAACGACCTCCTCCGCGGGATCTACCAGTACGGCTTCGAGAAGCCCTCCGCCATCCAGCAGCGCGCCGTCATGCCCATCCTCCAGGGCCGCGACGTCATCGCCCAGGCCCAGTCCGGCACCGGCAAGACCTCCATGATCGCCCTCACCGCCTGCCAGAGGGTCAACACCTCCGAGAGAGAGTATGTCTTCAAAAACCCTAATTTTTGTTTCCTATTTCTCTTTTGTCTCGTGCCCTAATTTTGGATTTTGAAATAATTTCAGGGTTTTTTTGCCCTAAAAGATGTGTTTTTATGAGCAGTTAGTTGATTTGGTCTGTTTTGGCTTCTGGGTTTGTGTGCTGCAATGGTTTTACTAGATGTGTGTTGTTAGATTTAGGCGTGGTCATGACTGGTGGTTTATAGTGCTGTCAATTGAGACATGTCATCAGGCTCCTAATTTTGGGCTTTGAAATTATTTCGTTGTTTTTTTGCTCAAGAAGAATGATTTTCTGAGCAATTAGTTGATTTAGTCTGTTCAGACTTCTGGGTTTATGTGCTACAATGATTTTACTAGATGTGATGTTAGAATTAGCTGTGCTCATAACTGGCAATTCATAGTTGATCAGTTTGTACATCTAATTCATACTGGTACTGTCAATTTAGATATGGCATTAAGCTCCTGAATTTTGGGATAGCTCTTAACTTTATGTGGGTTTTTAGTTTTTGTTCTCATTATTGTTGGGTCTTGTTTTGATATAGGGTTCAGGTTTTGATAATGTCACCTACGAGAGAACTGGCGTCTCAGACTGAGAAAACAATTTTGGCAATTGGCGAGCATATGAATGTACAAGTTCATGCATGTATCGGAGGAAAAAGTGTGGGTGAGGATATCAGGAAACTGGAGCACGGGGTTCACATAGTGTCTGGAACTCCTGGTAGAGTCTGTGATATGATCAAGAGGAGGACTTTGCGTACTAGAGCCATCAAATTGTTGGTTCTTGTGAGTTCTTCGTACACTTTTTACCACTTTTTAAATATTTGTTTTAAATCTTAAATATGTTAAGATTGTGTATCATGGCGATGAAGTCGAGGTTTAATGTGTTTTTAATCTCTGTGTTGTTTTCCCTAGGATGAATCTGATGAAATGTTGAGTAGAGGATTCAAGGATCAGATTTATGATGTCTACAGATATCTTCCCCCAGACCTTCAGGTAATATTTTGTTTTCCTCTCACATCTCTTGCAAATGGACAAGTACATTCTACCATAAGATTAGCAAATGGTTCAGTTGATGTTCAGCTGACCCGAACATCATCTTTTATAACGCTGTCTTATTTACTTGGTTCATTTAATGTATGATTTGGCCCTACATTATCAATTTTGTATATGAATCATTCAATTTGCATTATAATATTTTACTTCATATCTTTATTTATATAGATCAACGGGTTGTCAAAAAAGACATTTGTCAGTAATAGATCTATTATTCGGCAGCATTTATAGTTCCTTCGTTTTGTAATCACATTTTGCCGTGTTCATATATGTTGTGTTGCTGTTCAACACTCAACCGAACATTATTCTTGATCCATGCCATAACAAGTGCCCTATTTCAATTTTTGTGTGAATTAAGGATGATATTGATAGTACTTGATGATACCTCATGTGCTAGCATTGTGCCTTCATTGTGACAAACTCTCAAGTAGTTATAAGTTATCACTAACTTATCTTAGGGTGATGACTAGTAATTCACTTATTGAAAAGGAAAGTGGACACTTATTTTGAGCTATACTTATTTCTGGGACTGAGAAAGTACTTAGAAAACTTATTTTCCTTTTTAAGGATGTTATGACATGTTTTGCTAGCTCATTGGACTATAATATTATATACACATTTCTTGCGCTATCAGAAATATGTAAAGTTAGTGTTCACAAGATTTCCATAATGATTTCCTAAATTTCTATGATGGGAAGATTTGACATGTTTCTCCCAGTGATAAGTATTGTGTTGAGTACTCTTTGGTTTGTAATCTTATCTTACCGAGAGTTTTTTTGGTATAGGTGTGCTTGATTTCAGCTACTCTTCCACATGAAATTCTGGAGATGACAAACAAGTTTATGACAGACCCTGTAAGAATCCTTGTGAAACGTGATGAGTTGACGTTGGAGGTATGTGATAGTTGAATTTTATACCAGCAACCTTGATATTACCTGATCATGTTCCCATTTGGATTAGAAAATTGTAGACAATCTATATTGAATTTTTCATGTGTCCTCCCCCTTTTCTTCCTCTTGTTACATATATCTTTTTGTTATCCTTAATTTCTCTATTGTTGTTGTCCTGGCAGGGTATCAAGCAATTTTTCGTTGCAGTTGAAAGAGAAGAGTGGAAGTTTGATACATTGACTGATCTTTATGATACACTTACCATCACCCAAGCTGTTATTTTCTGCAACACAAAGCGAAAGGTAACTTTGAATATGCTTACACCCTTACATTGATTTGTATCATGCGAGTTATTAGTTTTCTTATCATTGGTATACAAATTGCTTAAAAGAGCATATTTTCAAAATGCTGATTATTATGGTATGTATTAAAATGACCAGAGCGTGCCATTAGTTGGCCTGATATGTTGAAAGATGAACTGAACATCATTTCACTTGATTAAATATAAGTTTTTTTTCCCATTATTCTTTCATAGCATTTGACCCTAGGTTAGAAGTGAATGTTGGTCCTCGAGTGATATAGTAAGTGAGGGTGTCAGGTGAAGTAAGATGTTGTGTTAACTTTTCAATGTTGGACTTGTAGATGCAAGTTAGCTAATTGAATCTCAATTCAATGGATAAATTGAATTTTTGTTACATGGGCTGTGGAAAAATGGAAAATGCTTGATCTGGTTCCTATTGCTTTTAACTTTCGTGACACGGAGATCCTTATTTTAATTCCATACTCTATATGTACCTTTTGTTATTTTTACCCTGTTTAGAATAGATTATCTCATGTACTCAATGGTCAGGTGGATTGGCTGACTGAGAAAATGAGAAGCAATAATTTCACTGTCTCGTCAATGCATGGTGACATGCCACAGAAGGAGAGAGATGCAATTATGGCAGAGTTTCGAGGTGGTACCACACGCGTCCTTATCACAACAGATGTTTGGGCTCGGGGGCTTGATGTTCAACAGGTGAGTACTTTTGGGTTTTCTTACATGTTTAACCTGCAAATTTGTGAGCAGAATATATTGCATGCAGTAAGTATTAATATTTTAAGAATTTAAAATTAGACTGGATTGGACCAGTTGCATATTAGTTGTTGGCTTGTATCAAAGTGACAGTTTGTGACGTGACCAACTGAGGTATTTCTTTGTTATTTTGTACATGATTTGACTCTCTGATGCTGACTTATATGTACACGCATGAGAACACAACTTGTTTCCTTCGTCTGCCAATGTTCCTACACTAGATGCTGCCTATATCCACTTATGGAGTCTTTGTACAGTTTTTAAAAGCTTTTGGTGAAATTTGTTAGCATATGATTTTGCAGTTGACTTGTTAGAATCATTTTCCACTCTTCCCTTCTCAGTTTATTACTAGCATTGGGAACAGTGAAAAATTAGTTGTCTTTGTTTTGAAGATAGGAACCATACAATTTCCTTGGGTGGTGGAATTTATTATTGCATAGTGTTTACCAATAATTAACACATTGACCGGAGTAAATTCATTCTCATGAACAATCCATTATGTTTTTGCATGTAAAGAATAATTCAAAATTTGCTACGCTTCAATTGTTTCTCTGATAGTATTACAGTTCCATTAACTTAAATTTTCTCTTTTCAGGTTTCCCTTGTGATTAATTACGACCTTCCAAACAATCGAGAACTTTACATTCACAGGATCGGTCGTTCAGGTCGTTTTGGACGAAAGGTATTGGTCCTGTCATTTATGTTTTTATTCTAGAACCTTAGATATCCTACATATTCTATGTTTGCCAACTGTGTTCTGCAAGTTACTGGAGGTTAGATCTGCAGGGTGGACTGTTTGTGTTTCAGAATAATGCTTAATAATCAGTATTTTTAACAATAGATGATTTAGAATCAGTCATTCTCGATGACCAGACATTATTTTTTACTTCACTTTTACCAGCAATGTGGGGTCTTCATATTCATGGTACTAGTTATGATGTTGGATTACACTGTCCTATGCTTTCTTTTGTTTGTGGTGCTACGTTTTCTGCTGTCTTTACTAGCTGATCGATATTTTACAAGGAATTGACCCTTTTTGATGTCATTGCAGGGTGTTGCTATAAATTTCGTCAAGAGCGATGACATCAAGATTCTGAGAGACATAGAGCAATATTACAGTACTCAGATCGACGAAATGCCCATGAACGTTGCCGACCTGATTTAAAATCGCCGAGTGGTTGTTTCTTTGTAGTGCAGCAGTGTACACCCCACCTTTGTATTTATATACTGACATGTTTGGTTGGCTCAGCAATTAGTGATTGGCTTGCCTGAGACAGAATGTTTGAGGGTTGGTCTTGTTTTATTTCCCGGAAAAGTTGTTCCTGATTCTGTATTTGGTGTCACCTTAGAGTTCAGTTTGCATTTTGTACTTTCTGAGGTTAGGAAATTGTGTTTTCTGTTTATGGCTGTGGGAATGGTGTTCACTTCTGAAGTTGTAATTTGGGGCAACACAAACATGATGAATGAGTTCTTTTTTCTAAATTTTTACTATTTTACTCTTCAAAAATAGGGGCAATTCTAAATACACATTTTGCTTCTTAAATAAGTCACCTAAAGTTTTTAAAACTTTTTGTAGGTCAACTAATTTGCATCAATAACGTTCCCATGTGTAATGGCTGCTTTTGACCGTTTGATATGTATTGGAAATAAGAGTATGTAAGTAGATATTATTGTCTGCAATAATGAAATCTTAATATGCAACCACCACAGGATGAGGATACACAGTCCCTGAGAAGAGAAGAAGAAGATTTCTCTCATCAGAAAGCTGCTGTGCCAGTTTTGGGAGAGACCCAACAACAATCTCATCTCAGATACATTGAAGAAGAAGAAGAAAACAGAACAAGAGCAATCCTGAAATCTCAGGAGTGACTGAAAGTGGTAGCAATAGGTATGAGCACAACCAGAATGAGTATAAGCAAAATGATAAGCCCCAAACACATCCACTTCCTGCTGCTCCTCTGATACTCCTTGGCCGTCCCCAGCTCCTTTGTCCCTCCCTTGACGTAATGCGAGGCGTTCATGACATGGTGCTCTATGTCATCCATCTGCTCCCCCTGAGCCTCCACCATCACCGCCATGTCCATGAACACCTGGTGCAGCTCCAGCAAGCTCCTCTCTATCTCCTTGGCCGCCTCGTGCCTGTCCTGTATCTCCTCCACCGCCTCCATCACCCTCCCCCTCCCCTGCTCCTCCACCGCCCTCCCCATGTACCTCTCCCCCCCTTCTGATATGATCCTCTCTATCACCTCCTCGTCCGCCGCCTCTCCCGTCACCGTGAAGTACCTCCTCCCCACAGTCTCTTTATACTCCGTCATTGTCCTCTGCCTCAGGGCCTGGAACTCCATCATCAGCTCCTTGAGCTTCTTTCTCAGCCCGTTCGTGACCGCGATCCGGGTCCGGTACACGGAGGTGCCCTCCTTGCAGCCGGAGAGGCGCTTGTTCGCGGCGTTGGCGCGGTCCATGTCCTCCAGCTGGGACTTGATCGTTCTGGCGTTCCTGAGGACCGACATTATGTCGGCGTTGATTCGGGCTCGGAGGAGTTTAAGGGTTTCGGGTTTGTGCTCCGATTTTGCCTCCTCGTTGGCCTGCTGGAGGCGGACGAGGATGTCTCTGATCAGACCCATCTCGTTCTTCACCTTCTCGGCCTCGGAGAGGAACGGGCCAAGGTCGCGGATCATCGGATCGGCCGACGCCATCTCCACCGTGTCCGGCTCCGGGCCGGCCTCCAGGTCCTTCATCGCCGACTTCTTCAGGTCCACGTAGCTGGTGAACGATTTCGTCATCAGGTCGTTCATCTTCGGTTTCACTACTTTCCCTGCAAATTCGAAACTGGGTATCAGAAATCTGATGAATCTGGATCAAAGAAAGTGTAAAAGTTCACAATTTTTTCAAAAAAAAATTCTTCAACTTGTAAAGTGGGTATGTCGAGAAATTGAAACCAGAACATGGACAACACAGTTACAGGTCTTATTTTCTACGAACTGGAAAGTGGGTATCGAGAAATTGAACTCAAAGCGAAGAAATTTGATGAATCTAGATAAAAAAAAAGTGTAAAAATCACATTTTTATCGCTTTTTCTGCAACTTGTAAAGTGGGTATGTCGAAAAATTGAGACAAGAACAAGGACAACACAATTGCAGTACTTATTTTCTACGAATTGCAAAGTGGGTATATAGAAATTTGATGAGTTTAGAGCAGATTAAGCATGGAAAGGACGAACCTTTAGAAGCAGACCAGACCAGGTAGTGTAGCGTCTTCTTCGTCTTCTTGCAGTTTCGAGAAGAAATCAGATTATGGGTTCGAATAAGAAAGAAAATCTACGGAAGTGAGATTGGGATCGTGTGAGAACTCAGAGATCGAAGGGAAATGAATTTAATGTGAAGATCGATTACAGATTGAGTGGATATATATAAATGAGAAACAGTAAAGATATATAGAAAAGAGAATTGGGAAAGAAATATAGCCGTTGGAGCACGGTACTGATTAGATCCACAAACGGCTATATTTTCTTGGCCCTTAGATTTGAAACTTATTGAATACTTTAATTATTTTCTGAATAATTTGACTTTTTTTATTTCTGAAGCTGAGCATAAACAAAAGCGACAATATTTAATGTCTGTTACGTCTCAATAAAACCAACAATTTTAACTTTCTTCTCAAAGTAACAGAAATTAAAGATCTTTTGTGTTGAAAACATATTTTAATGCATATTATTATTGGTAATCAAAGAACACTTAAAGCATTAATCAGTACAATTTAATATACGTTTTCAAAATTCCTCCATTTCAATGGATATTCAATTACCTAAAAATAAATGAGTTAATTATGGAAAAACAAAAGTGGCTTAGGTCCATTGATTTGTGGGTATGGCCGATTCCTCCATTATCGTCACTATGGCTTTATCTCTCTCGATCCTCTCTCGCATTCGTCAAAATCAATCAATCGATTCAATTTCTCGAAAACCCAATTGATCGGAGAACATGTCGAATCCGGTCTCGTCCGCCATCGGCGACGCGATTCTAACGTCCGGGTGGGTCTTTTGCCTGTCGTCGCTCGGCGTCGCCGCCTCCTACGCCGCCGCGGCTCTTCCGGTCCAGAGCAGCTACGTCGCCACCATGTCCGTCACCGTCACGATCCTCTTCTTCATCGTCTTGTTCTTCAACATCGTCGCCGACGTCCTCGGCGGCGCCTCCTACAACCCCGTCGCCACCTCCTTCTCCGCCGGAGCCGGCTTCCACACCCTCCTCTCCGTGGCCCTCCGCCTCCCCGCCCAGGTGATTGATTTTGATGTGACCCAGATGAGGTTTTGTTGATTTGGAGACCCAGATTGGGGATTTGGTTGAAATGGTGGTTTTTGTTTGGTTTTTCAGGTCGCCGGAGGTGTGGTGGGTGCTATGGCGGTGATGGAGGTGGTGCCGAGCCAGTACAGGCACATGGTTGCTGTGCCTCGGTTGAAGGTGGACTTGCAGACGGCGGCCATTGCTGAGGGTGTTTTGACCTTTGTGGTCAGTTTTCTGGTTCTTGTTGTTGTGATCAATGGGCCTTCGAATCGGTTCACCAAGTCGTGGCTGCTCGCCATTGTTACCTTTTCTGCTCTGATGATTGGGGCTGATTACACTGGACCTTCCATGAATCCCGCCTATGTGAGTATGATTAGTCCCTTGTTGTTGTTCTTGTTCTGTCGTTTATGTGCCTTCATTGCTTTATTAGAATACGTGATGAATGTGAAGGACAGATCTTGCATGATAATTTGTTTGGAAATTGGATTAGGGATTCTTGTGTGTTAGTTTCATGAAATGCGGCGTTATGAACTAAGATTGAAATTTGTATTGAAGCGTGCATGGTGTAGCTGAATGTGTTTGTCTAGGAAAGTGTCTATGGTGCATTCGCCGATATAAGGTCTCCGTCGACGATTTTGACATAAGGTCTGAGGTATATTTGATTAAATGCTCTAAGTCTCGTTTTAGCTTCCCCTCCCACTGAACGTTTGTGCAATAGTTTCGGTTTGGAGAAGTTGTTGTTATCTAATTGCTAAAGAAGACAGGGATGATAGGAGGTGCTATTTAGAAACCATGAGCTCGATTACGGAGATGCATATTTATATTTTGCAAGTTGCATTGATGTGAAGGCCTAGAATCAAACTTTTCCTGTTGAGACATGCATTTGTTTTGATTCTTCTGAAGAGAGAGATATTATTAGCTGACTGTTAGAGCAAATCGACATTGCCTTCTTTTGATATCATTGTTGCGACAACACAAGGTCTTCCATTTTATCATCAAACCATTCAATCCATAAGCATTCCATTTTAATGATCCGAGGAAATGAGAACGAACATAGAAATCACAAAAACTTAGCATCTTCCCTCATTTACACACAAACGAGGGATTCACATTCCTTACAAAGGATCTGTCCAAACGAGGCATTTATACACAAACGAGGGATGTACATTAAAATGCTGACTCTGTCCAAACGAAACCCTGACTCTTTCGCTGATTTTGTTCTTCTGAACATTTCAAACACTTTCTGCATTCACCGTTTTATTTCCTTACAAGTTACTGCAACTGTATATTTTTTGCTAAGAAAGTGAAAATTTTGTGTAAGCATACATAATCAGATAATTACAAGCTTAAATTATAACTGAGTGCTGAATCTGCAGGCTTTTGGGTGGGCATATATTGAGAAATGGCACAACACAAGGGAGCAGTTCTATGTTTACTGGATTGGCCCTTTCATTGGCTCCACATTGGCAGGTTGGCTCTACCGGGCTATCGCCTTTTCCCGAGTAAAGAAGGAGAAAAATGCTTGAAGAGCACAAAACAACATACATATCCAGTAAATAAGCCAGAGGAGATGCAAATGAGGGTGTTCATATCATAAAAAGTTTTCTATTTTATTTTACTTTATTCAACAATTTCTAATTTCTTGTAGTTTCTGGTGCATTGCGAGCTTAAATGTTAGGATCATCTTCAGGGCTATGCAAATGAATTTTGTTTCCTCTTCAATGGAGGTGTAATTTTGGTAAATTTTTGTAAGAAAGTATGATATACTAAAATTTGAATTAGATTCTATGCTTTAAATTTGGGGAAATTTTTTGGATAAATAAATATCAGCAGGCATGGAAAGAAATGCACTATGCTGGTTTGTTAATTGAAAATTTGTATATTTCTATAAATACCATTATGTGAAATTAATTGTCGATTTATCACTTACAAATGGACAAAAATACTTTTATGCACAATTAAATGATGATTTATCGTCCTTTTTGGGCGAATTCTGAACTGTTATCCGGCGATTTTCCTTTGATTTAAGGTTCTCAATATATGCGGGGATGCACGGCTACAAACGGGTAGCTACCCTAATTATATATTATCCATTCAGTAACTAACATAATTACACGCGATGATACAAAAATTCAATAATTACATATTATCGATTCACCAATTACATATCTAATAAATAATTAATAGTGAGCTAAATAAAATAAAAATTAAACTAATTAAATTTATAACTACAAAAGCAGTCAGTATCTTATACCGAAAACTGTCACACCCTTATACCAAAATTATGCAGACTGAACCATTACGAGGAAAGTTTCCAAAACACTCACGATCTTATACTATAACAGCCAAAACCTTACACCAAAATAATGAAAATGAAAAAGTGAATATTTAGGTGGGAAAGTTGAAACATTTTCAAAACACTCAAGATCTTACCATTATGCCAAAACACTTAAACCTTATACTTTATCTAGTTGCTACTATGTAACATCGAGTCATCGAGTGATTATGACAATCTGTCTGGACATATTGTCTTGAATGTTTTGGTACAATCAATTTAGTATTTTAATATAAGGTCTTGATTGTTTTGATATAAAATATTGTGTGATTTTGACATATTTCTAGACATAGAAAATCATATACCAAACAAACCAAGACATTATACTAGACATAAAATGCCTTATACCAGCATAGTTATAAAATTAATAAAAATGTAATTGTGGTAGCTATTCAACTGATAATTATAATTGTGGTAATTATAGTTTAGAATTGATTCTTCCTTAGTCGATGCCCAAACGGTTAATGGAGACGGACCGTATCCATCATGAAACACAAAACTCATTTGTTTTTCCGAATGTCGGTTAACTCTTCGGTTTTTTCATTTGTATTTGTCATATAATTATGGGATAATTCCAGGTGGCTACACCTAGATTTTGCTGTTTTTCACCTGGGTACATTTAGAAATTTTTTTTTTCAGCTGACTACGCCTAGAATGTGCAAAATTTTCACTTTGCACTTTCCGTCCAATTCTGTTAGTTTTTAACGTTTTTTCATGTGAAATGACTAAAATGCCCATAGGGTAAAATGAATTATTAAAATTGGACTGAAATTACTAAAATGCCCTCACCTATTCATTTAATTTTCAAACCAATGTCACTCCATTCTTCTTCCCTTTTTCTGGATAATTTTCACAACAGCTTAACCTTAACTGTTCATTCCCGGCGACTATGGGTTGCGCCGCCTCTCGCCTCTACGACAACCCCGCCATGGCTCGCTGCCGCCACCGCTGCTACTTCGTCGACGACGCTCTCCGCCACAGTCACGCCCTCGCTGACGCTCACCTCGCCTACTCCCACTCCCTCACCGCCATCGCCCCCACTCTCCTCCGCTTCTTCGCTCAAGTCTCGCTGGAGCTTCCGAGCTCGGAGGAGAAAGATGGAGATAGAGACACTGAAAGGAACTGTGAGTACTCTGATTTTTCAAAATGTGTGTTTCCGGCGCAGCCTGTGTATGGTTCGTCCTCTCCGCCGCGTTATGGCGGCGGCTCCCCTCCTCCGCCTCCCGCACTGGCCAGCTCTGCTTGGGATTTTATGAATTTCTTCGAGACTTTTGAGAGAATCGAGCACATTCCGAGAGGCGAATTCAAGGACGAACCGATTCGAGGCGCGTTCTTGTCCTGCTTCTTCAGCGCCGCCGCCTTCTCGAGCTCCTTCTCCTCCAGCTCCGCCAGGCGGCGAGCCTCGGCCCGGCGCGCGGCGGCGTCAGCGCGCTTCTCGGCCTCCTCCTCGCAGCGCTTGGCGGCCTCCTCCTCGCAGCGCTTGGCGGCCTTGGGCTTGGAGCCCTCGGCCTCGCGCCAGTACTGCTCCTCCTTCAGGCGCGAGTCGCGGTCGTACCGCTCCGACTCGGCGGTGGTCTTGCGAGCCTTGATATCGGACCAAAAATAAATTAGATTGAAAATTAATAAATGATTAATTGAATAAATTAGAGGATTTTGGACCGCTGCTGATGAGTGAGAGATGGAGAAGAAAAGAGGTAGGAGTGGACACGATGACTTTGGTTGAAGAGACATGAAGTGGCATTGGTTTGAAAATTAAATGAATAGGTGAGGGCATTTTAGTAATTTCAGTCCAATTTTAATAACTCATTTTACACTAAGGGCATTTTAGTCATTTCACATGAAAAAACGTTAAAAACTAACAGAATTGGACGGAAAGTGCAAAGTGAAAATTTTGCACATTTTAAGCGTAGTCAGCTGAAAAAAAAAATTTTAGGTGTATCCAAGTAAAAAACATTAAAATCTAGGTATAGCCACTTGGAACTATCCTACAATTATATTAGTTACTCGGTTTGCCTCAACCTCCTAGTCCGTGCTTAGATTTCTCTCATATATATATATGTGTGTGTGTGTTCTCGAAGAAAAACATAAAAAATACAAAAGTTATCACTTAGCCAATTAGACACAGACAGACTAACGTTAAAATTGCTATAAACTGAGTGTGATACAAATCAAAATTGACTGAGGCGTATATTGAGTGATTTTATTAAAATTAAAATAAAGAAAAACGAGATCCGATATATAAAAAAAGAAAAATACGACTTTACGGGATTTATAAGAAATAAAAGAAGAAGAAGAAGAATTAGAAAAGAAGATTTACAAAGAAACCACTTTGTTTACGCTTTACACTTCCGATTCTTCTTCTACATAAATCGGAAGGTGAAAAGGAGAGAGAGCATTGTGCTTCGCCGAGATCCAGATCGGATCGGATCGGAGAAGAAGCGTTTCGCTGCGCACAGATCTGCGATTGATTGATTCATCACATTCACAGTCGAGCTGGAGCCGATTCAGGAAACGCAGTCGCTGAAGGCTCCCGCCGCCGCCGGCAACGGCCAGATCCGGTACCGGACCCCCTCCTCCGCCGAGCTCCTCGAGGGCGGCGCCGCCTCCACCTCCCCCACCCACCCCTCCGACGCCGCCTCCGACAAGATGATGAAGCGCGGCGGCCGCCTCCCGGAGCCCCTCTCCGACCGGATCTACCGCTACCGGAGCGTCGTTCTCGTCGTCTGCGTCCCCCTCCTCCTCGTCACCTTCGTCCTCTTCCTCATGCCCTCGACCTCCGTCCGGGACTACAACCGCAAGTTCTCCCCCGGCGGCGCCGGCGACGCCGCCTCCAGGCCCAGATCCAAGGCCTCCTACGCCGTCATCTTCGACGCCGGGAGCTCCGGCAGCCGCGTCCACGTCTTCTGCTTCGACGGCAAGTTGGATCTCGTCCCCATTGGCAACGATCTCGAGCTTTTCGAGCAGGTGATTGCGGTTTTGATTGAGCTCATTTGCAATGTAATGATGACTATGAATTGAATTTTGTCATTGTTGTGATTGATTGTGTAGATTAAGCCGGGCCTGAGCGCGTACGCCAAGGACCCGCAAGAAGCAGCACAGTCTCTGCTGACTCTGCTTGATAAAGCTGAGGGTGCTGTGCCACAGAAGTTGAGGTCACATACTCCTGTTAGAGTAGGGGTGGGTTGATTCTGATCGCTTGTTTCCTCTTACAAAGGCTCTTACTTTGTATCTTGTTGCTAAATTCTGAATTACCAATGTATGCGGATAGGCGACTGCTGGGTTGAGGGCGCTAGAAGGTGATACGTCTGATAGGATTCTGCAAGCGGTAATGGGTGATTTGCATTATAACTACCTTTTACCATATGATAAGTCACAATGCTTATGATTTAAATTTTTTCTAATTTAAGGTTAGAGATATTCTAAAAGCTAGAAGCAAATTGAGATCTGAGATGGATGCGGTTACTGTTCTAGATGGAACTCAAGAAGGTTCCTATCAGTGGGTAAGTGAAATTGATCTTATTTTGTGTGTGCTGGACCTCAGATTTTTCTAATGGTAGTGATTATACTTGGCTGAACTGATGTACTGGTGCAAGTTGTTTAAGTTATTATTGATTTGAGTTTGGTTCCAGCTTGTAAGATTCTAGGAGTGAAATTGAGTGTATTAAGTTGTAGAGCTGTTTTAAGTCTTGGTGTGTGTGTGTGTGTATGCTGCTTATCAGAAAACTTTGTAGAGCTGTTGCCAGCTGTTAAAATAAGCTATTGAATTTTTTGACTCCATATAATATTGTGATATTTGCCTCATTCAGATCAACATAACATTAACAGTATGCTCTCTAAAAAATGTCAGCACGGGTCACCATGTGTCTGTCAGTGTCATCCATACTATTCTGACATAATGACATTCGTTCACATGCTCTAGGAACAGTATGGATCACTTTTATTTTATTATGTGACTCCAACCATGTACTACAACCCATAGAATGAAAGGAAACTTTAATCACAACAGCTTGATTAATTCATTATGTTTGTGAATTGGCTGTAATGAGTTCCACAAATATATGAGAATATGAACCAGTTCTACTGCTGATGGAATCCACTGGAAATAAATCTTTGGAAAATGTTAGGGAGAGAAAATGCGCAAGGACAAAAAAAGTTAGGGACTTAGCTTCGTTTTGTGGTGTAAGTAGTAAAATTGAAGGAGACTTGAAGGAAAACTTGTGGTTCTCATAGGTTATTGGTAAAGTTAGGGACTTAGCTTCATTTTGTGTTGTAAGTAGTAAAATTGAAGGAAACTTAAAGGAAAACTTGTGGTTCTCATAGGTTATTAGTAAAGTTAGGGACTTAGCTTCATTTTGTGTTGTAAGTAGTAAAATTGGAGACTTAGCTTCATGTTCTTGCTCTATTATACAAAAAGGAAAACTTGTGGTTCTCATAGGTTGTCACTGAGGATTTAACACTTTTCTCTTAAAATGTAATAAATTCATTAAAAGTACAATGTATTTTCATGTATCTCACAGATTAGGACTAGGGGATTGATAAACCCATGTTCTCATATCAGGTAACTCCCATGTGGATTTGAGAAATATAAAATAATACGGATCTTGTGTATATATCTTTACTGATTTTGGACATGTTACTGATTCTCATATACCGACTTTAGACAGTGGGATCAATTAATCCTTGTTCTCATATACTGATTTTATTTAATCAAATGCAAAATCCGTATTTTGAACATCTGCTTATCATTTAATTAATTATTTATCTGTGCTTTCTTATGATCTTCTACTGATCCTTGTTCTCATATACTGATTTTATTTAATCAAATGCAAAATCCGTATTTTGAACATCTGCTTATCATTTAATTAATTATTTATCTGTGCTTTCTTATGATCTTCTACTGATCCAAGTTGTAAAATATTTCCTTTAACTTGCATCATCTTCTGCAGGTGACAATCAACTATCTACTGGGAAATCTTGGAAAGGATTACTCAGAAACAGTGGGAGTGGTTGATCTTGGAGGTGGATCTGTTCAAATGGCATATGCTATATCAGAGGCAGATGCTGCAAAGGCTCCAAGGATAACAGATGGGGAAAATACATATGTCAAGGAAATGCATCTAATGGGCAAAAAATATTACCTCTATGTCCACAGGTTCCTCTCTTTAATATTGACCAATGAATTTTATTCTCCAATTATGATCTCAAGCAGATTTTCTTTTGCCTTGTCTCATAGCTTTTCTTCTTCTTTCGGTAACTTCTTATTGCTATTTCCTTTATATTATTAGAAAATTAAGTAAACTAATGATTTTGTCCCCATGTAAACGGTGGCAACTGTCTAATTTTTTTTCTTCTTGTAACTCGGTTACAGTTATTTGCATTATGGGTTACTAGCAGCTCGAGCAGAGATTCTGAATGTGCCTGAAGACTCTGGCAATCCATGTGTCATGGTTGGTTATCAAGGTATGTTAGATCTCTCTTTCTCGTGATACATGTATTCGCCTTTAGAGTGAGTTTTTTCATAGTACTCATTTGGTCTTCATCTTTGTCATAAATGGAGGTGCAATGTTCTTGTAATTTCAGAACTGAAAGTGACAGTGTTACGGTCCCAGTTTTGTGGATTGGGTTATGGCTTGGATTGTGATAGATAGGGAGCTCGATTAACGAGAGAGCGCTAATCTCACTTTAGCTTTCGTTAGAGAGAAAACAAGATCTCAAAGGAAAAATGTACTAATAATTTTCTCAATGCTTTATTCATGGAACCCGTAGGTATTTATAGTCTACTTGAACCCTAACCCCAACAACCAACTAATACAAATACTAAAAGAGCTCTAGCCCAAACTAACAACTAATACTAATACTAAAAGGTTTGTGACTATCCCAACACTACTTGAGTCATGAGTTGGACTCTTAACGGACAGGGTGAAGTATGTTCTTAGGATGTTGAAATCTTTTTTTACTTACTAAATCAAAACAGTACACATAAAAGTTAGTCAAAAGCTCTAATATGGTAATACCATTTTTTATTAAATACAGACAAATAAAATTCTTTACTTCATAGAAAGTTTCATGATATTATAATGTTCTGGAGGCTGAAGGGCCAAAAAGAAAACCATGACTAGACATCAATACTGTTTTAACTCCAAATTTCTTGTTAGATGACATTCAAAAGCATACATGCTCCCTTCTTTGGATTAGCACGTGGACCTATTTGAACCCCAAAATATCCCCATGGAAATTGAAACAAAATCAGCTCAATTCAATAAGATACAGAAAAAAAACCTTGCATGTGGCACTTGACTTTAGTTCTTAATTACTGGGCAAGCTAGTCTTGTGGCCTCTAGAAGTCAGTTCTCTCACTTTTTGACGTATCCTACAAATTCAAGAAATCACCATTGCATCTGAAAGTGTACCAACCCCCCAATTTTAGAAGGAAACTGAAAACATTATGGCATGCAATTTGCCCTCTTATTTGCAGATTGACTTTTAATTGGTTGTACATGTATGTTTAGTGGATAGATGTAATGGTTAGTTTCTAGTATGCACTGTAATTTATGGAAGGACTCAACTTTATCTTCAATTTTTTATCAGGATCCTACAAGTATGGAGGGAAAAGTTATGAAGCTTCAGCTTCCCCATCTGGCTCAAATATGAACGGATGCAGGAGAGTAGCTTTGAACGCTCTAAAAGTCAATGAATCAACATGTACTCACATGAAATGCACATTTGGCGGCGTGTGGAATGGGGGAGGTGGGGATGGACAGAAGAATCTGTTTGTCGCTTCATTTTTCTTTGACAGGGCCGCTGAGGTACAAACTCATCCTTGACGTTGAACCTTATCCATACACACAATCCCCACATCTTTCTTAACCAAAACTACCTCCACGTGCAGGCTGGTTTTGTCGATCCAAAGGAGCCCGTTGCCAAAGTCCGTCCTGCAGATTTCGAAGATGCAGCTAAACGTGCGTGTCAAACCAAACTCGAGGATGCCAAAACCACGTATCCAAACGTGGAAGAGGGTAACCTCCCATATCTATGCATGGATCTGGTTTACCAATACACATTACTTGTAGACGGATTCGGTAAGCTTCACTCATATTCGTGTCGTTTCCATATTATTGAACTCTATATGTACATAGAAAACTATACACGTCTGATATTTCATCATGAACTAAACAGGCCTAGACCCTTGGCAAGAAATTACACTGGTAAAGAAAGTTAAATACGGCGATTCCCTTGTTGAAGCGGCGTGGCCACTAGGCAGCGCCATAGAAGCCGTTTCGTCGCCAACATAGAATTTTGGGTTATGTTACGTTTTGGGAATAATGAGAGAACTTAGTATCCGATTTATCTTCATTTGTAATTATATTCCAATTGATTACTTCTGAGAGAGGCATTTAATTCAATTAGTTCATATAGTTTTGTCAGATCATCTACTATTCGTTATACTCTGAAACAGCTATTACATGTCTTTATGCAAAATCATTCATTTGAGACATTATTTTGTTTCATGTGTTGTTGTCTATCTCCAAAGCCAGTGGATCAGGTTAAGTACACGTGGAAAACTACATTTTGTCACTGTCTTTGACTGCTTTTTACCTGGTTTTGAAGCCACCCAAGCGTGCAATTTGGGAATTCATATTTATTATCTCCATTTCTTTGACTGTTCTTGCTTTATTTGTTTTGCATGCTCTTGTCCTTATTCACATCCCCCAAGTCTAGGTAATAACCAATGAGATCTACCTCTGATTCAGGATTTAATGTTGGGCCATACCATATTGAATTTTATGTGATGCACAAATGTTATCCACATCCTATCATTACTCGGTCAAATGAAAATATGTTAATAGTAAGTGATTATGCTATAACGAGAAAGATTTACGGGAAAATATATATCAATTATCAAATAAAATAATACACGAAGAATTATAATTCGTAGTTCGTTAATAATGTGTTGATTACGTTTACGATTTAATCTGTAGAAGAGAGAAATCTTAATAAAGAGAAATTATGTAAAATGACATGAGTGTAATATTTATAATATTGCAATATTTTAATCATGTGTGGTATCAAACACGAATTATACCCATATCGCACACTCCAGCACTGTTGAACAATATGTCGCAAACGAGTCTTTCGACAAACAGATACATCTTTACAAGCCCTGTATTTGACGAATCCTTTATCGTGATGAGTCATTGGGCATAGGTTTTGACAAATCATTTGTCGTGACGAGTCATTCGACAAATATAGCATACCGTCGAACTTGAAGCCACCTCGCGTCCTCAGACAGCCAGGCTGGTTACTTCTCCCCTGAACCCTGACTTATAGGGATGTCCAAAAATAATCGAACCCACCAAACTGGGATGACCTGAAAAGTAACTGAATCAAAAAAGACCAAACTGGTTAGTTTCGGTCGTGAACAAAATAAAAATTCATCCAGTTCGGTTCAGTTATGAACGAAACCGAAACTCCATCAGTTTGGTTTTGATTTGTAAAATTATAATCTATAAAAATTGAACTAAACTAAAAACGATTGATTTGCACACTCGACTCATTTCAGGTTAATAATCTTTACTAATCGGGCCTAAAAATATTGAGCCAACAAAAAATAAGTCAAGACTGGCTCAACATGTGAGAACTTCCTAAAAATTGGTTAAAGGAAAATCAAGCTAAAGTTCAATAAATCAAATAACAAGGAAAAACAGTTTAAAACGTGAGAAATTTATGAAATTTAGTTCATAAAAAAATAATCGACTGAAAATTGACTGCTTCAAAACTCAACCAAACTAAACTTTATAAGTTTGGTTTTATTTTATTATTAAATCAAACAAATCCGTATGTACAGTTTTAATCAGTTCAATTCAAAATCAACCGTAAACAACCTTTCTCGACCTACACTCCCACTAACCAAAACTCGATATGTCATTGTTCCACATACACCCATCCAATGGCCCGATTGTCATCATGTTACACTTAACACCAATGCATGAACTCTGTCGTCTTGTTTCATATACATCAATAGGTCCTACAATTTTGTCTGAGATAAGGATCATATCGACAGTTTTGATTGAGGAGCTTTCACTTTCTACCCTATATATATATACATCAGTTGCGGTTAAAACTTCTCCTCCACTCTACAATGTAAAATACTATTATATATTGCTTCATAGTACTAGCCACATACTTACCTGGTGGAGTATTAATTAACCTTTAAATCTGGTTTCTCAGGTTCATGTGTCAAGTTAATGAAAAAAAACTTATAACTTACTATATATATATATATATATATAAATAAATAAAGAGGACAAATAAGTGAGAACCATACTTTTTTGAGAACATGAAAACTGACATTGTTATTGAAAATAAATGAATGTCTATCGAAAATAAGTGAATGTCCAAATAAAATGGTGATATCCAATTAAAGCGAATGTCCAACGAAAACACTTTTTCTATTGAAAATAAATGAATGTTCTATGAAAATAAGTGAATGTCCAGTGATTCTCACGTTCTCACAATACATTTGGTTCTCATTCAAACTCTTACATTTCCATACATACGTACGTACATATATATATATATATACATATATATATATATATATATATATATATATATATATATATATATATATATATATATATGGCGGCAAATTTGACATGTGAGCAACTGAATATTCTGCTGAAAAAGTCACCTCATAGTAATAACAATAATATCTACTATGCCACCACCATGCTATTGGAGAATAGCTTGAAAATCTAGCCATGGAAATGACGTCACACATGACATCACGGAGAGCAATATGGAGCCAAATTCTTGCATCACTCCAAAGCCAAAGTCAAGATGAAGGTGAAGACCATAAAAGCACAACAAGACAATTTACAAAAAGCCGGTGCCTAAACTCGTTTCACTTAAAATGTCATATTGACAGGTCACGTTGAATTTTTCATACATCTCTCACGTACACGTCAGATCAGAAATGTAAATTCACGACTAACAACAAACTCTTTCAAATTTTTAGTCACGATATTAGAATTTGAAACATTTAAAACTTCTGTACATAACACCGAACTCGAATCTAGGTCAAACAGATACGAATACGAATTCTCAAAATATGTCATTTAATAACGGTATATCATCATGGTCTAATTTTTATCAAGACTTTAACATAAAGATTGAGATGTTTATGGATAATCATGACCATTTTATGGTATTGTACCAAATAGAGAATATGCTTGTAGAAATGAAGACCCATATATAATTCTTGTTTTGGATTGTTTTGACTACAAACCCACAAACCATATTATTCAACTCACCGGTTATATAATTTTCTTGGTTAATAATTATTTTCTTCATGCATGCACATATACATATATTATATATGAATGAAAAGCTTTATTATTTATTATTATTTTGTCGTTTAATGGAGGGCATTGCCGTGCAGTGGTTGGTTTCTTTTGGTCATATTTAGAAGTAATGAGAAGAGAGAGCTCAAGAACAGATTGAGTGTTGTTGAAGGCTCTATCTTTGTATCTCCTTTTCGCCAACAGTGATGTTTGGTTTTGGATATTTCATCGATATATCCACACACTCACAAACTTGCTTCATTTAATTAACTGCAAAGAAACCTTTTATAAAGTAGTAACATATATAGCATTGTCAAGTTTGGTTTGATAAGCTTAACTATTAATTAAAGTGACTTTCTATGCTTTTCTTGATCTTGACTTTGTTATATTTGTCCATGCAACACTTATGTGCACCGAGAAATAATAATAATAGCATATTAATTATTTTTTTTTTGAGGAAAAGTGAATTTTGTTAATTAAATAGTAACTAACTCGGCATTAAGTCGGACAACTGAAGATATAGATGGTGGGACAGACCCCTAACCATAATTTCAGATACTGTTAGTTAAAACAAAAATGACCAGTTCGTGAGCCATATAATTACGAGCAAAAGAAAGAACAGAAGTTTCGATAATGGATAATATGCAATACCGTTCGCTAATGATTCCTCCAAAGTTGTTCAGCTTGACACGTTTAGCATCATGCAAAGCCACGACCTCCAACTCATACAGATGAAGATACCCCGCGATCTTGATGCGGAATGCTTTACACATGCATCTCTGATAACCAAGAGACCAATCGACTCGAACCAGTTAGCATCATGCAGAGTCATGACCTCCAACTCATAAGAATGGAGAAACCCCGTGATCTTGATGCAGACCGACTTAAACCAGCTTCCTCGATCAATCATGTGATCAGTATGGCCATCACGAAATTCAAATCCTCTCAACTCATTGGGTTTAACCGGATCAACGCATCGACACAAGGGAGCCCCCGTTTTCTTCCAGTACCGATCCCAATAAGACACCTATTGACTCTTGAGCAAGCCGAGCCCCCTAGTGATCGGTATGCTTGCATGAGTCTGCCCACCGACGCCAGATAACTCTGGTTCCCTCCCAGTACCTGCCTACCAACCAACCAAAAGCAAAACCCCCTCAGCCCTCCATGCTCCGCCGTCGCAATCCAGGCGCGACCCATCTGCAACTCCAGCCTCACTCGTCTCAGCCCATCCCCAAACCACTCGACCTCGCCTCCACCAAAACCCGATCTACCACCCGACCACACCTCCATCAGACCCAGACCTACCTTTACAGGAGGTCTGCTCTTACCGTCGCACCACGCTGACGTCGACACCCATAAGAGATCGACGCCGCGAGACTTCGCCCAATTGTGACGAAACAAACCCTAAGAAAAGGGTACAGGCCGCCGCCATAACATATTAATTATTTAAATACTTGTTGTCTCGATTTTTTTTTACCAAAAATGATTATATTGATTTCTAAATTTTAGTAATTAATTAAATGTGAATTCTCAACATATATTGCTATACATGCATAAAAATTAATTAAATTGTAAACGCATAAAATATGTAGTCACGAACATCTAGTTATTAAGAAAACGTGTTCTTATCATGTAGTTTCTTGTCTTTTCTTTTGAAAGTTAACGAAATTTTAGGTTTGGTTGGTGTTTATTATGATTAAGAAATATACCTATAATTGTTTAGAAGCTAAAATAAACTTATAAATGAATCAAATCTTAGATATTTTTTCTCAAATACAGAACTGCACTTTTATAGAACTCTAATTTATTTTAAGATAAAATCAAATCTTTAAATAGATTTTTTTTTAAGGAAAAACACGAATATTATGAAACAATTAACCCGACATCACGCCGGATCCCAACTACTGTTAGTTAAAACATACACGGCTAGTTTATGAGCTACAAAAGCGACAAGTAAAATAAATAAAAACACATATCTCAGAAGCGGACATTACGCAAAACTTATCGCTAATGATATATCGAGAGATGTTATCAACTCAATTTGTTTAGCATTATGTAGAGTCACGACCTCTAATTCATACGGATAGAGAAATCCCGTGATCATGCTGCCGAATGCTTTTAGTACTTTATTTAACTCATGTTATATTTTTGTTAGCATCACCTTGGAAAAGAAAATATATATTAAAACTCACCATATTTAATTTGTATATTATAATATAAACAAAATTAAACTTAATAGAGTTAGACCTATAATTGTATTAACGACTAAAACACGTAAACTCTAATTAGGATGTTGGAATGAAGGGGTCATGTCTGTATAGTGTTTTGTTAAGACTAAAAATAGATTAGAAATTGACTTTTGGAACTATTAATTTAAATAATACAATATAAAGTCGCGTAATCCAATTTAATTTCTTGTCTTGTTGTTTGTGTGTACACGTACGTTGCTTGTGTTTTGGATTAGATGTAATGATAAAACATTTATAAAGGCTAATTGCAAATTAATGTACATTTTTTGTTTAACGAAATGTACAATAGATTTATACAAAGACAATAGGTTTTTTTTTATCATATTGTCTTTATATAATAGCATTGAAATAGTTCAAAATATATAAGATTTTGATGATTAATTAAGAGTAATGATGTCTTATATTTTAAATATTTCTTATTTTATTTGACATGAGATTTTGTATATTTTAAGAGCACATATATAGTTTTTACAATTAACTTGTTCAATGGTGGAAACAGAATTGCCATGCTCTAAATATATTATATATAATTTACTAGTTCAAAATGTATGTTTAGCAAAATGTTAAAACTAATGAATATTTGTTAATAATTATTTAAAACACATGCCGTCACAGATTAAATGTACACAAAACGACAAGGATTTTCGTGAGACTTTAGTAGGTGGTATTTGGAGGCCAATTTGTGAATGTGAATGCTTAATAATTTATGTACTTAATTTGTTTTGTTTTGGTCCAAACCATTTAATTGAATTCATATAAAAATGTCAAGAAAGAAGCCAAATCAAATATATGTGAGCAGTCAACTTTTAAACAGCAAACTTGTTGGGGAATAAATACGCCTTGCTCTCCATTTCTCTGATTAAGATGGTGGCATTACATAAAATATATTTTTCAAAAAAATTGGACAAAAATAATATTTGTGATAGGATAAATGAGTAATAATTTTAAGTTTCCTAATTTGGTTTAAGGTTTATTATTATTATTATTATTATTATTGTTATTATTGTTAGCCATTCTATTAAATTTGATATGATGATATATGTGATGTATGTATAAGGATTAGTCATCTCTTAGTGTAATTGACACATAAAAAAAAATTATTATCAATATTATAATTCTCTACTCTATCTCTATTATGGTATAAGAGTTTAGTTTAATTATTGGTTAAATTTCTGCTAAATTTGACCTTCACAATGAGACGAGATATTTTTTTCTCTATACAGAAAATTCAAGATTCATATGGCGATTAAATTTACAAAAGTGTTCAAAAAGTTTAGTGATGGTCCTCAAAATGCACTTGTTTGCTCAAAGAGCAGTGGACAAAGTGTTAAAGAGTTTAAAGTGTTTAAAGACGTTCATATTGAGGAGATACGGGCCTTATCTAGGAGGAACACCTAAGTAAATTTGATATGCACATTAAAACTCACATTTGACTCAAAGTACTAGCCTATTAGGTTTAGGATCTAATGTGTATATAAATCTTCCTTATACACAATACCTTTCCGGTGTGTGATTTTGAACTCACATGTGGACCTAACAATCTCATCCACCACATTGGGTCTAATCATATCGGGCTGGCTCCCACCAAGCCCAAACTATTACCTTGGTTTACTCAATTTTCCAATGGTCATTTTCATCCTAATGTCTCACTATGAGGTAGTCGATCATGGTCTTGGTCTTACCAACTATAAAAGTGTACTAGGACTACTATGTTAGGTATTATTTCAATAGAAAATCATACAGACTAAAACTGAAGTTTTTAAGAAAAATTATTCTCAGGTTGATTTAGAGCAATTATATACTGAGGTTGTCATTTTGCCATAAACTTAAAATCTTAATGGAGATGGTCAAATTTGCATTGCATGTACAAATGTACATATTTGTTACAGTGAGTTGACATATTTGTCAATTCACTGTAGAGTTTGAACGAGAATATGGTAAGAAATAATTTTTACGTTTCACGGCTGAGTTAGAATACTCTTAGAAGGGATTTTAAAATCTGATTTGAAATGTGAGATTTTAAACATACCTTATACATATATATTTTCTCTAATCCTAAATCCTGCTTTTATTGGCAATAAGAAAAGGAAGGCTAGTGACATAAATTATTGGATGCAAAACAAGAAAAAAATGTGAATATAATTGTGAGATATGGTCCACTCCACAAGGAGCAATCAGACTCTTATTCTTTTGTGCCTAATTATCAAATGCATTATGCTATGCTCTAACTTTTTTTCTTTTTCAAGATAACATCACAAACCCAATCCATACACTGAACCAAGACCTCTTCTTTCCCAAGAGGGAAATAGACCACCATCCTAATTAGGGAAATATCTATCCTTTGATAAATTTAGATTATTATTAATGATGTGTTTTATCTCAACTAATAAGCCATATACATTTTAGTTTACATATTAAGATGTAATTTTATTAAGTTTTTCATTTAATCAATCAATATTAGTCGTGCTTAAGTTTAAGGGAAAAGCTGCAGCATGCATTTAATCATAAATTGTAGAATCGATCAAAATGAATAAGCTTAGAATAATATCAATGCATATTCCATGTAAAGAAATAAATAATGGAATTTTTAGAAGAAAAACTCTAACATTTTTACACAACTAACTCGACATTTTGTCGGACAGTCAAAGCAAAATTTGGTAACACAGACCTCGCAACATGATCTTAACTACTGTTAATTAAAACATATCGCATATATGGCTAATTCGTGGGACACCGCGTTACGTGTATGACAAGCAAAAGAGATGGAAATACCTACTCCCAGAGACAGACAACATACGGCGGTAGTCATTAGTGATGCCCCCAAATGTTTCTAGCCTGATTCCCACTCTGGATGTGATCCTCCACTTTAAGCCAATCAAATTTTATCACCGCCTCCGCTAATTTTTTCCTTTTTTCCAAGAGAGAGCTTCCCTGACACCCATAACCTCCACATTTTCTGGGTGGAGATTTTCCGAAAAACATCTACAAATAGCCCATACAATCTGGTCCTCTGAATCTCTACAGACAATCTCTACACTCCAAACCCACATTTCCGTATTCACGCCCCCATCAACATTTATCTTTAAGACCCCCGACCCAGGAGGGTCCCAAGCTGGCTTGGCCAAGGGTTGCCCCGGGCCCGAGATGATTGCCAATGGCTTGGCCGCAGTTCAAATTCTCTGGTACCCCTTGGCCAGCGATACTTGTCGGGTGGAAATCCTCCTCCTTCCAGGCATAGCAATTTCTCGCTCCCCTCCCCAATTAGACCAAATACTAAGTGTTAACATGTTAACTTTATCTTCCCCTTCCACCCAGCAAGCCCAATCGCTCAATTTCTGGTTTCACCCCATTCTACCTTGTATCCCATTCAACAATCAATCTCTCCATATAGGGACCATAATCCGACATTTCAAAAACAGATTGTCAACTGTCTCTTCTTGGTCGGCCCAAAGAGGACACTGAAAACTGACCGAAACTCCCTTATGAACCAAACATATCCTAATGGTAAGGAGGTTCGAGATCGATCTCCATAAGCATATTCTAACTTTTGACGTGAACTTTAACGTTTACACCGCTCTCCATCCCGGTGCTTCCGCAATAGAACTCAGACAATACCACACTTTTCTCCCCTATCCCCCATATATTCTAACTTATAAATGATTTAATTAGAATAGTCAAACATTATTATATTACTTCATGTACATCAGCTCTTACTGTTAAACGCATAGTCATTTACTTCACATCATATGATTATAAGTATTAATTCCATAGAGCAACCATAAAACAAAAATCCAATAATTAACTTGATAAAAACCAAAATAAATGACATATTTTTCGTGGAAACATTAATGCTGCAAGGATCCACCAACTGTCCACCACTACAAAAAAAACTCCAAATTCAATAATTTTATAACTTAGCAATCAGATTATTTTCACTATTTGATTCCGTTTTGCTCCCATACTGAAAAAAATACAAAATTTCACATCATTAAGTCAAATAAAAAAAAAGCTAGACAGCAACTCTCGCTCTTCGACAGAATAAGCAAAAAACAAGATTTATCATAAAAAAATATTTATCCTTTTTTCCCTCAATTAAATTAAATAAATTAAAATTATTCAAAGGGAAAAAAAAATATAAGTATATATATTTATTTATTTACAGCATGAGATTGATGACTAGGCCCCAGAAAAAAAAAGAGCATGACAAGCACGTGGCAAGTTCTTATCTAATTAGCTGACATCATCGTACTCGTCTCATCCTCGTCAAGCCGCCACCTGTCTAATGCTAAACTAAAAAGAAATCGAAAGCAACCAATAACATCACAGCCATCCAGCTGGCACTTACTCTCCACGTGGGCCCTATAATTAAATATCATTAAATTTATTTTCTTTTATATTTTAAAGTCTTGTTGGCCTAATCTCATTTCCACGTGACGACAAAATTGTCCCACCATAAAATGGAGCCTCCTCTTCTCCTCCCAAAAATTTCAATCCTCTCTACAATAATTCTCCCCCAGATTTTCTCGGGAAAATCTTTATCTCGGTTCATAGCATAAACCCAAAACCTTGTTTGGCAACTTGGAAAATACTTCAATTTTCCATGATGAGAAACCACCCTCAATCCTCCTTGCCGCCTGGCTTCAGGTTCCACCCGACCGACGAGGAGCTCATCCTCCATTACCTTAGGAAGAGGATCGCCTCCTCCCCGTTGCCCGTCTCGATCATCGCTGAGGTCGATATTTACAAGTTCGACCCGTGGGACCTACCAGGTCTGTTTATATACGTCTTTTTATTAAAGTTTTTACCTATCAGTCTAAACTTTAATAATAATATTTTTTTGTCGTCGTTTTAATAGCTATTGCGGCCTTTGGGGAGAAGGAGTGGTACTTCTTCACGCCACGAGACAGGAAGTACCCGAACGGGGCGAGGCCGAATAGGGCAGCCGCATCCGGGTACTGGAAGGCAACGGGCACGGACAAGACGATAATGACGTCGTCCGTGACCGGAGGTCACCAAAACGTTGGGGTGAAAAAGGCTCTCGTGTTTTACAAAGGAAGGCCGCCGAAGGGCACGAAGACTAATTGGATCATGCACGAGTACCGTATGGCCGAAGCTCTTCATCACCAACGGAACAATCACAATAATAACAACTCTGCCACCAAGCCTAAAGATTCTTCCATGAGGGTAATAAATAATCTTCACAATCATAAAAAAATTCAAAATTGTTCTAATTACCCTTTCACCGGCTCCTTTAAATTTATTTATTTTATAATAGTATAAATAAAATTAATGACTCATTTCATAAATTTCTGACTAGTCTGATTAGTTCTTTTCAACTAACCTCTATTATTTTTTGCTTGATATTTTTCAGCTCGACGATTGGGTACTCTGTCGAATCTACAGAAAGTCTCATATTTCAACTGTTGCGATAACTTCGTCGACCTCGGGAGTCAGTGATCAAGAACAAGAGGAAGAGGAGGAAAAGTTCGTTCAAGAGTCTCTAAACCTACCAAACTTGAAAAGTCCACCACCACCAAGTAGCAACAACTACAACAACAACATGAATGTTCCAATATTCCCTCAAAAATCATCATCTTTCTCCAACTTGCTAGACGCAATGGACTACTCACTCCTCAGCAGCTTCCTATCCGAAAATAACACCAATTCGAACCATCCCGGGCTCGATTCCTCCCATTTCGAGCCACCATTCTTCAACAACTTCATCAATCGGGCAAGCAATGACAGTTACTTCGTCGACAAGCTTCCCGATCTCAGCTCCTCGAGCCCTACCATGGAAATTCGGGCCAAGCGCGAGAATTCGACCGTTGGTCATGATCAAGAAACGGCGAGTCAGTCGAAGAAGATGAAGATTGGCGATTCTTTTACGAGCAATAGCCAATCTGAAGTCTACTTGGCCAAGAAGCCCTTCTTGAACCAACAATTACTCATGAGCCCTTACAATAATCTTCGATTTCAGTGATGGGGGGTTTAATTTGAGGAGTGATCGATGGTGTTTGATAATTATTGTTACCTATACAAAAAAATGTGTAATTTCTTAAAATTAGAATTGTAGCTCATTGGATGGGGAAATCAAGAGATTGTTTAGATAAGATCAAGATTCATTCTTGAACTCAAAAGCTTGTAGGAAATGTTACTAGAAAAAAGTTTAAAACTTAAAAAATTAAGCTTATATGGTTCTTGCACACTTTAAACTTTACTATTTAAATTAATGATTTTAGATTTCCAACAAATAAAATTAATAATGTGGGAATCCAACTAGTATCGTAAGGACTTTGTAGGGACTAATCGATCATTAACCGAGAATTAATTAAAAAACAAATTGAATACAAAATTAATTTGAAAATATAGAGGATTAATTTGGGACTACTCTAATGAATGAATCATTACGGTCTCAAATTCATAATTGATCACCATTATTCTGAGCTTATAAGAATTCTTAGAAAATGAGCATGTTATGTTTCATTGTCATCCACTATTGATATTCAAATAGAAATTAAAATCCTCATCACCAAATTAATCATCCTGATTTTAAACTAATTTTAGTGCGTGGGTTCAATTATTTTCAAAATAAATGTCAAATATTTACAACTTCACCACTACAGTATATTAACTAATATAATCTATCCATAGTTAGGTAGGAAGCCTTAGACTATAAATGAGGGTTGGCCATTTCGGAAGACATGCGAGTCCCCGAGTTGTTTAGGCTAGATTGCAGAGTGTGATAAGGACAAGGTGCGAGCGCAGTTTGATAATGATACATGTCATAAAATATTCTCTATCATCCCTAATTGGTACGAAACAAGGGACCACTGGTACTGAGATGCAGATAATAGTAGTGATTAATTACACTGTTAGAAGTGTATATCGTGCTCTATGTCAATTGGACAATATCTAGACATCGTCAGGGCAGGCAACATGATGGAGGGAGGTATGGGCACTACAAGTTCCGCCAAAAGTCAAAATCTTCATCTGGAGAGCATTCTCAGGCTATCTCCTGACAAGATCACGGCTGGCAGAAAAGGGTCTTCCAATAATTACCCAGTGCCCCCTTTGTGGTCACCCAGAAGAGACGCATTATCATATATTTTTCACCTGCAGTGTTGTGGCCTCTATTTGGGGGGACAGACTCCTACAAGGCATCCGTGGACAAATGGGGCCATATCCCGCAATAACCAACTGGTCATTATGGGTGGACGGGGAGGACGAGGCGAGTCTGTGGGCTATTACTCTCTAGGCCATATGGGGCGCAAGGAATCAATTTGTTTGGAACTCAAAAACGTTCCATCCAGCAAGAGTGACAACGACGACAAAAGGTGTTCGAAGGAACTGGAAAGCATTAAAACTCCAAGCAGGATCTTTAGGATCCTTGGGAGAAGAACGACTAGTGGCAGAGTACCCGACAACTTGGGTCCCACTAAGATCAGGACAACTGAAGATAACTGTTGATGGGGAACAGATGCGGAAAGGGGTTTGTGGAGTATATGGCTTGTCTGTAGGGACCTCGAGGGTCGATTGGTGGGTGCACTTTCTAGACGGTTTTCGGGACATCTTCATGCCGAAGAGTTGGAGGTCGTAGGCATCAGAGAGGCCCTGTCATAGGCAAAAAGAAACAAGTGGACGGACGTGATAGTTGAATCAGACTGTTTTAGGGTCGTGGATCACGTTAGAAGGGAGAAGCATACGAGGAATATGTTCGGGGGTATTATCTACGATTACAGGTGCATTCTCTCTAGCCCGGGAATAGATTTCTCATTAGTTTTTGCTCGTCGATCTTGTAATAAAATAGCTCACGAATTGTTCAAACATGTTTTAACTAATAGTAGCTGGGATTATAATGACGGGTCTGTCCCACCAACTGTAACTTCAGCTGTCCGCCTTGATGGCGGGTATAAATAAAATTCGTTTCAATTCAAAAAAAAAAAAGTTAAGATAATCTATAATATAAGGTAGGTTCCAAGTTTTTAACCTATTATTTTTAAAAATGATTTATTTGATATATTTACAAGATCTTCTCCAAAAACCTTCCAAAATAGTATCGACCGACATAACTTACCGATATAGAGACTGAACCGACATAATAATTTTCAAATTTCTGGGAGATATCATTGGCAAATCATAATCACGTTCAAAATTAAATTAATAGGTAGAGTTTTGTTGGAATTGAGGAGGATGATCCCAAATTAAAGTCAGGTGTGCCAATCATAATTACGGATTATTAATTAATAAATAATAGTACTCTAATTATATGCCTTACTAATTAATTTACATAAATTAATGTGAATTCAGACAGCCGTCACTACAGATCAAGATCTTGATTTAGAATATAATTAACAGAGATAAGGCGATTTGGAACCTTAATATTTAATTATCGAATCAAATATTAAATATAACCCCGTCATAATCTGTTACTATGGAGAGAGGATTAGGTGAGATGGATGATCCGATTTGTGTGGTTTATTTAATTTTAAGCGTGTGTGAACACACGTTAATCAATGGATTAACACAGTGCTAATGTTAAATATTAATTGAGTGTATAAATAATTATTTTAGGAGAATTGGAGCAAGTCAATTGGATCTTTTTTTCTTGAGCTGAAATGTGCTTGAATAATTTAATGTACCACCCCAGAGGAGGCAGCTTTAGCTTAGCGTTTACCATTTATACCCTTGCTCCAACCATTACTTAATAATATTTTATGATATAATTATAAACTATAGATTACAACTTTATTCTAAATAATTTTTTTTTCAAATTGCCTCATTTCATAAAGTATTCAACTCGATTTAACGACCCATATCCAGAAGATTATCCTTTCTCAAACCAAAATAATAATAATAGTAATAATTTGTAAGAGTTTCTTTATTATTAGTTTAGCTACTGCGGATAAATCAGTCTGAGCCCGTCAAGAAATCATCCAAACTCAAAAAAACCCCTTACTCGTTCGAATATGTTAAGACAGACGATCCTAACCAATAATATCTTAACAATTTGTTAAAAATATAGTTATACATGCTCTATTAACCCATTTAAGTTATGTATATATAACTTGTGCTATGTTAATTACTTTTCAGAGTTTTGTGATTTTTTATAATTCGACTTTCATTTTAACTTTTAAGACAATAAAAGTAGTCTTCAAATGGAAGATTATATGGTGGGAAATCTGGTTTAGACAGTAATCTACTATAAAAAAAAGAATGTTAAAAATCATCCTAATTAAAAATGTTAAGACAAGTGGTTGCGCTATCATTTATTTTGCTAGTTTGTTTTGTAATTTCAGCCAAATATGTCAGCTAGTTAGTGATGCTTTAGTTGTCTAGTATGATGTAAAATACTTGAATATTGTGAATATTCGGCATGCTTTATTGATCAATATTGATACCTATTTATACAAGAAAGCTGCTAGCTAATATAGGAAAATACAATAACTGCTAGCTATAATGTAGGGAATACAACAAATAGTATATACATCGATCTTTGACTAAACTAATATAGGAAAGGAATCGGTGGAAGAAGTCAATATGTGTGGATGGCAAGATCTCAATATGATTTGATTTCTTTACCATAATACTCCCCCTCAAGTTGGTGCATGAATGGAAGAAATGCCCAACTTGCGCAGAAGCTCGTGGAAACGATCACGCCCAAGTCCTTGGTGAGTATGTCGGCGAGCTGGTGTTTGCTAGGAACTGGTTTGGGGTGGAGGATCGATGCTTGGAGTTGTTGACGGACAAAGTGGCAGTCAATCTCAATATGTTTGGTTCGTTCGTGAAAAACGGGGTTCGAGGCAATGTGAATGGCAGCGTGGTTGTCGCAGAAGAGTGGAATCGACTGTAGTTGGGGAGCTTGAAGGTCGTGAAGCAGGTGTCGTAACCAAACAATCTCCCGACTGGTGGACGCCATTGCCCTATATTCTGCCCCGGCGGAAGAGCACGAGACCACGGTCTGCTTCTTCGACCGCCATGAGATTGGGGAATCATCCAAGTAAATAATGTACCCAGTGGTAGATTTGCGAGTGTCTGGGCAGCCCGCCCAATCGGCGTCGCAATATCCCCGAAGGAAAAGGGGTCCTTTGGAGGGAAGTAGAATCCCTTGCCCAGGGCTACCTTTCAGGTAGCGGAGAACGTGGAGTGCAGCATCCATATGTGGTTGTCGCGGAGCGTGCATGAACTGACTCAAGATATGCACTGCGTAACTGATATCAGGCCGGGTGATCGTCAAGTAGAGTAGACGACCAATGAGGCGACGGTATATGCCGTTATCCTCACAGAGAGTTCCAGATTCGGAGGAGAGGCGATGTTGTTGCGGGAGCGGGAAAGAGGCCGGTTTGCAGCCAGTGAGTCCACTGTCGGCTAGGATGTCAAGGGAATACTTCCTCCGAGAGAGGATGATCCCTTCAGGTGAACGGGCAACTTCAAGACCGAGAAAGTATTTCAACTTGCCCAGATCCTTGATCTTGAAATGCTTGTCCAAGTGCTCTTTCAGGGCTTAAATGCTCACAGAATCATCACCGGTGATTATGATATCATCAACATAGATCAGAACGGCAACAAAAAGTCCCCGCCTAGTGAGAGTGAAGAGCGAGTGATCAGCACCAGACGGTTTATAACCGAGGGTCATAATGGACTCAGTAAACTTGTGGTACCAGTTGCGGGAGGCTTGTTTGAGCCCATATAGTGATTTGTGCAGTTGGAAAACCTGGTGCTCCCCCTGTCGGGAAAAGCCCTGTGGTATTTTCATGTACACTTCTTCGTCCAGGTCTCCATGCAAAAAGGCATTATTCACGTCCAGCTGATGTAGTGGCCAATCGCGGACTGCTGCAACCGCCAGTAGGCAACGGACGGTGACTATCTTGGCAACGGGGGCAAATGTCTCATTATAATCGATGCCCTCTATCTGTGTATACCCTTTGGCTACCAGGCGTGCCTTGTATCTCTCAATGCTTCCATCAGGTCGATGTTTAACCTTATATACCCATTTGGAGTCAATAGCACGCTTCCCGGGGGGCAAAGTGGTCAGACTCCATGTATGATTGGCCTCAAGAGCTGCGATCTCCTGAGTCATTGCCTTCTGCCAGTGCTCGTGTTTGGCTGCCTGTCGGAAAGTACGTGGCTCATCCACAGAGGAGATGGCCGCTAGAAAAGCAGTGTGAGCTTGAGAAAACCTATCATAGCAAAGGAAATTGGAGATAGGATATACCGTTGAGTTAGCCGAAGGAGGGGTAGGAACAGAAGGTGCGATCGAGGGCGGAAGGGTGTAATCGTAACCACTGAGGCGTTTAGAGGTCGTGCGAACACGCTTTGTTGGCAGCGGTGGTTCTGCAGGCATAGGCTGGACAATTACCTCAGGGTCCGTTGTTCCTTCTGGATTGTTTATGACTTCATCGTTAACTGAGAAGGGATGACCTGATGGTCCAAGTGCGGGTTCTAATGGTGTGTTGTAATCTGTATCCATGCATTTTTCACCAGGGAAGATGTTTTCCCAAAACTGAACATCTCTCGAGACTACTATGGACTGTGTCTCAAGACTGAAGACTCGATAGCCCTTTTGTCCTTTTGGATATCCCAAAAATAGTCCAGGTTGTGACCGGGGTGCAAACTTGTCGCGAGTTTGCTGATGAACGTAACAGAGGCAGCCAAAGCTCCGTAAGTGATTGTATGATGGCTTTCGACCATACAACATCTCAAAAGGCGTCTTGTTTCTAATAACGGCAAGTGGCATCCTGTTGATCAGATAGGCCGCTGTCAGTGCACATTCTCCCCAGAATCGAAGTGGGAGATCAGCTTGGAAGCGAAGTGCTCTAGCAACTTCAAGAAGGTGGCGATGCTTCCGTTCAACTACTCCATTTTGTTGTGGAGTTCCAACACAGCTAGTTTGGAATTCCATTCCAGTTGCATGATAGTGGGTGACCAGGTCGTGGTGCTGGAATTCGCGCCCCTCGTCAATGCGCAGACATTTAACCTGAGTATTAAATTGACCTGCGACCCAGCTGAAGAAATTGAGTAAGTGGGTCTGCACCTCTGACTTATGCTACATCAAGTATACCCATGTGGCCCTGCTGTAATCGTCAACTATTGACAAGAAAAAATGACATCCAGAAATTGATGGTGTAGGATATGCCCCCCAAATGTCACAGTGGATTAAATCAAAGACACGAGTAGATTTATTCGTATGAACGGGAAAAACCGATCGGGTATGTCTCGCCCTACAACAAGCATCACATGGATCCAGTTCGGATTTATTGAAATTCAAAGATAAGTCAGAAATCAAAGACAAACGGTTGATAGGTATGTGTCCTAAACGTCGATGCCACAGTTGTGTGTCACTATGTCCTTGAGTTAACAATGCAGTTCCCGCTGTCGTAGGCCCCCAGTGGTATAACCCGTTCCGCATCCTACCCACCCCAATCAGCCTCCTCGTCAGTAAATCCTGTATAGCACAACACCCAGAATAAAAAATTAGTGCACAGTTTAAATCGCGAGTGATTTTGCTGACAGACATCAAGTTAAACCGAAATTGTGGTACTACTAGGACGTCGTCCAAATTTAGTTGTGTGTCAAGTGTGACTTGACCTACGGCTTCGGCCAGGGCACCTTTTCCATTGGGCATTTCAACATGAGATAATTTTGGTTGGTTCCATGATTTAGATAACAAATTTCGCCTATGAGCAATATGATTAGTAGCCCCCGAGTCGATAATCCAGGTGGATAAAATATTACCAGATGGGCGCTGGATGCTTGGGTTGACGGAACTATCAGATGAAATATTTTGGCGCCCGAACATGTCAACAAAATGAGCCTTCTGTGCCTCAGTAAGCTGGCCCATGAATTTGTCAAAAATTGGGCCTATTTCACTTTGTTGATTTGGCTTTGCATAACTCATTGTGTGGCTTTGTAAGGGATGGACCCCTGTTGGGCCTGGATTGTGAGAAATGGACCTGCCCAAGAGAGCTTGAGTGGAGGAGCCCATCTCAGGCGGGCCCAGTAGGTCTTGGGACCAAGTTGATGCGTTCCTATCCTCAGCAGCTACTGGAGACGCAGCAAGGAAAGTCTTCATGCTGCGACCCTCTCCAGCTCTAGTGCCACGTCCTCTGCCGGCACCTCCGCGACCGGCATTGTCGCGGCCTCCTTTCCCGACGCCGCCGCCGCTTCCCCAACCAGGTGGGTAGCCTATTATTTTGAAGCAATCTTCTCTCCGATGCCCTGTTTTTCCACTATACGAGCACCGGCGAACTCCATCTCCGGCCGAGCGTCCTTCTGTCCGTCCACCGTCACCGCGATTTGATATGGTTCCATTTGAAAAGGCTGCTAGTACCGCTGCTTCGTGAGTCATGGATTTAGTGGCAAAAACAGTCCGTTGTGATTCCTCTTGGGCGGCGATGGCAAAGGCCCGTTCAACTCCGGGCAGTGGTTGAACGCTCAGAATTTGGGAGCGCACCGTGGAGTACGAATCATCCAGGCCCATAAGAAAATCACATACCTGTTCTTCCTCGCGCAACGTCTGTATTCGGTCATTGACCCGACAGGTACACTTCCCACAGATGCATTTTGGGACGGGACGGATGTCCTGCAATTCATCCCAAGTGTCTTTCAATTTTCTGTAAAATGATGCAACTGGTTGTTGGTTCTGCTGTAGGAGAGCGATAGTCCGGAGCAGGCTGTACACACGTGGTGTGACGCCTTGTGTGTATTGCTGCTCGAGATCGATCCAAATTTGTCGAGCGGAAGTGGAATGGACCGCACTTGATTGGAGTTCCTTGGACATCGAATTTACGAGCCATGCCTTGACCAGGGCATCATTCTGGAGCCACGGTTGCAGCTCTTTAGAGTCATCGTCCGGTTGAAGCAGAGTCCCATCGATGAACTTGAGCTTATTTCTAAACAAGAGAGCCCCATGCATCAGCTTTCTCCATGTCTGGTAATTGTCTCCAGTACCAATTAATGCTTTAGTCACTAGAATCATACCAGGATGATCAGATGGTGGTAGGTAGTATGGAGAATCGGGGTCACTAGTAAGACGCCCGGTTCCCACACTTGATTGCCCTCCAGTTTCTGACATCTGAACCAGGCTCTGATACCATGTAAAATACTTAAATATTGTGAATATTCAGCATGCTTTATTGATCAATATTGATACCTATTTATACAAGAAAGCTGCTAGCTAATATAGGAAAATACAATAACTGCTAGCTATAATGTAGGGAATACAACAAATAGTATATACAACGATCTTTGACTAAACTAATATAGGAAAGGAATCGGTGGAAGAAGTCAATATGTGTGGATGGCAAAATCTCAATATGATTTGATTTCTTTACCATAATATATGATTACGGGTTCGTTTGTTTTATAATTTAATAATATGTCAGCGGTTTTTCAAAATAAATTTAAGACAATCCATTGTTTTTTATTTGAAGTTTATTTAAATAGAAAAATTATTATCATCATAAATTTCATATTAATACCTATATTGATCAATCCATACACTACACTACACTATCCTATTCCATGGTGTGTTTATTATTTTGATAACATTTTATTCTATTTTGTAAAAATACACACTCAATCCTACTCATTGATTAGTCATGAAATTAACCTTTTGCTAATAAACATGAAAGTGAGTGATGGGTCATTTATTTGTTTTGAATAAGAGTAAAGATTTGAGGTGGAGAAAGAGTTAAAGGAGATCTTCAACATTTCGGCTTCCAATTTTATTACATTAAAATTACAATGACGAAAGATGATTTTCTTGTTGGGTAGTTCCAAAATTAAAATGAATTAATAAGTTAAACAAGATTGGACCCACTAAATTAAAAAATATATATGTGGATAATATTTTCTTTAATCACATGAGTCACCTTTTCTGAGTATTATTGGTTATTGCAATGTGAATGATTTGCGTGTATCTTCCACACTACGTGTTGATAATTAAGAGGTTTCACTTATATTAATTAAGATAACAAAAGCAATTATCGTGTTGAGCCAATTAAGGTAATTAAATTATTCATTTGCAATATCATCAAATCTTGGTTTCGTCGTTGGAAACATGTCTGCCATTTTAAAGTGGACCCATCGAAACCGACTCAATAATTTAATTTTCTGATACCAACAGTTCTGTAAATGCAAGGTAAATGTTTTTTTGCAAAAAAAAAATTATTTATTATTATGGAAGTACAAATATATTTTTAAATAAATATTTTTTACTTCCAACTATTTTTTTTGAAAATGCGAATTTTATTTGATATATAGCAGCTAGCCTGGCATCAAGCCGGACAGCTGAGGCTACAGTTGGTGGGACAGACTCCTCACCATAGCTCCAACTACTGTTAGTCAACGCAAACTTGGCCAATTCGTGGGCCGCTTTATTACATGATCTACGGGCAAAGGATAACGATATGTTCCTATCGGAAGTTGAGAGTAACCGCCTGCAGTCGTGGATGATCCCTCCAAACATATTCTGTAAGTCTTTTCCTCCCCGGACCTGGTTTACCACCCGTACACAATCTGTCACAACTTCCACCGATCTCCAGTTATGTCCTTTAGCCCAAGATAGAGCTTCCCTGACTCCTACGGCCTCCACCTCTTCTGAGTGGAGATGACCCGTAAACCGTCTGCACAGTGCTCCCAAGATACGACCTTCTAAGTCCCTACAGATAAGCCCTATGCCCCAGTTTCCCCCTGGGCGTCTATTCCCCCATCCACATTTATTTTTAGTCGTCCTGGGAGTGGTGGGGCCCATACCTTTGGTGATGATGAAACAATTGGATCTGTGCATGAGCCACCGCCCTGAGGCTTTACCGCTAGCCAGGCGCGTCGGAACCCTTTTGCTGTCGCAGCCACTCTCACTGGGTGGAAGGCTTCCATCTTCCAGATTGCTTGATTCCTAACCCTCCATATTGCCCATAGCGTGATAGTGGGTCTGATGGCTTGCAGTCAGCAGGATAGGACTATGGTCAGATGTCGAGAATCCGAGGTTAGTCAATCTGGTGTTCTCGAAAGCATTGATCCATGCGCTGTTTGTCAAAGCTCTATCTAGCCTTGCTTCCTTCCACTGGCTGGTTCCCCTGCTCTTTTCCCATGTAAACTCGTGACCTGTCAAGTCCACATCCCTGAGTCCGCAGTCTTCTAACAATGTGTTATAGCCCTCTAGCAGTCCTTGAGGATACGGTTGACATCCTCTGACTTCTTCCTGGCTTCCCACATTGTTGAGGTCCCCAATTATGCACCAGGGGGAGGACGTACCTCCTGCTAGGTTTCTTATTAGCTCCCACGTGAGATGCCTGTAATGTCTGTTGGGGTCCCCGTACTTGTTCTTAAATATGGGTTCATTAAAATTTAAACATTTTACCGTAATTTTATTTGTTCAGTGTTTTATTACTACTATATTTGTTACCGAATCGTGTTTAAATGTGATGTTAGCTAAATTTGTTGTTAACTTTTTTATTTTGGATATTCATGTAAAGTACTGTCCTATCGAATTTTTCTGTTATTTTACTCGTTACACCGCGTGCAACTAATTTTATTTGTGTAGTAAAATTGGATGCTTTTAAAAAAAGCATTTACATGATCACTAAATTATTATTCTTATATAAAAATCTTCAAACATAAATTCAGCAACAAACAATTATTCTAAAAATCATTGCTTTTGCAACTCTGTGATGGCCCGATAGGCCCAACAGATCTTCTAAGATACAATATCTACTCGAATATAAGCCCACTCATTTGATCTGGATAAAATCTAGGAGCGAAAATAAAATTTGGGACGATTTTGGATTTTGATAAAAATAAAATATAAAGCCTATCCTGGCTTGACCCAAAGCTTTACAATATGATTATCAAGTATTAATGATAAAATGTATCAGTTCTTAAGGAGATACTCTAATGGTATGAGACACACATTTTTTTAAGAGAGTGTTAGTGAATATACTAATAAATAACTAGTCAATTATCAAATTAAAAATTTATGATCTTTATGCCAATTGTTCGCTTACCCTAGCTCGGTTACGGGATCTAGGGATTTAGACTCCCGTGATTGCGAGTTATATCGATCTCAACCTCAAAGAAGTCTTCGTATCATATTTTACTGTATTTGTGTGAGTGATGTATGAGTTTGGGCGGCGATTTTATTGTTCCGCCCTATTCATGGTGATTTATTATGATAGATGGTTGATAAATTTACATCTCAAACGATGGACTAGTTGGCTTAGGATGAATTGGATGTGTTGGTGAACTAAGAAATTTTGCAATGAAGTAGTGGAGTTTTCAGAGCGGGTGAGGATGATGGATAAGTTGTATTTGGAGTGGTCGTTAGTGTTGCTCGATTGACCTTCTCGGCTTTGGTTGTCATGGTACGTCAAGGTGGGTCTGAACGCCGATGGAAAAATTGATCTTGGTAGAGGTTCTGGGTATCCGGGCTACACTTTGCTGGTATATGGATGAACTTGAAGTTGTCTGTCTGGATGCTATAATTTATAATACCAGTTGTAGTTGTGAAACCAAACCGGACAGTGAAGTTGTAACGTTAGCTTAAACTGTTGATATTCTCGAACCGGACCGCTGGGTGAACCGAATCTGAAAAGTGGAAGAAGCAGAGGAAGATCTTTTTGTGTCGTGGCGCTTAAGTCACTGTCCTGAAAGTATATTTCCGGTGGACATGGTGGAGATCCAAACCGGTAGCTCCCGAGGTTTTGCATTGAGCTCCGGAACGACACCCACTCGCATAACCGAAAGTAGAACAGGTACAGACAGTCTCAGGAAACGATATATGCCCGAACAGTGGACTCGCCGGAATCTGAACGTGAGTAAGTGTAGTACAAAGTTTGTTGGCAAACTGGGAACAGAATAGTAATCGAGAGTATAAAAGGCAGGCAAGCGTTGGATCAATAAATTTTTTGCCAAAAATATGGGCCTTCTCAGACCAAAGGTGATTTGACCCAAACCCAGGTTTGGTCCTGTCCGTGATGAGCTAGACCGCGCACACGTGTGGGTTTAGCTTAAGTCTCAGGCCCACACACAACTGAAAGGCTAAGGAAGACAAAACAATAAAACCAATAAAAATCATTTCATTCATAACCAATGCAGAATTGCACAAAACGGAGAATAACTAACCGCACTTTGAGCCAACTAAAGTAGGTTCTATAAATGAGTTTGAAAGTCATTTCTCCAACAGATGCTACCCAGACAATCTGTTAGTATATTTTACCGAGATGATTGTTTTTTACTATCATTTATTGTTAGATCAATTGTCACATACAACTGTTAATTTTGTTAGTCGGGGAAAATGGACATAGCTTAATTCTAATGAAAGTAAGGATTAGAGTCGCTATAATATCATATTCAATAAATCCTTGTCTGATTTACAACGTGGCAAACCCAATGATAACTAACTAACTAATAATGTTTCACTAATTAATGACAATCTACTATTCATCAACTGCCCCTCTATCGTGGTGGCATTGAGACAGGCACGTTACGTAGGTTACGAGAGTCGTGTTGAATGAAGAATATTTTATTTTCTCAAAAAACAATTAATTAATTAGTTGTCGGCACAAGCCACAATGGCACGTGGACATTTATCATTGATTTTGATGTAATAATTTCCTCCACACGATTATATTTGTGGCCGACTTCTTTTTTCCTCCGCAGCCAATAGCCATACATTTTTGGACCCACCCAAACCAAAATCTTGATTTTTTAGTATAATGTTTTATGCAATTTACATTTTACACTAAATTTTAAGAGAGTACCAAACAATTTTAATGCGATTTTTTATGTTATTCATTAAAAAGTTTTTTTTAAAAAGAAGAAACTCCCCGAATATGATGCTGCCACCACTACTTCGGAGATTTTTTTATATTCGGTAATGAATATGAACCCAAATATTTAGTTTTATAAAATTACTGGCCAAATTTGTAATTAATTGCTAGAACTCAGATGTCCCGTATTACCGTAGTGGTACAGTACGTGCTCATCCACGACTTCGGCGTTTGAGCCCATCCAAGAGCTTCGTGGGAGATGTGGTTGTCAACCAATGTTTATATCATTATGACTTCTAAAACATGAAATTTTAAGTTAATGTTCAATTCAACTGGAGGAAAATATGTAAGGAGGTTCCCCGATTGTAACGAGAAGAAAATGTGTCAGTGAAAGTTCGTGCTAATATGACAGTTACCGAATCGTCGATGCATCGATTCCATCTACTGTTACAAGGGTCTCAACTGTAACGAGATGAAACTTGGACAACAAGTGTTCGACATGATCTAGGGATGACAATATTCCCCGTTCCTATCGGGAATCTCCGAATTCAAACGGAAACTTGGCGAAGAATCTTCGAATCCAGATGAAAACGGGGCGGGGACGGGGTGATGTATCCCCGCACCTGCCCCGATATATCAAATATATATATTTTTTAATTTAAAATTTTAATATGCATATTTAATGAAAAATAATATTTTTTATTAAAATAATATTTTATAATACATGTTTAATGAAAAAATAATATTCTAAATATATATTTTATTAAAATAATAATTTTAATACAAATTTTAACAAAAACTAAATATGTTTTAATATTTTTGGGGTTGGAAACAGAAAATGGGGAATCTCTGATCCGATTCTAACATGGACAAGGACGAGTATTGCCAAATTTGCCTCAAACCCGCCCCATTGCCATCCCTAACTTGATTATGACGGTTGTCATGATCAGCCTAGACCCTCACTGCGACAGTCATGCCTGTAACGAGAGGGTCGAATTTTATAATATACCTAATAAGTAAACCATGTTAAGGGAGAAGTGTAATGAGGAAACCAAATTAACCTAGGGGCGCGTTTTTATCGTTAGTCCCTGATTATAACTAGTGACAATTGGGCTAGTGAGGGTACAAAACTTAACAAGGGGTTCTGGTTATATATTATATTTAGTAAGTGAATTATGTGGGAGTAAAAACGTAACGAAAGGGATGGATTCAATATTGTATCAACTAAGTGAATCCTGTTGGTGAAAAAGTATAACGAGAGGGACCGATTTCTCATAATTCTCACAAAGAAGAGTGATTCTCGTATAGTTTTAATCTTATCTGTATATAAATTAAACGAACTATGTTAAACCGGATATTTCTTTTAACTAAACTCAAACTCACAAGCCAAACGTTTTTCTCACTGAAGTACATTTAAATTCAGGTTCATTTGATTCACCTACATTTGAGAGATAATTATTTGCAAGTCAAAAGTAGTCACATCAAATGTATTATCCTAAAGTTCCATCCTTTATACAAAAATTAAATAAAACAGAGTCGTTCCCAAATCACAGTCACATTAACTTGAGCTTCACAGAGTTTCAGATCATCAACAATGGAGTACCCACACGGCCACCACACCCGCAAGACCCACCACTCCCACAGCAGCAGCGACGACGACGACGACAACAGAGAACACTACCCTCCGCCACCGCGACCACCCTTCAACCACTCACCGCCGGACAGCCCTCCGCCGCACCGCCCAGGCTTCGACCACCACCCTCCGCCCCAACGCCCAGGATTCGACGACTACCCTCCGCCGCAACGGCCAGGATTCGACGACTACCCACCGCCGCAACGCCCAGGCTTCGACGACTACCCTCCCCGCCGACCCGCGTACGACCAGCCGCCGCCGCCGTACCGCGGCGGCGAGGATCGGTACGGATCGCCGCCTCCGTCGCGACCCGCGGCGCAGGTCTATCACTCCTCCCACGCGCCGCCTCCGATGGCTCCGCCCCACGGCTCCGGCGGTTACGAGTTCTCCTCCTCCGATTACCAGGATCCGGCGCCGCCGGCCTACTCCGGCGCCGCCGTGCAGCACGTGAGCCACGAACCGGACCCGGAGGACGAGACCCACGGCCATCGGCCCCATCTGCCCGCTTTCATGCACCGCAAAACCCACGAATCGTCTGGGTCCGATCTCTCGGCGAAACCCACTTACAAGGTCTACTGCAAAGCCGATCCGAATCTGCACTTCACCATCAGAGACGACAAGGTCGTTCTTGCCCCATCTGACCCCAACGATCAATACCAAGTGAGTCTTTTTGATCTGGGTCTATTGATTTCAGTGCTTTTGCCCTTTCATTTGTATTGGGTTTTTTTGTGTGTGTGTGTGTTGTTTATGTTGGTTTGGATGTTGCAGAATTGGTACAAAGATGAGAAGTTCAGCACCAGAGTGAAGGACAAAGAGGGGTTCCCTTGCTTTGCACTGGTCAACAAGACGACCGGTCAGGCCGTGAAACACTCGGTCGCCGCGTCTCATCCTGTAAGACCTTTGTATCAATTTGCAGTCCAATTTGGTATAGTGTGAGGCTTGAGTTTAATTCCTCATATGATATGTTGCAGGTGGTTTATTGTTAATCCCATTTCATGTTGATTGCATAGTTCTAATTTTGACTTGTATTCAGTGCCAAGAATTAGTAATTTATTGGTTTTGTTTGTTCTTTTCTTTTTGGTTTGGTTCTGTTCTGGGTTTCTGGAGATAGGAAAACAAAATACTTCTTTTTACATCGTTTATTGTTTGACTAAAGGCCATAAGGATTTCCAAGCAAGGCATAGGTTGAAGCAATATTTGCAAAATGAGAATATTTTATGCTACACTTGGATCTGTTCTATACCAAGCATTTTAAACTCATCACACTGTTACGAAGTTTTGATATTTTGACTTTCCTACTAATAGATTCATGTATTAGTTTTAGACGTAGAGTTACTCAACATAGTTAGTGCATATACACCACAGGTTGGACTAGATGAATGAGCTAAGAGTGAATTTTGGGAGGACGTAGATGAATTAATACAAGTGATACCCAATTGCTAAAATGATATTCCTCGCTGGGGATTTAAATGTACACTTGGGGTGTAGCCATGCAGGCAAGGTTCTGAAAAAGTGATCAGTGGTTATTGGTTTTGGGATCGAAAATGAGGTAGAGAAGACTATTTTAGAATTTGCTGTCTTCTGATGTGTTAAGCAGGTTTAGAAACAAGATTCACACTCAATTACTTACAGGTGTGATTTTAACACTAGTCAAATAGACCTTATCCTGAAAAGGAGAGAGGATAAGGGTAGCATGAAAGATTGCAAAGTGATACCTCGTGAGCGTTTAGCAACACAACATAGGGCAGTGGCAATATATTTTTGCCTTCAGAGAATGCATAGGCAAATTAACTTGTTATTAAGCCTAGGATAAAATGGTTGCACATAGGGGAGAAAAATCAAATAGATTTTAATTGACACTATTGCAATGTTGTGTCAAGTGGCAACTTGGATTAGAAAGGTAGCTAAAGAGGTTCATGGAGGATCTAGAGGGGTGTGGTGTGGTCTTAGGGGTAAGAGAACATAATATTAGAGTGAACTAGTGGAAAAAGCTATTGGGGAGAAGTGGAAGTGTTATAGGAAGTCATAGAAGGATAAGATCGAAAAATGTAATGTCTACAAACAATAAAAAGATTATGAAAAGGTGGTAATAGTACTTTGATAGCCTACTTAAGGGCGGCCATGGAGGTAACTTAAGTGAGATCAGTATCAATTATGAAGATAGGAATTGTAGTTTTGTGAGACATATTAAGATAAGTGGGTAAGAGAAGCATCCAAGAATGTGAGTATGAAGTGCAATAGATCCAAATAACATTCCTATAGAAGTTTGCAGAGTAGAAGATAAGGTTTAACAGAACCAACAAGATGTGTAAGGAATGGAGAAAAAGAACTGTCCTACCAATCTATACAAACAAGAGTGGTATTGAGAATTGTAATAATTGTTGAAGAATTGAAGTTGTGAGTCACATAATGAAACTTTGGGAATAAGTAATAGAACATATGCAGAGAGTAGAAGATAAAGTTTAAGAGAACCAATTTGGTTTTATGTCGGGGAGATCCATTATAGAAGCTATCTTTTTATATTTAAAGGGATTCTAGCGAATTAAGTGAGAGGCAAAATTTTAGCACAAGTAGAACCGAAACTGAGTGTAGGAGTCTAACTTTAACATGAGTAAAAGTTTGAGGAATAGTTGATAAGATAAATAAATTACTAAAAGGGATCCTTGTTGGTACCTTGGATCGATAATTGAAAAAGACGAGGAGATTGAAGATGATGGTAGAATTAAGATTGGTGTGTGGTGGTTGAAGAGTTGGAGAACTTCAAGGTTCTATGTGATAAGAGAATACCTCTAAAGTTGGAAGGGAGGTTTTATATGATAGCTATAAGACCAGTTATGCTGTATGAGACCGAATATTAGGCTATAAAAATGATGCAATCTGTAAGATGAAGATGATGAGGGTAGTGGGTATGTAGAGACTCTAGAAGATATGCAATCAGGAAAGCTGTTAGAACTGATATACCTTTACTTGAGGAGAAGATGAGAGAACACATGTTAAGGTAATTTGAACTTGTAAACCGTAGGGAAGTCAATGATCTTGGAAGGAACAGTGAGAGAATTCAATTAGGAGAAATTAAAATGTGCAAGGGTAGACCTAAATTATCATGATAAGGAAGGAGGTACCATTAGATATGAAGGAGTGGAGGGGGGAAGTATTATCCGGAAATACCAACCCAACTTTATTTAGAAATGCCTTGATTGTTCTTGTATAAATTTCTTGTTTTTGCTTGTGATTCTGCTTGCTGCAAAATCATTGCTACATTAGATGGATGTTATGTCCTAAGCATAAAAGTGAAAACTGAAATATCAAATTATGGCATGTGGCTGCAGGTCCAGTTGGTACCGTACAACGCAGATGTTCTTGATCAATCTGTACTGTGGACTGAGAGCAAGGACTTAGGAGATGGGTATAGAACGGTAAGGATGGTCAACAACATCAAACTGAACATTGATGCATTTCAGGGCAATGCTGGTGTCAGTGATGGGAGCACTGTCGGAGTCTGGGAGTGGAACAAAGGAAATAACCAGCGTTGGAGGATCACTCTCCATTGTAAGCTTCTTAACATTAACACATGCAAAGAAATAAAAACTATCAGGCGTGAATGATAAAATATATACACCAACACAGTCTTACACATATAATAGCTAATCAGTCTAACATTTTACGCCCGGCTAATTTGTCTTGCTGATGTTGCTAAATGCAGGATGTGGGAGTATTGCTGTTCTCGTTCCCCTTGTGAGCTGTGTTGTTATGCCCTTTATGTGTGACAATCGTGATGATTGGCTTCGTTGTGCTTTTATCATGGTTCGTGTTGTTGTGCCCTTCATGATCGACAATCTTGATGACATCTATTATTGTATCTTATGCATCATAAATCTCAGTACTAAGCCATGGGAAGCTGTTGGGAATGTAAATTTCACATGATATTGTGTGTTTGATTTGGTAATTGTCTTTGCTTGTTATGATTAAACATGCTTTTCACAGTAATTTTGAGTGTGTCAAACATTGCCATAAGGACAACACATTAGTTCTTTATATGGGACAAACTTGAATTGAGCAGTCCTATTCCTATGGACACCTATCTTGCTTGTAAAGTTCAGCAGGTCTCCTAGAGTCAGTTTTAGCGGCTGAAAAATCATCAAGATTTAGGAATGACAGTTACAGTTTATTAATTATGTGTGTTAAAGGTGATGATGGTTTTGTTTTGGGGACAAGAAATGTCATTAATCTCTTCCAAGCCAAATATAATTTGCCTTATGTGGCTGGGTCTTGTTTTGGACATGTCATATAAAGAACTATTCAAATGATTTTGGAACGATTCTTAAATTTTACAGATATGTAAGAAAATCGTGCTTCTTGATAGAACTTGGCAAATTTATTCTTCTTTATTCATTGATTAATTTTTTGAGTGGCATGGATGCTCTAATCAAATGGGTGAATCTCTGATTATGAGCTTTGATTTCAAGATTTACATTTGACTTCCTTTGATAAACGATATGATTTTTTAACCTAAGCTCCTCCGGATACGACACGTTTAGGAAGTAGTTTCTTAACTATCGAACCAAATAAGTTGCTTAAAGAAGGCTCACATTATTATTATTATTTGAATTATATCATATCTTAAATCTACTATTTTAACTTTTTTCCATCCAGTTCACAACGAGTTCGAAACTCAAACTAATCCACTAATAGTATGAGACTCAAACCGTTGTAGTGTCCTATCGGAGATCGGAGTCGGAGACCACATTATTGTTATTATTTTAATTGAGTATCATGTATTTATTTAGTTGATATGAAATATTATAAATTCCAGTTGCTAAAATGTCTTCTCTCCATGTGGTGCTTAACTGTGGTTACACAGACCCTAAGCAACACCACTGTCCCTCACAAACGGTCCCTTAAGTTAAGGGCGTTGTACACGTGGATGCTGACATGTCAATTACGTGGGGCCATCAGTCCCTTACATTTATGTTGACTTTCACTACATGCAAATACAAAACTCTATTAAAGTGTAAATTCAACAAAATTAATTTAAAAACTATGATTAGAATATATTATCTCCAGTAATAAACCGTGGCTGACACGAGCCTTATTTCTGTTTTATCTGATCTGGCCTCGTGTCAGCAATAGTCATTAATTAATCACTAATTAATATACTAATTAGAAATGTGAAGACGGTGATGGAGCCATGTGTGTGTATGTATTCAATCTATGAAACACAAATTAACCCATTTGCTGCAACAAACAACATGAGCCAAGCCAAACCTTGGTTTTTGTTTTTATTAATCTGGAATTAATTAAGATCTCCACTTATTATTTTGTGATCTGATTAGAGTAAGACAAAATGTACATGTGGTCCTAATTGTCGAACCGACGTGTCGACATCATTATATATACACACATTTAAATTATGTTATTAGTATATTGTTATGAAAGTTTTGTTTTCAAAGTACTGAACTTTTAATTTTAATTGTTTACAAATATTTGAAGGACAATTATACTATGATAGAAATCAATAACCCAAAAAATTGAGTACGTGAGTAAGATGGCAATGCATAGGATATGGAGCGGGTATAATAATATTAGTACTCGTACCCCTCTTATCTGTTTTTTAAGCGAATATATATATTCTCTTAATTATCAAGTCATTTATCGGCTATATGTATATATATATTAGTCCGAAAATAAATAAATAAATAATTAAATCAATAAATCAAAATAAATAATTTAATAAATCAATTAAAACTAAAATAAATACAAAAACATGATAAAATCTTCAATAAAAATTACGAAACAAGTTAAAATTTTCATTTCAAGTTATCAAAATAATAAAGTTCACAATTCACACTCCTAGACATAATAAGCAAATCAAATCTCAATAGTTAGGATTTTTATATTTTAGTAAAATATTTAAAAAAAAGGTAATCAAAATGTATCGGATACAGGTCGAGTATGATATAAACATATCCATAATCGATCTACATATGATAAAATATTTGTATCCTTATATTCATAATCGTTTACTTTCAGGTATATTCGCTTCGATTAGAATTGGATAGGATACATTAAATTCTTTCATTACAAATTTTACTAAAATTCAAAGCAATGAATTAATTTTCCCTCAAAACTATGCACGTCGTCAATACGTGATGTTTAGGAGGGAATGGTGTGAGCGAGTCAGATGACATCACGGTAATCTCATTCGACGGTCCAGATCCAAAGCCCGGTCAGATGACGTCACGAGCAATCTAGACTTGGCTGAACGGGCACTCACTCTCGTGCTCCGCATGCGCAGGAAATCACAACTTGACACCCAATCAAAGAAAAACACGTCAGAGTTAACGACGGTGACGAGGTGTGTCGTCAGGAGTGGCCGAATCAGATCCTGGGTGGGTCCCACTCCGGCGTCGAGGCTTCTTTGCTTCGCAGTTTCGCTGTGGGCACCAAAGTCAACACTTATTCTCTTGCTGCCAATCACTAGGGTCCACGCGTTTTCTCCAATATTATTATTCTTAAATATTTAATTAACTGTATTTTGTTTGGATCTGATTCCGTATTTTGCGTTATACATTTACAATAATATAATAAATAAAAGATGTTTATGTGTTGATTACCGGTAACACGGATTAGAATATTAAATTGTTTTTTAATGCTGTTAATAATAAGTTTGTGGTTTAAATTGTTGCCACCGTTAGAGTTGAATATAGATAAGTTGTTGAGCATTGATTTTGTTAAAATTGAGGGTTTTGAATTTTGGGTTCAATTAGAGTTGTTGGTGTGGGCTTTTTGGGTCAAAACCTTTTGAACGAGGTTTTCAAATAGATAACTCAATTGCTTTAACAAAAATTTATTGTTTATTTATGATTATTTGATCGCCTAATTGTATCAATTGATTGTTACAACACTAGCTATAATACATTTAAATGCTCGAACATCTCCAATGTTAATGAAGGTAATTACGTAGTTGGTGACGTGCGATAATTTAAATGAATGAGTAAGAGATTCGATCCGGTAAGAAAGTATGCACGATATTTTTTTAAAAAAAAAACTGTCATGATAATTAATAGTTTGAAAAGTTGGTCAAGATTTTAATAATTATTTTTAAATAAAAGCGGGAATAATTGAGTTTAGCAATCAATGCTACTTGCTAAGATTTTACACTCTTAACTCACCGTTGGCCTTGAATCAAAAAATAAAAACTCAAAAGTACAGATAGTTTTATTACTTTTACTTTTATGAATTTGTTATCGAACTAGTGTTATATAGGTGAGGTTAATTAAAAGTTAGTTAGTGATTAGTGAAATATTAAACACAAGCTTCCAATAGCTAACCTCCAAGTGGTTACGGGGGTTGGAACATAAACTGTTTTTTGGCATCAGTATAGAACAAATAAATATATAGTGAAAGAAGCCAAAAGAAAATCGCATCAACACTTGACCTTTTATCATATTTGTGATGTTCTCATGATCTCTATGCATTCTTCCCCAACTTCAGTACTTTCTTATTATTTCAAGTCACGGCCTCTGTTACGAAAGGCTGAAGAGACTCTGTGATTAAATACAAAAACACTTGATGCAAGATTTTTCGGTCAAACTCACGTAATATCTCGCACACAACCGAAAATTATGCAACAAGAGTCTGAATCCAAAGAAACGAGTAGGCCCCAAACCATTAGGGCAACACTCAGTTGGTACTCTATTTATTAAAGGGCAAACTACACATAGTCATCCTCAATTATGTCCAAAAGACACATAGTTGTCCCCAACTTTCAAACTGGACACCTAACTACACCCAAATAGACACTTAGCACCTACTGTTAGATTTTCTGTTTAAATTTTAAGTAAAACGACCAAAATTCTCTTGGTTAGACTTAAAATTTTCAAAACTATGCCATTGTAAGAAAATTGTTCGCCGGTGACTTGGCGGAGCTGTCGGAGGTCGAATCCGGTGCCGGCAAACGCAGTGGGAGGGTCGGAGACGAGGCCGAAGAGGAACATGTGGTTGTGGAGAAGCTTGATCGGAAAACACACCAAAACTCATAAATTGCATGTTTTGAAAATTTGAAGTAAAATTTTAATAAAAAAATCTAACGGTAGTTGCTAAGGGTCCATTTTCAATATCTGAGTGTAGTTAGATGTCCAGTTTGAAAGTTTATCCTTTATCAAATATTCAAAGCTCAAGTTTTGATAATTACTCAGAATCATCTTATAATTTCGGTTTAGAAATTAATTATAAATTACATCGAAATGTATGATGTAATGCAGTGCACATGTTAATCATAGTATTGTATACATGGGAATTCATTTAACTGAAAACCCAAATATGTGTAAGAACCGTGAGAACCAATGTGAGGGCGTCATGTGACAGGGGAACGAGTTCCATTCTATCTATAAGGGAAAGTGTTATCCGTCGGGAGAGTGGTGTAATGAGAGATTGAAAAACAAAATTCGGGTTTGTCGCGTCGGTGCACATGTCATCGCACAACCACATCAGCACGCGCGCTCCCGTAAGTTCACACGAAGACTCCAATTTCACATCATATCACGCCTTTGTATGTATATACATCTTACTACAGAAAAATTACCAAAATATTTAACAAACTCGGAATATTACTTCTTTGCATATTATTTTGACTATTCAAGAATTTAACAACTTTGTACTATTTTTCAAATGCTGAGTAAAATACGTAAATGACCCGTGTACAGTGTACTATATACATTGACTTTGCCCTCCAGTTCAAATTAGTCAAAAATACGTAGTTAAGAGATTTGACCTTTATGTCCATTTTTTGTTTCAGTAAATAAAAATATAATTTCTTAGACCACAACACATTATTATGATTTTGTGTACATTATTAACGAAAATGTACTGTAAAAAATAATTGAGCTTTCTAAATTCGTTCGATCAAATAATATTTCTCAACTAATATTTTTTTATATAAATCAATTTTATTCTAAAAAATTTTCTGGAGAAATAGAGTGTTTAAATTCCAAATGCATAATGATTTTATAAATTCCGCGTTCCAATATATAATATTCCATGGCATTAATGCCCATAGAAACTAATTTTCTTTTCCAGAAAATAGCATCTTCTTTTGGACTTTTTGGCCGTTGCAGTTACAAATCCGTAGATTTGGTCTTTTCTTGCTTTTTTCCTTTTCTCCTTTTTCGTTACTATATTTATAATATTTGCTTTGAATTTTTCAATCAATTAATGTTCCTAGAATCTTATCTTCCACTACATATTTACTCTATTGATTTTTTCGCATGCTATCCACCAAAAAACATATTTATTATACATTAATAAAAATAATGATTAGTTCAAAATAAAATAGATTAATTGTATTACATAATCATCCCCACAAATTTTATTTAAGTTAATTTTCAAGTCGTAATTCATCTCCGCTCATGATGACTGATGGACATCGAACATGAACTCAAGGAAGAGAAAAACACCTTAAACCATTACACAAATTAGTAGATTCGAAAATATATAGATATTCGAATTATAAATTAGTGTAAAGGGACAAAATCCAATTAAACTGTATTATATCAATCTAATTATGTAATTGAAACTGAGAAAATTAGGTTATTAATCAAACCCAAATTAATCATTGGATAGGTACAACATTTAAAAATCCCATAGAATTGCGAAGGCATGCCTCAGAAACTGCCCAAGAATGTGTTGCTTGCCCTTTGGAGTGGTCATTATCTCTATGATTACGATGAGTCGAGTTTTATTATAAAATACATTTTTAATTTACACACATCAAATAATAATAACTTGACCAAGTGTTTCTAATTTTCTCAATAAAATTCTTAATCCAACAAATAAACAACCTGAAACAAAGCTAAACATCAAATTTCATTCAATTCTACATCATTTGTCATCTCATGCTTTTAATGATTTATTATATCCTAATAAAACTCTAAACAAAGACTTTCTGGATATTGATTACCTATTAATTTAATGCCATAGCCAAATAGAATATACAAGGGAATCAAAATATTAATACATTATTTATGAGAAATTTAGACCTCAATTAGTTATTCACATGTCACCTTATTTATTAATTTTTGTGATTAGGATAAACATGATTATTTAAATGTGAAAAGGAGCTACAAACATGGGTCCCCACACTAACACAGAAGCCTCCTCTTTTGCCATTTTATTTAAATAATCAAAAATAAATAAAAAATTTATTATTATATTATCTTTCAAACAGGTAGATATAGCTAAGAAAAGAAGACAAATATTATAATATTGAGAGGAAAAAAATTAGTGAGGCTTGTTGTAGAATACATCAGAGCAGTGCCTTGCAGCCCACGTATCTATCTCCATCTTCTTCTTCTTGTTTCTTTCTCCTCCATTTGTCATTGTTCAGAAATTGAGCTCCAGCTTCCTCTATTTAAGCTCTCCTTTTCCCCTTTCTTCTACTTTTCTTAACGGCCTTCGCCTCGAATTCTCTGTTTATTTTTTTATCAGCAATAACAGCGGTCGCGAGACTTGAGAATTCTCTCTTTGTGATCTATAAGTAAATACGTATTTATAGCGCTCGAATTCTAGTTTGTTTTTGGTCGTGTCTTTGGTGATGGAGGAGGCGACGGTGGTGAACAAAGGCGGTGGCGGGGAGGAGGAGCTGATGGAGCTGCCGCCGGGATTCCGGTTCCACCCGACGGACGAGGAGATCGTCAGTGAGTACCTCATGAGGAAGGTCATGAACACCTCCTTCTCGGCCATCGCTATAGGGGAAGTCGATCTGAACAAGTGCGAGCCCTGGGATCTGCCACGTACGTTTCATTTCATGTCTATCTGATAAGCATGAGGTCACTGGTTTCAGTTCTTGTACACGTATCTGTATCTGATTGAATATTTTTTTTGTGTATGTTTGTTTGTTTGCCAGAGAGGGCGAAGATGGGGGAGAAGGAGTGGTACTTCTTTTGCCAGAGGGATAGGAAATACCCGACGGGGATGAGGACTAACAGGGCGACAGAGTCTGGGTACTGGAAGGCGACCGGAAAGGACAAAGAGATCTACAAGGGGAAAGGGAACCTGGTCGGGATGAAGAAGACTCTCGTGTTCTACAAGGGGAGAGCCCCGAAGGGGGAGAAGTCGAACTGGGTCATGCACGAGTTCAGGCTCGAGGGCAAGTTCTCCTACTACAACCTCCCCAAGGCCGCCAAGGTAGTACTAATTAATTAAACATTGTTCCAAAGTTATTCATGTTTACTGATCATGTCACCACTTGATAAATATCTCGTGACCTGGTCACAGGACGAGTGGGTGGTGAGTAGGGTTTTCCACAAGAGCGGCGGGATCAAGAAAATCCCAATTCCGGGGATGACGGCGGCGAGGACGGGCTCGTACGGCGAGGACATGTTCGACTGCTCCAACTACCTCCCTCCCCTCATGGACCCTCCCTACGGGTCCGGATCAGGATCCGGACCCGTCTCCATGTTCATGCAACAACCCGACCACGTCCACCATACCAACCCCAACGCCGGCCACCATCAGATCCCTCTCTCCACCATAAACCCGCTCCTCTCCTTCCCCTCCGGCGCCGGCCAGCCGTACGGCAACCAAGTTCCGATGATGACTTCTTGTCACTCCCCGAATAATTACTATCCTGCTGCTGCTGGCGGGTACGGAGACCGGGCGATCCTGAGGGCGCTGGCCGGAGGGTGCAAGCCGGAGCAGCTGTCGAGCCTCTCGCAGGACACCGGAATCAGCACCGACGTCAACAACAACAACAACAACGGCGCCGAGATCTCGTCGGTGGGGTCGAGGCATCATCATGATCATGACGTGGAAATCACAGACCTTGATGGCTTTTGGGACTACTGACATATAGAAGCATAATTAGTAAGGACTATTTGACTTCTTTGGTTCATAATTTGCAAGAAAATTTGTTGATTAGTTTCACAAAGTTAATCTCTCCCATAAACATGTATAGATTCATGTGTTTGTTTGTTTGTTTGTATGTTACTGTGTAGCTTAGATCATTTTATTTTATTCTATAGAATTGATTTGGTACATTTATTTTTTTTTATCAGCAATTGAGTGCGTCAAGTGTTTATTATTTTCTTGATATACATCTCGATCTTGCATTTACGATCTGGGTTGATTTTCGATTCCGTCTTTAGCTGTGAAGCACTGAGCGAAGAATATATATTTGATTTTCTTGCTCATGATTGAGCTGTAATTTTAATGTGTTATGTGGGAAACAAGAAAAACAATATCTATTCTCTGTGTAGTGTGAATTATGAAATGTCTTGCGATTTCTGGGAATTGTGAAGAAAGTGATTCCGATAAATCTTTGTGTCTAAGCAATCAAATGACAGATAGATAGATACACATACAATGATCACGTCATCAATTATTGTTTGTTAATTTACTTGGCTATATATTTATTCAATTTAATCTGAACCTCTAATTTTAATTACTGTCGTATAATTTCCCTTTTATCTGTCTTAATTTAATTGTACTCTATTTAAATTTTTTAGCTTATTTATTGAATTTATCATTTGTTTTATTGGAAATGAGGTGCATATGATTCGATTCATATATAATTCTATGGACCCGGAATCTATGGAGAAGATGGGTGTGGACAAGAAGAGGATCAACATCAAATAATTAATTGGTGACAGAAGAGAACAACGTACACTTAACCTTAAACTCATGTGCCTTACTTAGAAATAACTAATTCCTCCAAGTTAAATGGCATTAATAGTAAACAAAACAAAAACACTTATTTGGTGTGAGTGACATATACTTTATTAGACTGTTAAATTGGGTAGTGTATTCGGAGAACTTGGTCGCATTGCGTCTGTGACAAAAACATGCCATCTTTAACTATTGTTAGTATTCGAAATGAAAAAAAATCAAAAGATGAGTGAAGATGAAGGAGGATTATGAACAGGTGAGAGCATCAGGCGCGTCACGAGTGTGTGTATATATAGTGTAAATTATGGGGTCTTGTGTGAATCTGTGAAAACTGTGTTTTTATTATTATGTCATATATTTTCGTTATTATTAAGTCATGTATTTTCATTATTATGACAATATTTCAATAACCGTATTTTCATTATTATGACATGTATTTCCATAATATTATTATGGTAGACCAAAATTTTTTTTTCTTTCAATCACCCGTAAGACCCCTCCCCTCTACGAGTAACACTTTCCCCTCTAGAGTACAGAAAATACACGCCCCTCGTTACATTTGGGTGGCTCTCACGAGTTCTCACGCAATTTTATGTTCTCACTTTGAATATGCTCTTGTATATAGGAGAAATCAGGTAAAAAATAGGTGGTGGAGTGTTCAAACCGTCCAAATCGGTGGAATATTTGTGCAAAATAGTGAAATGTTTTGGATGGGGTGAAATGTTTGGGCCGGGACCCGAAAAACACCACTGGTCAACTTTCTGCTCACAGTCACATACCAATCCAACACCTGACACTATCAGTTTTTGAAATTGTAACGACGCACGTTAACGGCGTTGTTACAGAGGATTTGTGCGCCGTTACAAACTGTAACGGCGCACAAAAACGTCTGTAACGGCGCCGTTAACGTGCGCCGTTACAGTGTCGCCGTTACAATCTCTAACGGCGCAAAACGCGCCGTCAGTGCGCCGTTACAATGGCTACCGTCACCGTTGCTGAAGGTGACGGTGACGGTGCCGTCAACGTTTGTAACGGCGCACAAACGTCGTGCGCCGTTACAAGTAGTGGCGGCGCACAAACGTCGTGCGCCGTTACAAGTAGTGGCGGCGCACAAACGGCGTGCGCCGTTACAAATAATGCAGAATAATAAAAAAATAATATTTTAAAAAAATAATAAATATAAAATAAATTTTATATTTATTATTTTTTTAAAATTTTATTTTTTTATTTAGAAATGAATATTGAATTTGTTGAAAATAAAATTATATTAATATTGAAATTGTTGAATAAAATATTTAATTTACATAAAATCTATGAGGACGGGCCTCCAGGATCTCTAGATGGAGGTGGAGGTGGAGGTGGAGGGGCGAGATTAGGGTTGAGTAACAGCAGCTGTTGTTGGAAGTACTGGAACATCTGCTCGGCATGCTGTTTTTCGGCGGCGGCTTGCTCACGTTCAGCCTGACGTTCAGCGCGAAGTTCCGTGAGTTCAGTCCGGAGCTCCGCAATCTCCGCTTGACTAAAATCAGAGGAGGTCGAACGTCTTCTTTGTCTCGGCGGTGCCTCGTAAGCACTCCCGCAACCCCGGATGCGTCGTCCTCTGGAGGGTTCTATGGTAACTCCTCTGGCAAGCTCGATCTAGCGAACATACTCGGCAGCTTGTCGCATGACCTCATTCTCTTCAGCATCGGTCATCTTGTTCAGCGTTCCATCCTCGTTGTAGTTCGCCTCGTCATTCTTCCAATCCCTAAGCGCATTCCTAATGTAAAGCTACAAAAAAAATTTGATTAATATAATAAATTAAAATAAAAAAAATAACGAAGCTTACAAGCTTCGGGTTGAGTTCCTCCTCCCCCTCCTGTGGACCATCACCAGGCCTAGGTAAGGCCTTGTGAGCCTTCAGTAAGGCCTCCAACTTTTTGGAGACCTCCACTTCCCCGGCCGCCGACATCCTCTCCCAAAGTGCTCGAAATGGGACTTTGCCAGTGTGGTGGTTTAACTTGTTCTCGCTCCTCCGAATGACACTCATTTGAGTACCAACATTTTCCTGGAAAAAAAATGAAAGTAAATTCACATGACAAATAGTAATAATAATAAAAAATTAGAGTAAAAATTAGTAATATACCTCGTTGGCATCGAAATGTTCAACGAGCCACCGCCACTGGGACTTCTTCCCTTTCAGACACTTGGGAATCCCATTCCGGCTCAGTCTAGTAGGGTCGACGCAGAGCTTGTATAACCGCTTAATGTTGGATTTTCGCTCCTTGTAAGCGCCTATGGCCGCCTCACGAATCCAACCCCTAAGCTCAACCGAATCATCGGTCACTTCAAACAAACGCTGAAATTCACAAATATCACGTCAATATTTATAATACGAACATTTGGAAAAAAATTGAACGGGCTAATGAAATTACCCTGAAACTCTTCCAGAACGCCTGGAACTCAGACGCCGGCAAATCCCCGAACGTCTGGTAGGAAGCGCCGCGTTCCCGAGCGAATTTCCCTATAATCGTCTTCACCCTATCGGCCGAAAGAATTCCTCCTGCGACACGTGGTCGCCCGTTTTCCCACGTCAAGAGCAACGGACCTCCGTTCCTCTGAACTGCTCTCTCATCCTGCTCGATGTTGATGTCGATCTTTTGGTCCTTCTTTGCCATGACTTCCCAGCTCTTCGTGTTCAGGCAGTCGACTTCCACATTGTAGTCGAAGTACAGCTCGTACCTCGAAATCTCTCTGTACTCGAGGGGAAGGAGCCTCCACTCGTTCAGCGGCAGTTCTGACTCATCCGGCACAAAGTCAGATTCGGAGGGTCCTGCGACGTCTCCGAGCATCTCCTGGAAAGTCCGATGATCCGGGACCTGGTACTGCCAGCAAACCTCCGTATCTCCCGGATAAGTCGGCTGAGTGGGCTGAGTCGGCTGCGGCGGTGACGGAGTGTACATGTCATCATGTACATCCGGCGCCTGCGAAGCCTCGAAAAATGGAACGTCCATGGTGGCTCGCCTAGGTGCCCTGGCCCTAGGTGCCTTACGTCTAGGCTCCATTATCTGTAATTGAATGAATAACACTTTTAAGGTCAATTTGACCGAAAGAACATGGTAATTCGGCCGAAAATGGCCGAATTACCCTAAGGAAATTCCAAAATTGCCCCTAAGGGGCTAATTTTTTTCATAATTCCGAAATTGCCCCTAAGGGGCAATTTTTTTCATAATTCCGAAATTGCCCCTTAGGGGCAATTTTTTCATAATTCCAAAATTGCCCCTTAGGGGCAATTTTTTCATAATTCCAAAATTGCCCCTTAGGGGCAATTTTTTTCATAATTCCGAAATTGCCCCTTATGGGCAATTTTTTCATAATTCCGAAATTGCCCCTAAGGGGCAATTTTTTTCATAATTCCGAAATTGCCCCTAAGGGGCAATTTTCATGCAATTATCCGAAATTATCATGCAATTATCATGCAAAATTATCATGCAATTTTCATGTAATAATCCGAAATTATCAACTAAATTATTATGCAAAATTATCATGCAATTATCCGAAATTATCAACTAAATTATCATGCAATTATCCGAAATTATCAACTAAATTATCATGCAAAATTATCATGCAATTATCAGAATAGAATCAACTAAATTATCATGCAATTATCACAATTATTAACTAAAACACTTACCTCTTTGACAGGGAAGTCCGGCGACGGAGGGACGAGACGGCGACGGCGACGGCAAGGATCGGCGACGGCAACAAGGGGAAGAAAGGAGGAAAAAAACAGAGGAGGAAGAAAAAGGGTTCTGCCCAAATTTATTTGCGATTTTGTAACGGCGCACGTTATAGGGTGTGCCGTTACAAACCGTAACGGTCAGAAATCGAGCCGTTTGTGACCGTTGTCTGAACCCAACGGTCAACTTTTGCAACGATCAACATATTTGTAACGACGCACATGGGTATGTGCGTCGTTACAAGCGAAATTTGTAACGGCGCACATGTTCGTGCGCCGTTACAACCAAAATATCCGCGGGAAGTTTAAATTATTGCGAAATTTACCCGCGAAATTTCGCCGCGAAATTTGATTTTTCGCGTGGCGCCACTTTTGTAACGGCGCACATAGTTATGTGCGCCGTTACAAACCTAAACCCTAAATTTAACCTAAACTCGATCGTGAATGATAAGCGGTCTTCCCGTGGTTTGATTTTCTTCAAATTTGTACTATACCACGTATATGTAATTTCCAACTAATCGAACGATTTCGATTGAACATAAAATATAATAATCTACCGAACGTTTGATCATCAATGAGTTTAGAGTTTTTGTGAGTTTTACCTTCCTTAACCCTAAACTCACGCTTTCAACGAAAGTGGAATGTGTTGAAAATAAAGTTTTAATCCAACCGTACGGATAGGAGCGCAATGAATGTGTACTTCATATGCCAAAATTTCATTCAATTCCGATAATGTATGAACCTAGATCTAACCGGTGAATGGGAAGTCAACATAGTTGACTGGCCTATTTGACTTGTTGTAACGGCGCACATAGTCCACGTGCGCCGTTACAAACGTCCAAAAATAATATTATTTTATTTATGTCGATCCAAAAGTTAATCCGACCGTACCAATTTGAGCGCAATGACTTGTTAGTTCATGTTTCATAATTTCATTTGACTATGTTCAACGTATGAATCTCGATCGGGATCGAAAAACCGATTTCAAAGGACAAAAGTCACGTATCTGATTTTTTCCTAAGTGTGGATTTGTAACGGCGCACTTACCTGTGTGCGCCGTTACAAATCCACACTTAGGAAAAAAAATTGTTTTAGGTCAAATTGACCAAATTACCCCTAATTCGGCCGGAGTTGACCGAATTACCTGTTTAAGGTAAAATTGACCTAATTACCCCTAATTCGGCCGGAATTGACCGAATTACCTGTTTAAGGTAAAATTGACCTAATTACCCCTAATTCGGCTGGAATTGACCGAATTACCTTTTTAAGGTCAAATTGACCAAATTACCGAATTTAAGGTCAAATTGACCGAATTACCCCTATTTGGGCCAGAATTGACCGAATTATCCTTTTCAGGTCGAAATGACAGAATTACCCCTACTTCGGTCAAAATTGACCAAATTACCCCTATTTAGGCCGGAGTTGACCGAATTACTCTTCATAGTCTGGATGCCCCCCAACATTCCCAAACCCGGGAAGTCACTTATTGTCCACATCACAGCAGCCCGCATGATGAAAGCCTCTTTCTTAGAACCATCCCACGTGACAGCTCCGTGCTCCCACAGATGGTTCAACTCATCAATCAGCGGACGCATGAAGTTATTTAAGCATTTTCCCGGTGATTTTGGACCAGATATCAACATGGTGAGGATGTTATACTCCTTTCTCATAGCCATCGACGGCGGAAAATTCAACGGGAGAGCGACTACAGGCCACAAACTGTAACTCCCAGCATTAGGCCCGTATGGAGAGAACCCGTCGGATGACAGCGCCAGCCGCACGTTCCGTATTTCTCCAGAAAATACTGGGTATTTAGCGTCAAAATGAATCCAATCCGCACCGTCCGATGGATGTACTAATATTTCATCGTCCTCATTCTCCCGCTCCCCGTGCCATCGATGGATGTACTAATACCTTCTCGGGAGATTTGTCTGAGCGTGCTCGGGAAATTTTATAAAATTTCGAAATTACCCTTGTCGGGAGAAAAGTAGTTGTGAGATATGTTGTAGGAAAAAGAAGGGGAGGTTCTGCCAAAACTTATAATACATATTTGTAACGGCGCACAATAGTATGTGCGCCGTTACAAACATCTTGTAACGGCGCACATATCAAGATGCGCCGTTACAAACTAACGGTAACAACAACGGCTTCATTTCCGACCGTTTTCCATAACGGCAACAAAAGTGGTCAACGGTCAACACATTTTGTAACGGCGCACATAACGATGTGCGCCGTTACAAATGTTTGTAACGGCGCACTTCATCCGTGCGCCGTTACTAAGTCCGATTCTAACGGCGCACAGACTTTTTGTGCGCCGTTACTGTTGAAAAAACTGATAGTGTGAGATTGATTCGGACAGTTTGAACGTTTGACTCATTTGTAGTAGAGGGCATTCATGTATATATTCTTTAACTCTATTGTGCTGAAACCTGGCTCGCCTAGCTTATAAAAAAAAGTATAACCTTGTTATTAAACTAATGAATGAGCTTATATATTTTTGATGTGTGTCTTAACATTTTTTCTCGCATAGAAACATGCAGTTTTGAATTGAAATAAGATGGGAATAGTAAAAATATTCAAAAATATTGTTAAATTTTTATGTCATGATGTTAAAAAATCGACTTACAAAATTTAATCGGGTAAATTGGATCCACTTTAAAAACACATACTCTAAAACCGTAAATAATAATTATACATAGTTTAACATCATATAGATGTAAATTTGTTTACCAACCAAAATAACAATCAGATTAAAAAATGGTTGTATCATGTCAACTTGAATTTTTAAGTGGTTAGACTTAAGACAATATTCTAAAATTACATATTCAACTCACTATTTGTAGGTCCTTTATGTTAACAACTCAAGTAGTCAACCAATTAATGATAAGGTTTCTTATTGGTATATTTAACTTTTGATAAATAATTAATTTATTTCATATCATATCTTTAAATTACATAATATTTCTTCTTAAGATGTTAAGAATTTAGCAAGTATATTTAACATTTTTAATCAACAATACTATTTATTCATTTCATACAAATAGGTTGGACAATTCCCACACTCAGAGATTAAAGATATAAAATAACTCATAATATTATGCCACGACCTCTACCTCAATTGACTGGAGAACCCTTACAATCCCAATTGCAGAACCCATTAAAACCTTGTAATCAAATCGAACCTCATATACATCAATTGCAGTAAGCAGTACACAAACAAATACACTACATCATCATGAATCATTCAAATACAATAAACACAAACAACTTAATTTAATAATAACTCCTCCGAATACTATCTTTGTAATTATCTCGAGAATTTTGTTACTATAAATTTAAATTAAATACCAAGTTTAGTCCTTTTTGTATTTTGATATTTGAACTCTAAGTACCCTCGTGCCCACCTGCCTCACAACGTGGGCACTTAAAAGACACTTGGGTGTGTGTTGGTTGATCACAATCTTAATTTAAAATCTTCAGATAGTAAGTTACTTTCCAGTGAAAGCTAAGCTTCATTGCATTGTCGTTGGGCTTTCAGAATTGCCGGGAAGATATATTTATTTACTTTTGTATTATTTGTATCGTGGGGTTGTTTCTTTTAATGTACAACTTTTTGGTTTCACCCGGAAGCAATGAAATTAGAAACTAGAAAGTATTTTAGGTTAAGCAATATTCGAATACGACCCTTTAAGTGAGAAATTCGAGTAAAAACACAAAACTCTAACCATTTTACTACACATATGTGTAATTGTTAACAAGTGAATGTGTGATTTTATATTTGTTTTATGATAAGCAATTTAATATGTCCCAATTTGATACCCAGGTGGTTGAAAATTATATTGGTTGTGGTGAGATTAAGAGTTTGATAATTTAAATAAATAACATAAGCTGAATGTTGTTTTTTTAGGGAAAAACGTTGACATATTATTAAAGTGTAAAGCAAATTGACCTAGATTATACCGGACAACTAAAACACTAAATGGTGTGACAGACCCCGCACCATGATCCTAACTTATGTTAGTTAAAACATACTTGACTAAGTCACGGGTCATGAAATATAATTTTTTGATAATTAGCCATATTCTAAATATTATTAGACAAAAATAACAAATGGGATGAACATGGACAGCAATGAGGCGGGTTTGGGCAGACTTAGCAATTTCATTCCAATCCCCAATAGAAATGGGGCGAGAATTCCCGTTCGAGTTCAAAAATTTCCCGTTTCCCTTTTTCAACCCAAAATAATATTAAAATATATTTATTTCTAATAAAATATGTATTAAAAACTATTTTTAATAAAAAAATACTTGAAAATATTATGCATTATAAAATATTATTTTAATAAAAAAATATATTTAAAAAAATTATCTTTCATTAAATATGCATTTTAAAATATAGTTTTCATTTAAAAATATATTTTTTTAATATATCGGTGCGGAGTCGGTGGGTGGGACAAGTATATCATATCTTATTCATGTTCGGATTCAAGAATTCTCCACCTTACTTTTATTTAGGTTCGAAAATTTTCATCTGGAACAAAAAGAAATATTGTGATCCATACTCCTAAATAAAAAGTATATTTTTGATGACAGAAATTAGGGAAAAAAACTACATAATGCCTTGATTTGTTGCATGAAATCATGGGAAGGCGATTATTTTATTCATTATTGGGTCGCTCTCGAAATATTCTTGATACTGCTCACGTTATCGTGACGTCGCGCTCTCCCTCTTTTTTACTGCAATAAATATTATAAATTCTAAATCCACCGACTTTGGTCGATAATAAATAATTCTCAAACGCTAACGCCTTACCGTAAACATATTAATTATTCATTTCTCGGTTACTTTTCCGACTGTTTTTATAAATGAATGTTTCGATTTCTTATGTTAATTATGTGTTGAGATACAGTAATTAATTGATTGAAGTGTTCATGCAATTGGTACAACGTTGTCATTTCAATTTTGTCGTCGTGGTCCTCTCATGATAACAAGTAATTGACCCATCAAACTTATCATGTTGGACTAATAATAATGGTTTTTGTCTATACTTACGTACGAGATTGCTTGAAACAAATATTATTTGTGTATACAAATTTAATATATAGTTGATATTAATCATGTTTTAGGTCATATCCAAGTTGTTTATGGATACAAACCACCATTAATATTATTAAGGATTGATATCGCCTGCTAAATACAAAGATAATTATGTCGAGAATAGAGCTTTGAGGAATTATCTTGTTATTATTTCTAATACTTAATCAATATATAAATGCATCGTTCGAAAGAATTTATATGTTTTTAAGTTTAATCACATACATAAATAAAGATAATTCGATATATCTATATTATGTTTCTTTTGTTTATCGATCATGTAATAAAACTGTTGATTTGTTTACTAAATTTGAACTTTATAACTCGATATGGAATTTTGGTGAAAGTGTTTTTTTCTTTTGATTTTTTATTAGTTGTCATTCGGTGCGATGCCGTATAGTTTTTGTAGGCTAATAAAAACTCAGTTTTCGAAGAAAAAAATGTTATATTTAAATGAGTAGTGTGCACATCACATCATTTTTACATTCATGTTCTTTCAATAATAATATCTAAGTTTAATTTTTCTAATGTATTTTTATTAGTACATATATATAATTGAGCGATTTGTAATTGTATTCTTTGTTTTGGATGTACGTAGTTGGTTACAAAAGACAGGACTTGTGTTGTTCCAATGTTTCTAGAGATTTTGGAAGGTTCAAAGAAGTTTCCTTGAAAACTACCTTTCATTTACAAAAAAAAGAAAAACTACAATTTTATGTTTCTGGTTTAACCTTCTTAGTAAGCTTTAAGTCTTCAATATAGTCGTGATTATTTGTGGGTTATATAACTTATTATAACATGTATTATATTATGAAAAGACGAGTTTGAGCGTGACCTAGTGATTGTCATTGCTCGCACCTTGAAAAAGAACCTGTTATTTGATATTTTGGAGTTTATAAAATCAATTTTTTAAGCATGTTTGAAAAATATATATTTTAAGATAAAAGCTTTAGAGTTAGTTCAAATGTCCAATAATGCTATCCAACAATTATGTCATTGTATATTAAGTTTTGAATTTTTTTTTATTAAAGTGATAGATTCCATAAAATTGATTGATAATGCAATTGAAATAAGTTTTGATCGTAAAAGCATGCAAAAAAAGCTACTTGAAAGTGCCTTTTCTAAAAGTTCGTATTCACATGAAGAAGTCATGTAATAACTTTTGCATGTATCTTTTGTTTGAAGACAGTTGCTTCAATAATTGATTTGCATGCAACTTTAATTTCTTTTATAACTAGTTTGATTCGTTTCAGTGTCATCTTTACCCATCTAATAATGTTTAAAACTCTATATAAATGAATGGAAACAACATTTTCAGTAATAAATCAACAAATTTAACATCGGCTTGTGATAAAGATCTAGCTCAAAAATGTAACTCTGTCTCAATTCATGTTATTTATCTGATCTTAAACATGTGACTCGTTATAATTCTAATCATGATCATGAAAAGAGATAAATCCCTTCTTTAGCAATCCTGCATTTTCTGTCAAAGTTATTTTTGTCTAGTTCACTTGCCAAACAGATTAACACTGTAAATATTCTTCGACTCCCTTGAAGAAGTCACTTGTTGAGTTATGGAACAAATTTTGTTTAAATTGCACGTTAAAACAATTTTCACTTTTATTATATATTGGAATAACACAATTTGAAAATTTGGAAATAACTACGAGACAATTATAATTTTTTCATCTACATAAGAACCCAACTCCAGAACAATTTGGTATTTTTATTTGGGGTTTTTGTTGGGTTTAATTTGATTGGGCATGTTGTTATTGCATCGTGAAGGAGCGAAACGGGGACTAATTGTTATTTATTCGATAATGGAATTAGCCACTTCACCTTAGGAAGTTATAAAAAGAGCAACAAGATGAAGTACATATAGAAAGCCGATTAATTTTTAATTTAATTCTAAAGGTACTGTGCCCGACTAGCACCTATCGATTTTTAGAAAAATGATCCATACATAGTCTGACTAGGGGCAGACAGTTTGAACCCGAAATTGGAGACCGAACTGGAATCAGAACTAGAGAATCGGGAACAACGGGTAATAGGTTCGATTCCGGTTCTAAAAATGAAGGAATCATAAGTTTTCGGTTCGGTTCCGGTTCTTAAAATATAAAACCGAAAATCAGACCGGTTCACTAAACAATCATCAAACCATTATCAATTTATATGAAAAATAGAGATAGGGTAAATAAATCGAGAAATATATATTACTTATATATTATTATTATTTTATTAGCGAACTTTATAATTCGATTGACTTAAATAATTAAGCTTTAATGTGTTTTTTGTTAGAATTTTTAATAACTATAAATTTCATGTTTCGCTTAAAAATCGGATTAAAGTCGTCTAATTTGTACTTTAAATCACATAATTAATAAAAATAAAGAATCAATCGGTTCTAACAGGTAGAATCAGAAAACCGAACCAGAGGAACGGGTCTAGAACCAGAACCGGCCCATTATATAATGGTTCGATTCCAGTTCTTAATTTTTAATAACTGGAGACTCCGATCCGGTCTGATTCTGGACCCATGCCCAGCCCTAAGTATGACGCTGTATCAATCTTTGGGAAAATTTCACTTAACCAGTCCTAAGTTTGGCCGAGTTTCACTTAACCCCTCTTAAGTTCAAAATCTACTTGCGGTAAGTTTGCAAAAGTCTCAGTTTACCCATTTTCAGTTAACTTTTTTGAAAATTCTATTAATTTTTTGTGAAATGACGAAAATACCATTTCATCAAAAATATTAAAAATAATAAATAAAAATGATTTTGAAATTTTTGTTTTCTTATTTTTATTTACAAAAACAAAGAATAAAAAAATATTTTAGTATTAATTTTTTATAAAAATAAATTTCATAAAAAATTTATAAAAAAAAAATATAAGAAAATTTGTTTTAAATTTTTTTTTACTACTAACAGAATTTTATTCTTTATTTTATACAATGAAAACATTTTATAAAAAATTTCAAAAATCATTTTTATTAATTTATTATAATTTTTTAATAAAATGGTATTTTTGTCATTTTGTAAAAATATTAATAGAAAAGGGTAATGTGAAACTTTTTCAAACTTAAGGCACTTTACAAATTGATTTTGAAGTTAAGAAGAATTAAGTGAAACTCGGCCAAACTCAAGAGGTATTCCTTAATCTTTCGTTGAGGTATTCCTTAATCTTTCGTTGACATGTTTTGTGAAAAAATAGTTATGTTGTGCTGAGCATCCATAAACTTGGGCCTCGTCGCGGGCCCAAAAGTTCCAATTCAACAGAGCTAGGGCCCAACTCGCCGCCGGGACCAGCACCGGCGAAGAAGTCGCTCACTCCGGCACCGTTATGGCTTTACCTTATTTTCTTATCCCAAAGAATCATTGATTCCAATTTGTTCACCTTCTCAGTTGCGACAGAGAAGAAGAGACTGTTAGGGCTTCGTCTGATCGATCAATGGCGGCTCCTCCCTCCTCGCGTCCGTTCACGAACCCTCATGGCCTGCCTATGGGCTTTCGAGGAACAGAAGAGCCATCTCCGAAACCCTCAGAAGCAGAATCATCATCAATGGCGGTGACTCTCATGATAAAGCACCTCCCAGATGCTATTCCGCACGAAACCCTAACTCGCCTCTTTTCCCATTACGGCGCTTCCTCTGTTCGTCCTTGCACCTCCGGAAGGTAGTTTCGATTCTGCATTTGTCTCCTACCTGAGTAGTTGGTCTCGCTATTTTTTATTCGTCATTAGGATATTAGAGGGTTTTGTGGAATTGGAAGTTCATTTGAGGATTGAGTTACTAAGGCAAATGTGTAAAATTTGACCAAGTTCTTGTTTTGTAGTTTGGGTAACTTCATCCAACTTGGAGCTGATGAGTTTGATTGGTTTATAGTATAATAGTACTAATTTGAATACGTTTACATTCCTGTGCAATTACTAGTTCTTCCTAATCCTTAAACATGTAAAACCCATGAGGAGATCCCAATGATTTTGGTTACATTGCCTTGGACTGAGTATATGTGTGTGAAGTAGTTTTCTTCTCTATGCAGATTGAGGAACTGTGCTTTTATGGATTTCAAAAATGAATCTTTAGCTTACCAAGCACAACGCCAATTAAATGGGTAAACTCTCAATGCACGTTTTTATCGTGAATCCCTTTACAGGGTTTCTTGTACCATCTCAGTAACTTTTGCATTGATGCTCAATTCTATTTCAGCCTTTTTTTCTTTTCGATGTGTATTGTTTCCTGATCTGTTTTTATCATTATTCTTTTAAATTCTTATCATGATTGTTCAGGCTGAGATTTCTTGGGAAAGTCTTGTTGGTGGAAAGGGCGAATAAAGCACCCGAGGATCGTAAACAAGCTCAAATGGGGAAGGAGTCCACATCATTGGTGAAGGATGCTTCCAAGTCCAGAGATCTCAATGAAGGACCAAAATCAGGGCAGGTTCCTTCTATTGAACCAATTGCGCCAAGACTTGGTGTTGACTACCCTTTCCCTCCCCATCTCGAGTATGTCTTTTCCACTCTTTGAATCTTACATATTCCTATGAAGGCTTCGATGCATATAAAGTTTAGATGAATAAGGCACCTTCCTAGAAATATATAATTTTGTTTCACAAAGCTCGCAGCTAGTTTAACTGTGGTTAGGGGAATCCCATGGGTTTAATGTTGTATTGCATGCCATTACGTAAGATTGCTTTGATTTTCTTTATTTTTTAGTTTTTTGTCTTAGTTTTAGCGTGCTATGTATTTAATACTTTTGTGTAAAATTGGATTTACTATCTAGGCTGTTTTCATATTCTATACTTACACGTGAGATAATATTGGTATCCTTTGAGTGAATCAGATATAGGGTCAATGATGTTTCTCTTATGTTTATTCTTCTTTCAAATATATGAAATACATATTATTATAACTTTGATTTGATTAGCTAGGGTAGTTTTGTGTCACGTATGAGGCAATGTTAGCATCCCTTCAAATGATTCAGATTATGCGTTAACAAGATTCATTTGCCATTTATAAAAGATTTAAATCTGAAGTTAACCTCTTAAGTATTTGCAGCTCTTGCACTGATTATGCCTAACCTCAAATTCATGTGCTAGACTCTGGTACTAGAATGAAAGATATATACCAGAAGGGAAAATTTGATGTCCAGAAAGTTTATCAACTTGAGCTATTGAAACTGCTAGCCAACACAGTCCGCGGCCAATATTATTTCTATATTTTGTTCTGGTGCTGTTTCTTTTCTTATTCTCTTTAAGGAAGAACCTTGGAGGAAGGAAATAATATGCTAAAATGGATTAAAAGAATGCTGGATGCTCCTTCATTAGACTTTTTCCGCCTACTTACTGATAGTTTGCCTCATAGGATGGTTTGAAGGGATGCCACAGAGCAATATAGTGCCTTGAGTATATGTATGCATTTACTTGGACAGTACCATTTTAAGAAGCTATTTCTGTGTGTTAATCTTTTATTCATCAACTATAGTCTATAGTGATTTTAGTTATCTTAAATGTGCAGTCTCGGAAGTATGAATATTGTCATAAGAACAGTTGATTCACTTCCTGTTATGATCTTGTTTGTTGCTCCTTTTCTATTGTTGTACATATACCCATCATAATCAGATAATAGACCTTTCAGCCAAACACATGCATATGAAAACCCAGAATCTGTCCTCCATGATTTGTTTATTCAATGCAATGATAAATATATCATGTGCGTGCGACAGATATGCTTACCCTCCTCCCGATGGAAACATCCTGACCAACATTGTGAATGCGCTTATTGCAGTTCCTCGTTTTTATACACAGGTATCCTCTTTTCTCACACAAAATTGTTAGTATAGTTAATCATGTAAAGCGGCCAATTTGTTTACTGCTTCAATTTCAATTGTAGGTGTTGCACTTGATGAACAAAATGAATATTCCAGCTCCTTTCTGTATGGCCCTTCCTACTCCACCGCTACCACCTCCAATGTCTGCACCACTACCTCCACTACCACCTACTTCAGTTCCAGAGCCTCCAGCAGATCTATCTAGTGATGAGTCAGAAATGGAGTCTTCTGATGAGGTAACCTCTTGCTACTAAATTTGTTAGGATGAATGAGCTGCATATCATACATGTGCAAGAACTGATGTATGCATCTCCGTACCTGCTCTTCTTCCCCTTTTACTGGGGGAAATATGTACATGTATTATTCATTTGTAGTTCCTCCACCTCAATTCTTACTTATACTATAGACCTGGAATTCTATAAAACTTATTTTTTACCATGAACCATAAAGTTGATATTTTTGGATTTTTAATCTATCGGCAAAGCATGTAGTTACCTTACCTGTTTGGATTTAGAATCTGATATTTCTTTTCAATCACCACGCTTCTACCTTTCCCATTCTCTCAGGATGTTAGTTCCAGAGCACATCCTATGGGTGCCTCAAGCATAACAAAATCTGGACGAAAGCGTACCAGGCACGAAGCCATAGTGGGCCCTGCCATAGATAAAAAAGTCGCTCATGAAGCTGTCGGACTGAAACCTGCCACCTTGGTTCCAAAAGAAATCCCAATGATAAAGAAAAGGAACCCTGTGATGCAGGTTCTAGTCCTTTAACATGACAATGATGATAGCGCAGTATGATATTCCATGATTTCCTGACATAACTCATCACGTTGTTGTAGATCAAAATTGCCTCAAAGATGAATTTGGATGAACATAAAGATGATAGCAGTGCAAAAGAATTAGAGGAGCCTGCACAAGAAGAATCCGATCATAAACATTTTGCCATCCCGGAAGAAATAGAGCGTGCAAAGTTACCCCCAGAGGAAATATTATCCCTTCCAATGTTTAAGGTACCATGACAATAATCAAGATATTTTGACATTACGCAATACAGAAGGAAAAACAAAATTTTGGTAGTTTGGCCTGATGAACAATTACAAAGTTCTGGTAGTTTTGCCTGATGAACTTTATGGAGATGCTAAGCAAATAAATGAACTCTAAGGATCTCGTCTATTTGATAAACACGAATGGGAAAGCTAGTTGCAGATTGCATTGCAATAATCCATTTAATAATCACCTAAATGTTTTGGCTGTGCAGAACTATACTGCTGGAAATCCTGCTTCTGTATTGTACATAAAGAACTTGGCAAAAGATTTCATTCCCGATGACTTCTGCTTCATTTTTGGTAAGCCATATTTTTGTTGATGTTTCAAAATCACCAATTCACGGGTTTGCTCGTATTTGATGGCTTGACAAAGCTTTGTCCTTTAGTGGCTCATAACTCTCTTTATTTGCCTTAAATCTAATTTTAGAAATATCCAGGAGGCTTCACGCTTCTTACTTTTTGCCTATCCAGAAAAAAATGATACAAAACTTTTTGCCTACTCTTAAAAATAAATAAGTGAGTCATGAAAGGAATAAAAAATCACAACTTAATTGATTTTGGGGAGTTATTGTTCTTCAGAATCTTAACGTTTATCTCTTATGTGAGCTTGTAAATAGTTGTAAAAAGCACATTCCATTTACTATCGTGCACTTCTAATGTACTACAGGATCATTATTTGGAAGCATTGATGCAGCTAAATCTGGTCTTAGCATCAAACTGATGCAGGTAAAGTTTTGTTTTTGATCAGCAATAATTTTTTTATAACAATAGGAGAAAGTACAATATGCCTCTCAGAGATGGTTAAATCCCTCAAGTTCAAGTACTAACTTAACTTTTCAAGATAGGAGATTCTTCTACATTTTTATCTGAATAAAAAAACAATTCATATATTAGACTGGGAAAAAAATAAACGCAGCTTTGAGAGGAAGTTTAGGTCTTATTAAGTTAAGTCTGGGCTGATATCTTGGGGAATCAATGGTATGTTGAGGTTTCCAGCCGATCAAAAAATGTTGAGGTTCCCTTTGCTGATATACATTTGTACCCAAATGCAAGGGCTTTAGTGATCCAGTGTTTGAGTATGTGTGATTTTTGGGTTACAGGAAGGAAGAATGAAGGGGCAAGCTTTTGTTACATTTCCTTCAACTGAACTTGCACACACTGCATTGGTATGAATCTTACAAAATGGTATTGCATGTTCTGTATGGTTGTCACCTGTTTCAGTGTTTTGTCTTTTTATCGTGTTTTTAACCAAGTTAGTTATGTCTCATCGTAGGAAAGAAGTAAGTTGATGCCACAACGACTGTTCTTTAATGTGATATTGATTTAATTAGTTTGTAAAGTTAGAATGTGGTTGCATGTATGTGATCATTCTCTTAGCCAACCATGAAACTTATTGGTATTTGTAAACTCACTAATTTGACCCTGAGCTGTCAATACGACAGTGAAGTTTGCATTGATTGTATTGCAGATGTCTTAACCTAGACCATGGTCATATCGAGTCTGACAGCTTAATCCCTGAACTGAATAATCTGAGTACATTAGTTACAAATCATTATCCTATATATATTTGATTATGACCGACATACATCTGCCAATATGTAGTACCAATAAGAATGGAAGCTATTTTCAGCCTATAAATTAACTTCAAAGTAGGTAAAGAATAGCAACATATTGCACCTGCAACATAACCATAGAAATGCCTTCATCTCAAGAAAAGCTCATTGAAATCACTAAACTAGTCAAACCCTTGCAAACTGATAAGTGGACCTGTGTTCTTAGGTTATTCCCTCTCTACAATTACAGTCATATAATTCATTTGATGTGTATGATCAAAGTTACCACCTTGTTCTTTTATAGTCTGTATTTTCCATGTTGTTTTTACCCCCTTATTTAGGATGTTCTTATGGACTGCATAGCGTACAGTCATTGGTTGATATGCTCAAATTACACGTTTAAGCTAATATATGAAGATTTATAAAACCACTGACCCAGATCTAAATGTTTTTCCTTTTGTCAAATCACATTTGTGCTAATATAGAGATAAAGTACTCGGCGTGGGAGAAACTTTATGTAATAAACATGAAATAACTTGTTCCAATCTCCGCAGCTGCCTATATTGCCTATAGAAAAAAGTACTCATTCAGTATTGCTTGCGTTATTCTGTGCAGAATCTAGCCAATGGGTATGTGTTCAAAGGCAAGCCAATTATCATCCAATTTGGAAGGAATCCGGCAGCTGCCAGAGGAAGTTAGACTCGTGTAATGTGGGCACAAGCCTGTTACACATCAAGTCAGCAACTTCCGTGGTAAGTTTCTAAGCTTGGCCTTGTTCTGTTCATCAGTTTGCTGCAGTGAAATTGACACAACTTCATTACAACAATGCTATGAACGAGGTGTTCAGTCACGACCTCACGTGTTTACAATACTAATTACTTGAATTATTATTCCATTAAATCATTGAATACCGTCAGAAATGATTTAAGCCTATTATAATTAGATCTGTATTAGTGACTTGCAAAAGGGTACGCAAGCAATTGAACTGAGAGTGTTATTTTATTTTGGTAGGTGTTGGTTGTCACCATTTCTCATTCCGATCGCAGTGAAGATGAACAAATATTCCCTTCAGTCGCATGAAGCGATATTGTGAATGTTACAGGGAGATGGAGATGTACAAATACAAGACCGTAAGAGCTTACACCACTCTTCTGCATTGGGACAGAGAGTCGTTAACGATGAGTTTTGTGGAGGAAGATTGGAAATACATACACACTATTTTCTGTTTATTTCTTGTTGATCTCTCTTAAATGATGAACTGATTATAAATTTATAGTTTACCTTTTCTTTTCAATCAAAAATTCAACACTGTACCCAAATGATAGGGTTTGGCATATTTTCCACTAATTTTGCTTTGTATCAAATGGTCCATCCTCCATCGTATGAATTTGTAGTTGATGGTTAAGATTTGAATTAATATGTGGTAGAATGGTTTCAATTTTAAGAGTTATTAAAGTGAAAACTAATTTTTATGTTGCAAACTAACAATCAATAAAATAAAAACTTGTGATTAAACTAAGGTTTAGACCAAGAATTTAATATTAATAATATTTTAACCTCAAACAATTATTCTATCAATTTGACTGCTGAAATAAATTTATAATTTATCTTATGATAAGTATTTCCACCTGAATAATCTTATTAAATTTTAGGAATAATTATAAAACAGTTCTATGTTGTTTGATACTCATACAAAAAAGTGTCTTATTTGTTAATACAATTTTGTTATTTTTATAAAAATAGCACATTTATATGCCTTTTAACAAGTAATTAACAAAACACTTTTTTTACCATTATCCCAAATTTTTATTAATTATTTTAGAAGTTGTGTCATTATTAGTGTTGTAAAAACTGCTAGGCGCTAGTCAGTTGACAAGGATTTGTAAGGACTAATTGGGGATTAGTCGGAGATTAATCGAAAAATAAATCGGTTTAAATAATTAATCGATAATTATAGAGGATTAATCAGAGATTAGTCGGAGGGATTAATCGGGGACTAGTCGGACAAGTCGGGACTTTTACAACATTGGTCATTGCATACTCAATTATCAAAGTAGGTAAAACGACGTCGCCTCTGTCTTCGTCTCCAACTTCACTTTTACAGCCGCAACACGGACACCCCCAAAATCACCCATCGTCAATTCGTCATCGTCCAGGTACTAAGCTGTGTGAAGCAGCTCTGGAGGTGTGAAGCTTTAGCTTTTAGGTTCGCCGGTGCTGGAGATGAGGTCTTCATGCCCTTCTGAAATTGGGTTCTGTAGTTAAGAAAAAGGTACTATTTTTCGTCTCTCTAAATCTACCGTTCTTCATGTATTTGCCAAATCATTGCTCAGTTCCTTACCGCAAAGCAAACGAGCAATCCCAGTATTGATCGTTTGGTTTTTCCCCCTAATCTATCTGAAATTGGGTCCTTTAACTGACATTCAAATGTTGAATTGAATATGTTATTTTTTTTTTCAGTTCTGGGTTTGTAAGAGGATTTCTCGAAGTGTTTAATTTTGTTTTTGAAAAGAATCAGTTGGTTCTACTTATTATTTTGGCATGCAAGGTTGTGATGTGTTGAATTGCTCTGGATGAATAAACCCTTTAAATTTGTTGTTTTTAGAGACAATTGAATCTTATGGTTGGTAAAAGCAGAAATGCTTTTGTTTTCCCATTAATTTGATTTAACTTGAAGTGCTTATCATTTATGTCTTTTTGATCGGATCATGTTGGTCCTTTTGTGTACTATTGTTAGGTTTGCTATTTTGTATTGTGCACAATTCTGAAGCAGCAGCCAAAACATAATCATGCTGATACTGAGGAATGCGTCTTCTCTCCACTTTGCACTCAAAACAGCAGCTGCGTTAACAATGACAGCATACTTTACTCAAGTATCTGTAAGACATTTCGCTTCCTTACGCCACCATCATCTAGTATCTCTCTTATCAAGGCACCCTACAAGCCATCCAGCCACTCAGCAGGTCCATTCGTATGTGGTCACCTCTGGCTTACTAGGCCACCCCACTCCTTCCTGTATGCAGCTCTTCAACGCGATGCTCCGACGCTATTCCTTGGGAGACTTCCCGCAAGAATCTTTCTTGCTCTTCAAACACCTCCAATGCTTTCCATCTCTTCATTTCGATAGCTTCACCTATTCTTTCCTTCTCAAGGCTTGCTCGAACTTACACTCTAGAATTTCTGGAATTCAGGTTCATGCTCTTGTAATAAAAGTGGGTTTTGAATTCCATGTCTATGTGCAGACTGCTTTGCTCCATATGTACGCAGCTTGTGGGTCTTTAGTAGATGCCTCCAAGGTGTTTGGCGATATGCCTGAAAAAAACTTGGTGACCTGGAATGTCATGATAACTGCCTATATCAAACGGGAAGAGATTGAACTTGCTCGTTTGCTATTTGATAAGATGACAGACCGGACGGTTGTCACGTGGACTACGATTATTGATGGATACACACGGACGGGTCACCCCAATGAAGCTATAGAATTGTTTCGAGAAATGGTGGTGGGAGATGGCATACATCCTACTGAAATTACGATGCTAGCCATATTTCCAGCCATCTCAAATCTCGGGGCTCTCAAGATTTGTCAATCGGTCCATGCTTATGGAGAGAAAAGAGGATTTTATGCATATGACATTCGCATTACAAACTCCCTCCTCGACTCATATGCCAAATGTGGGTGCATAGGCAGTGCATCTCGATTTTTTGAGGGCATACCTGCAGAGAGGAAAAATCTCGTGTCATGGACATCAATAATATCTGGCTTTGCTATGCACGGAATGGGAAAAGAAGCAGTAAATTTTTTTGAAAGGATGGAGGCAACTGGTTTTGTACCAAACCGCGTGACATATTTAAGCATGTTAAGTGCTTGTAGTCACGGAGGATTGGTCGATGAAGGGCTCAAAATTTTCGAAAAGATGGTTAATGAGTGTCGAGTTGCGCCAGATATCAAGCACTACGGATGTTTAATAGACATGTTGGGTAGGGAAGGGAGGCTTGAAGAAGCAGAGAAGATTGCTTTGGAGATACCTGCAGATATTGTTACTGTTGTAATTTGGAGAATTCTGTTGGGTGCTTGCAGCTTCCATGGTAATGTTGAAATGGGAGAGAGGGTGACAAGAAAAGTACTGGACATGGAAAGAGGATATGGAGGGGACTATGTGCTTATGTCCAACATCTTTGCTGGTGTTGGAAGGTATGGCGATGCTGAAAGGTTGCGGACACTGATGGATGATAGGAATGCTTTCAAAGTTCCAGGTCTTAGTTTGGTCTGACTATATTGGTTAAGGCACAGAAATCATACATGGAGTGATTGATGAGTGTTATTCTCTTCCTGGAAATTTAGTGCTGGTCTTATGAGAATCTTGCCATGTCGCGAATCGAATGGATAAAAAACCAAAAGCTTAACATTTTTTCCAGGTAGTATATCTAGAACTTATACCTGCTTATACTCATTTGCAATATAGATGCTCTTAATATTTCTGGAATAGACTTCTTGTTTGTCTCTAGCTGTAAATTAGATATTTTTATACAAGCATCATCTTATCATCTTATTGATGGGCCACAGAAATAAGGTAGGTCTATTTTGCTATACATCTTAAGTTGGTTTAACAGTCCAGTCCTTGAACCGAATAATGTGAATACTTTAGGCTTTAGCTATGTGTCATTATCCTATACATGTTTGATATGTATCCCATACAGTAGGTTTCTGTGAATTGTAATCTCGTACATATCCCAATATGTACTCAGTAAGAATGGTGCTAATTTTAAGCTCAGAATCTGACTTAAAAGTAGGTAATAATAGCAAGTTACTACATATCTGCACCTGCAACAAGAATTCTATAACCCCGATGATCAATTTTGTGGAAGGAAAACTAAATAAATGACTGGCATTCTTAGGTTATGCCATCTCAACAATTACAGTCACGTGATTCATCCTTTGTATATGGTTACCTCCTTGTTCTTTTACCGGTGATTTCAGGGTTCGTGGTTTGCATCATGTGTATTTTCCATATTTTATGCCTTTTTAGAATGTTCTTATAGACTGCATACGCATGCAATGGGTGATTGGGGAGGTTGTATCAAGCTTGCCCAAATTACAAATTTTAGCTGTTATATGCAGATTTAAGAAACCACTGACCCAGATCTATTTTTCTTCCTCGTCAAATCACATATGTGCTAATATAGAGATAAAGTACTTATTTAGCTGGTTGTTCGTTGCAGAATCTAGCCAATGGGTATCTGTTCAAAGGCAAGCAAATTATCATCCAATTTGGAAGGAATCACGCAGCAGCCAATGGAAATTAAGCACCGATGATGTGGATATAAGTCTGTTACATATCAAGTCAGCAACTGTCGTGGTAAGTTTCTAAGCTTGATCTTGTTTTGTTCATCACCTTGCTGCAATGAAATCAGCAAACTTCATTGTAACAATGCCAAGAAGAGTTTAGTCACAATCCCATATGTTTACGATACTAATTACTTGAATTCATAATTCCATTAAACATTGAATATCGTCACTGAGGATTTGGTGCAAGATTGTGATGATTAGATCTGTATTAGTGACTTGCAAAAGGGTATGGAACAAACAGTAACAAAACTATGTTATTATATTTTGATTGGTGTAGGTTGTCACCATTTCACATCTCAATTGCAGTAAAGATGAAGAACATTTCCTTAAAAACCATGAAACGATATTTGAATGTACAAGACAGTAGAATGGAGGTAATATGGTTGACTTTAAGAGCTTACACCACTCTTCTGTAGAATTTGTTTGTGAAGAACAATGGGAATGCCTACATACTATTTTTCCTTTTTTATCTCTTGCTGATTTCTTATATATGACTCAATTATGAACTACTTATAATGATGCACAATTCATTATACCCAGAATTCGAGCACATTTATTTATGTTCAATGAAAATTCAACACACTACACCAACATACTCTTGAGTTAGATGTCACGAATCGGATGGATAAAACCAGGAGCTTAACATTTTCTCCAGGTAGACTATAACTTATAACAGCTGCTTATACTTATTTGCCATATAGATGCTTTTGCAATATTTGGAATAGACTTCTTGGTTGTCCTCTAGCTGTAAATTAGATATTCTGATACAAGTATCTTCTTATTATCTTATTGATGGACCACAGAAACAAGGTAGCTCTAAATTGCTTTCTGGAAGATTTAGCTACCATTTTTGCTATTCAGAACCAGAGAAGCAATTCATGTTCACAAAGTAAATCTTCCATGAACATTTTGAATCTTCTAATGGGTTTCCATTTTGTCGTCAACAGCTACAATACAACGGATGGGAATGTATGCGTCGATGAAATGAGTCCTCGTGATGCTGATTGCGACTCGAGGTGTCCAAACCTGTAAGTGTCGTGTAGGGTTTGAAACCTTTTCTTCTCCATGTAACTGCACCAGATCATGAGATCATCAATGTATATGATCAGCAGAGTAGGTTTGCAGAATGTGGAATTCAAACTTGAATTGTTGAAGATGCTGATTTTGGTTTATAGTAGTTGTTGTGAGCATATTATGTAACATCAAGATACAGGAAAAGGTAGGGGGACATGTAACAACAAGAGGCCTACCACTATCACTCTCACTTCCCAAAAGTGCTAAATTTAAAGTCATGTCATTATTGTTGGAAATTTGAATTTGTCTATGGTCCATTTGCTTCATAAGGATTCTTAATTATCAATCCGGACAAGAATCAGATATTTCTTCCCAATATCTTTGTATTAGATATTTCTAACAAATATCTTTGCATGGGATTTTAAACTTGAACCATCGTGATTCGTGACAAACATGTCACTGTAGAGTTATTACATTCTTTGATAGAGTTATTACACATCACTCAATGAAATTATCTCATGACTCTCATCACCTCAAAGTCACAACTGTACTGAAGTGTTAAGGATCTTGAAATATTTCATGAATATTTGGGGGAAAGTATTGGTATTCTCGATCGATGCTTGACTCCATAATATGCTCATGCATGCTGTTAGCAAATTTAGCGGGATTTATCGATAATCTTTTTTACCGGTACCGCCCATCCCGTCTCTGATAAACTTTTAATATATAGACTATAGTTAGTGAAAGTAACATTTTAAAATATATATTCGATGATATACAATATTTTTATTAAAAGTTGTTTTATAATTCACAAAATCTATCAAGAAAATAATTAAAAACATTTCAAATCGAAGATGGGGCAGAGAAAACCCACCCCATTATCATCCCAACCTCAACATCTTCCTCTTTGTTTTGTGTGAATAAATTCTTCATAGATATGAAACATTCATTTTAAATCATTCAACTCTTTAATATTTTATATAACAATTTACCTACCATATGAACTCGTGTAATAAAATGGAGATTCATGTATAACAAATGAAAAGTTAGAAGATACATTTTAAGGAAAATTGTAAGAAGTTTTTTTATAATTTTTTTTTGCATAAACTTTCCCTCACTTGTGTTCAAATTTGCAACGTTTGTATAAATCCGTGAAAATTAACGAAAGTTTCACTTAAGTGTTGCATATTTGAATTAACACGTTTAGGGGTAGGCATGAGTCTAAAACCGAACTGAGCCGGTCAAGAATCGAACCGGACTACTCCCTGGGTCTCCATTTTAAGAATCAGAACCAGAACCATTACCTGCGGTTTCCAGTTCTTCAGTTTCGATTCGGATTCGGTCTCCAGTTCCGTTCTGAAAGTGTCCACCCTTAAGCACGTTTGAGTTAACACTTAAGTGACACTTCAATTAATTTTCACGGATTTGCATAGACAGTACAAAAATAAACATGATTAAGAGAGAGTTTTTGCAAAAATGAACCTAAATAATTGAGAGTCTTTATAAAAATTCACTGAGAAGGGAATCTGGACAAAAAATTTTTTTCCCTACATTGTATTTTATCACATTACATATAAACATTCAATATATATTACCAAACATCTACATTCACCCCTTTTAATCATACTTTTTTATATTAACAGATAGTAAGTGAAACATTACCTTATCCAAAATTAACCGAAATCACATTCTATTTAAGGAAACCTAATCCAACAATTGAGGAACCAATGCGCTGTCCAAATATTACCCACAATTTACATTTTCACTCTTATCCAAAACCATATCCATATATTGTACTAACGAAAAAAATACGAAAATAGACCGGTCCACGTGTCCGCGAGTCCATTGTTCACGTGCACTGCCAGTCCACCATAGAATTCGGACAATAAGGGGCCAAAAGTACCTTATCCAATAGCTTTTCTCGGTGTTTGAATCTGGGCCGTCGGATCAGAAACCCCATCGACCGTTGGTGAGGCGATCGTGCGGCTGAGGTCGTCCCTGTTCTTTGACGAAACCGTTTGCTTATCCCCAAATCCTTTTTCTCTCCCACTTCCCGAGAGCAGATTCAACACCCCGTATTATAAAAATCTCTTCCAATTTAAGGGTTTTCTTCAGATTCCTTTACTTTTTTTTTGGTATCTGGGTTTGATCGATCGAGTCGCGAGGAAGAAAAAGAGGGGAGGAAGAGGAAAATCGCTTATATATTTTTTTAAAATAAGAGATTTTAGATTTGTTAATTTTGATCTGGGTGTTTTGGGAAGATCTGGAGGGAGCAAGAGGGGAGGTGAATTTGAGAGTGGGAGGTGCTGAATCTTTGGTTTCTTTGGAGATTCTGGATTTGTTTTTGCTGTTGGGGTGTTGTTTGTTGAAGTCATGGCTGAGATGATGGTTTTGGGTCAATCGAATCTGTTCTCGGCGGCGTCGTCGTCGTCGTCTTCGTTCCATCAGCAGAATCAGCTGTCTGTGTCTCCGAGGAGCTGCTATGGGAGGAGGGTGGTGAACATGAGGCCTCTGGCTCCAAGATCTTCGTCGCTGTCCCTGAAGAGCAGTTTCTGTGGTAGGAGGTTGGTTCTGGAGAAATCTGGAGGATCCCCAAAAAGATGGAATTTTTCTTCTCGCGCTTCGATCAGTGCACAGGTCGGTACGAATTGGAAATGGCTTGTGGGCTGTGTTGAATTTGGGGAAAGTTTTGATTTTTGATGGGTTTTGTTGTTGGTTTGTGTTGTTTTGTGCAGATGGGTCTTCGAATTGGGAAGCAACAGAGATGGTGGGAGAAGAACTTGCAGCCAAACATGAGGGAGGTGGGAAGTGCACAAGAGCTTGTTGATTCTCTTCTCAATGCTGGGGACAAGCTTGTGGCTGTTGATTTCTTCTCTCCTGGATGTGGTGGCTGCAAGGCTCTTCACCCCAAGGTACCATTGCAAATCTGTGTGAAATTTGAATTGATTGTTTGAGTTTTTGCTCAGTTCATTGTTCTGATGTTGGTTTGTGAAATTTGGGCAGATATGTCAGTTGGCGGAGCAGAACCCAGAGGTGGAGTTTCTTCAGGTGAACTATGAGGAGCATAAATCAATGTGCTACAGCCTCAATGTTCATGTGCTGCCTTTCTTCAGGTTCTATAGAGGAGCTTCTGGTCGTCTATGTAGCTTTAGCTGCACTAACGCCACGGTTAGTTTGTTTATTATCTCTATAGTAACATTGATGACATGTGTTTTCTTGGTAATTATATGTCCCTTTCAATATCATATGCTTATCCAAACTAAAATCTAGATCTCAGTTCCGTTTTTTGGTTTTTGATGGTATATCTATTGGATGATTGTTCAGCCTTAATTTCTAGTTCTTTGTAACATTGTACCATTATCTTTGTAGAAGTGTATGAATGTTGGATCTACAAAACATAAGCATGTAATTTTCATAAAAAAAGCCTCAGCTTGAATATTTTGTTAATTTAATTCAAAATCTTTGCGGATCTGATTGGATATTTGCATCCTTTGTTATAACTTATTTTGTGTATTGTTTTGACGTTTTCCTGAATTATACATTGGTTATGTTATATAGATCAAGAAATTCCGTGATGCTCTGGCAAAGCACGCCCCGGCTCGGTGCAGTCTTGGGCCAGCAAAAGGCCTGGAGGAGAAAGAGCTACTGGCGCTTGCTGCTAACAAGGATCTCTCCTTCACCTACACACCAAAACCAGCTCAGCTGGAGCCTGCGCTACAAGAGGTGGTCGTAGCAGAAGCGGTTCCATCTGATTCTAATGCTGACCTGCCTCTTCCGCTACCAGCAGAAGTCCTAATGTCCACAGAAGATTTTGATGAGAAGTCGTTGATCGCAGCTGGAAGACGATGAGAAATCCTCGGTCAGTTTTTGCATCTCCACTCTCCTGCCTTTCAATTGTGTATAGCTCTACACCACCTAATAACGGTGTTCCTTCCTAAATGTAATCTCTATAAATATTAAGAACCTAACTAGTAAAAGGATAATATCCTAATCATATGTGTAATGCAGTGCCCACAGAGTTACAGGTTCTAGGGTTTTTTTTTTTTTTTGGGTCCTGGCCTGGCCTGTATTATCCCAGGTTACTTTCTGTGAAGAGCTAAGATGTTTTTGTTTCTGCATTATAAAAAAAAACCATTCTACTACATTGGAGCAAGATTGTCAATCTATTCATTGGTCGAAGACGAGCCCTTTTTTTTCCAGTGGGCCGTTTTTGTTGATGTTGTTGCAAATGGTAGAATGTGGTATATGTAATGGTATTTGCAGAATCTATATAAATATGATCCTTTATTATATACGTTTTATTTTCTTGTCGTTAGTCGAAGTTTGGGAAAGATGCAAATAGAAGTGATGTGAACTAAGTTTCAAGAATTGCATAGTTGTATTGTTTCATGAAGTGTGAAAGATGGTGAGAGTGGAGGACCACCATTTTTGGACTTGAGCTCTTTTTCTGGGCCACAGAGAAAATAAAGTGTTTGGATAAGAAGGATATGGTGTAGCAGTAGGGATTGTTGACTAGCTAGTAAATGGTGAAGAGGCTGATTATTAGGTTTGCATCTTATTGGTTCTCTTCACACATAATGGAGAGTGTTTTTTGGTTCAAATCTTCCAAAAATATTAAGGTGATCACATAATGGATTCAAATCTTTAGATATATAATGTTTAAACAAACTTTGTTATACAAAATATAGAAAAACCAGAAATTATACTGAAAGAGATGATTTCCAATACAAAATTACAAGAACAAGTAAATAAAACAAAACCTTCAATAGTCTTATGCATGAAAGAGTTATTATATGGCAGAACATGAAGTCTAGATTATTAATCGAAATAAGATAAAGAGAACAGAGGAACATAATTAAAGCCTGAACATGAACAGAAGAAACCGACGACATCTTGGTCTGGCTTGGAAGAAACCAGAGCAAAACATACATACAATTGTTGTGAAGAATCCAACTGGAAATCCAATACCCGCGAATTCCCACGAGAACCGACTTTCATCGCTCTTGCCCTCTCGTGGCGCTTGAGGTGGAGAAGCTGACTCATGCTGGCATGGTACCTGAATCTGAAACCCGCACACCCCGCTGTTGTTGGCATAAAAGCTCGGATCGTTGAGCCTGTCCATTTGGGGACCATCTGGAATGGGACCTGATAACTTGTTGTTGCTGAGGTCCAACACAGTCAGCTGCTGCAGCTTTGCAAATGTTGGAGGAATTTTACCCGAAAAGCTGTTGTGGGACAAATCCAGGCTCTCTATGTTTTTCAAATTGCCAAAACTCATTGGGATCTCTCCGGATAGATTGTTGTGAGACAAATTCAACGAATTTAAATTGGAGAGATCACTGAATGAGATAGGAATTGCCCCTGATAATTGGTTACTGGATAGGTCCATGAAACTATAGAACTTGAGGCTTTCGCTAAGGAAACCTCGCTCAAACTTCTTCCAGATTATTTCCAAGTCAGGGAGACCATTGAACTTATGACATGAAAATAGCCAGTAGTCTTCATACTTGTGATTTTCCCCTTTATCATTCGTACCTGCGATTTTTCCCAAGTCGTTAGGAATTTTACCAACAAGGTTATTGTGGGATAAATCTAGGATTTGAAGATTGTGATTGCTGGAAAAGTGGTCTGGAATGTGTCCTTGAAGAGAATTGTTCCTGAGATTTAGAACTCGAAGGCCTAACATTTGGGAGAGGAGTGGTGGAATCTTTCCAGTGATGCAATTGTCGTGGAGATCAAGATGTTTTAGGAAACTCATATTTGCAAGATTCAATGGCAATTGGCCTGTGAACTCATTTTGACTTGCATCTAGTACCACCAAGTTCTGTCCAAAATTTGCTGGAACCTCACCAGAAAATTTATTGAAAGAAATATAGAGAACCTCGAGAGTACTTGATTGAGAGTTCAAACTTGGAAACTCCCCAGCGAATCCATTCCCTGATAAGTCTAGATAGTATAGCTCATCAAGATTGGCAATGGATTTGGGAAGCATCCCAGAAAACTTATTGTCTGACAACGACAGACAACTTAATGATGTTGCTTCACCAATGTTATCAGGTAATCTTCCTAAGAAATAGTTATTGGAAAGACAAAGAAAACTCAAATGTTTGGACTGGAACAAGAATGGAGGCAAAGTACCCGTGAACTTGTTATCAGACAAGATCAACTCTTCAAGAGAAAGCTTAGCGATCTCTTTTGGGATCTGCCCGTGCATAAGATTATCATGCAAATTCAGGACCTTCAGATTGGTGAGGTTTCCCACGTTTCTAGCTAACCTACCCTCCATAGAGCTATGACTTAGATCAAGGTATTGTAGGTACCTCAAGCTGAACAATTGGGGAGGAATACCGGAAGGAGTGAAAGAATTTCCAGAGGCATCTAGATCGACAAGTTTACTGAAGTTGGCAAAACCGTCAGTTGGAAATGCACCTTCCATCCAGTTGTAGTAGATTTCTAGGGAGGTGAGGGATTGTATATGAAAAATTGGTGCCAGAACATCAGATTTTAGAGTGTAGTTAGCGTCTTCCCTATCAATGAAGAAACCATAGAGATAGCCAAGTTCCAGGGAAATCACCTGCCGTGTAGAGGAGTGGCAAGTAACACGACTCCATCGACAACAATCAGCAGAAGTGGTCACATTCCACGACTCCAAGGAAGCAAGACCGTGCAAGGAGTCACTGCTGGAATTGAAAACCAGAGATTTGAAATGGAGGAGGGCTTCTCTTTGGTGTTGAGGACAAGAAAGAGATAAACTACTTGTCATCATCATCAAGATCATCAACAACATGACAGGAGGTTTCATTTTTGCTTCTCTATTGCTATGTGATCAACATTTGAATTGCTACTTATCATTGCCGAGTCTCAACACCTACAAACAAGAAGTTACAGGGAATGATAGTCACAGATATGTTTGCTTTTGTGGAAACGTCTTTTTGGAGTCAGTTGACATGGAGTCATCTAAACAATCCAAAGCATGATTATAACTCAGTTGACTCTCCCCTCCAACACTCAAAGAAGAACTTCATTCCAACACTGATTGCCTTAGAAATTTCCCAGCATTCGACTGATGAGTCTGTTTCTTCGTTACCACCCCAGATATGACTCTTTTGTTGATTACCGTTTCTACATTTTTTGATTTCATGACAATTCAATACTTAAGATACATATTAATATAATTATTCACCTAATTATATCTGTATTTAGAACAAATGTTTAGATTGAAACAAGCGAGGAGGAGGCAGGATCAATCCTCCAAGAGAAAGCTCTGCACCTTCTATCTCGTTGGAGTAAGGTTAATCACCCGCCGGGAAGCAGATTCATTGACAACAATCAGCTGAAATGGTCACATTCCAAGACTCCAAGGAAGCAGATTCATGAAAGGGCTCACTGGAATTGGAAAACAAAGATTTGAAATGGAGGAGGGCTTGTCTTTGATGTTGAGGACAAGAAAGAGGTAAAGGAAGTTGTTGTCATCAACAACATCACACAAGCTGCGAGGATTTCATTTTTGTGTTCTCTACTGCTATGTCTCAATTAGGAAGTTTCAAGGTATATATAGTGCAATTAAAGGTTGGATGATAGTCACAGATTTGTTTGCTTTTGTGGAAACGTCTTGTTTGGGTTCGGTTGACTCTAAACAATCCAATGCATGAGATGATTCAGTTGACTTGTGCACATACCTCACTCCACAACTTAAATAACAACATTTTTCCATGTGCACTGAATGATTTGCCACTTCATAAATATTTGGGGTAATTAATGAATTATGACACATTTGCATGTCAATATGATAAATTTATTAATGATTTGCCACTTCATAAATATTTGGGGTAATTAATGAATTATGACACATTTGCATGTCAATATGATAAATTTATTAAAGTATTTCAATATGGAAAACCATTTTTATCTGTCATTGTTTCTAACAGAGTTAATTTTGATATGAAATGTCTATATTTCTTTTGTATTAAAGTTTTAAAATGAATCTAAAAAATATATTTTAACTTTTTTTATAAAAAATACTTTATGAAATAAATAATTAAAAACTTATTTCAATATTATTAATTTTTTCAAAAAAAGTTTTTCCGAAAAAAACATTAAAAATAAAAAACGAATTTCAGAAAAGGTTTATATTATTAATATTTTTTAAAAATAAAAATAAATAAATAGTATTCAAATCAGTTTTTACTATTTATTCCACAAAAAATGTTTTTTTTTAAAAAAAAATTTAAAATTACTTTTTTTAAATACAGGGGTATTTTCGACATTTAATACAATTTGAAAGTTGAACAGTGCATTTTCCATCTGTTTTAACGACGTTAGGGTAAAATAACACGTTAATAAGTTCACCGTATTGATATGCAAATGTGTCATAGTTCACTGTAGGGAACAAGAATTATCCCTAAATATTTTGACACTTATCAACAGTGGCAGATCCAGAAAATTTTTCAAGGGGGTGGCAAAATGTTACACTAAAAATTTAATTAATTAATAATATATTTAATTAAAATAATAATTTTATTAATAAAATAATTACTAAATGCATATAACAAAATTTAATTCGAGCTTGATTATTTATTTTTTAGTTGAGTTTGAATTTAACTTTCATGTATATATAAATACAGAGTGAGTCGGTTGTGAGCTTTTCAAACTCTAGTAATTTGGTCTCGAGTTCGATTTGTTTATCAAACGACCCACTATTGTACTTAATATATGCATAAATTTGCTTAGAAAATTGAAATTTTTTAATAATTAGTGAATATAATAGACCAAACAAAAAGTTTAATGAAAAATAAAAAAAAAACAATTTAACTAATACAATAAATCAATAATTAGTAAAATATAATTGTAAATAAAAGTAAAATTAGGCCCATAAATCATTAAAAAGAACACAATTATTAAAAAATTTGTCAATTCCAAGGTTCGAGCCTATGACCTCATTAGTAAAGTATTACTCCTTTACCACTAAACCAAACAACTTTTATTGTTAAGTTTCAAAATTTTTGTATACATATCAAAATTTAAGGGGGGCATATCCAATTTTCGGAAAAAAATTATATGATATTTTCTTCAAATTCCCGGGCCAAGGGGGGCGGGTGCCCCTGGATCCGCCACTGCTTATCAACTTTAACTTTTAGGCGAGTTGGACTTTAATATTAACTTCATGCATACTTCAGAGTTTGAGCTCGTAAAATAAATAAATTGAATTTGAATTTGACCCTTAAAAGCTCGTTAGACCTGCAAATTAACTTATTTAATATTTAATTTATCACATACTTTTGAACTTCAAAATAAAATTGATTATATATTGTTATTAACATATATTTTAACCTTTAATAAATATTTATATTGAAATTAGACGAGTTGAATCGAGTTAGATCAATTTTAAACGAATGGGAAAAATGCAAGTCTATTAACCTGTTGTCCATCGACTACGCCTTTCGGCCTGATCTTAGGCCCTAACTCACCCTCCGTGGACGAACCTTGCGAAGGAATCCTTGGGTTTTCGGTACATTGGATTCTCACTAATGTTTGCGCTACTCCAGTCGGCATTCTCGCTTCCGCTTCGTCCTCCGCCGCTCGCGCGGGTACTTCCCCTTAAGGCGGAACACTCCCCTACCAATGCGTTTTCTTTTTACATCCCACAGCAGTTATTCAAGAAAGTATAAGTGTCCTGGGCATTTAGGCCTTCACTTTATTTTGAGCCACCAACTTCTAGGTGCAAAAGTAGTTTGATTAAGAGTAGTTCTGTAAGAGTAATTATGCAATTATCCCTATAAGCAAACTAAAATTTAATATACAATAAAATGTTAGATACTATATAGTAATATTAACAAATTGCAGAAATTGAATAAATTATAAATACTAACGAAATATGAAAATTACAAAGATACAAAACCTTTACAAATTAATCGATACAAAGTCGTGAAATAAGTCGAGGCGTGTTAGACACTTTCCTTAAAGTGTATTCGCTCTCCCTCGGGTGTTTGAATCAATGAACGTACACCTCTCAGGATACAACGACTTCGAACTAGCATTGTACACCAAATGTCTAGTTCCGGCGAACTTGAACTTGTGCCTTTCTTTATCACCAAATCGTACGAACTTTGAAGAGAAGAAATGTAGAAGAGGGAGAACAAGAACACCAAAATTCTTGATAGTTGGATGATTCAAAATTGAAGAGAAAGACCATCTATTTATAGTCTCGTCTCTTCCACCTCTTGAATTCTAAGAGTAAATGCCCAAATTAAAGACAAAAATGAAAAGTTGTAACCTATACATTCAAGAGGATTAAACTACATTCAAAACTTGAAATGTCAACTCAATTTTATTCATTAGGTAGATTAATATGAATTTAAATTATATAATATAATATGATCTTAAATCATATATTTTCCAACAATCCCCCACATGAATGAAATTGAGTAACGCTAACAAAAAAACGACACAAAAGAGCACGAGTAGACTCAACACGATATGGTGATAGATTCTACGGTCAATACCTGTATAGGATAGGTAGGGGGTACCTTTGAACTTTCCCTTGTGAAAACATGTCGACTTTACTGGCTGACCAATAGATGCGATGTCCTTGAATTGTTCTGCCGTTTGTGTAAATGATAGCATGCCTCACGCAGGTATCTTCCTGACCCAAGTTCGGTTCTCATGGTTATGTTCAATTTTGGTCGTGAACATCGTCCTGGTTCTGCAAGAGTTTCTAAAGAATTTAACCCCTCAATCCTCCTTTGAAGCGACCCTACTTCTCTCTCACATAGGTGATTTCTTATATAAGAGTAACCCGCTTTACTCCGCTCGAAACATCAATATTCTCGACGCATAAGAATCATTAAAAGCTCAATCGAGAAAGTAAGAGAGCGAATAGGGCTTATGTATCCCTATTTCTAGCCTCCATTTCTTCAAGAATATCTATCATTTGAGATTCGGAAATGTTGCAAGTGATACCCATGGATTTACAAATATCCCAAGTTTAAGAGGCGTTTGCCTGATGATCAATGGGTTCTTGGGAGATAGAGGCACTAGAAACAGGAGGTCTCCATCTTCTGCGCCTCCGAGAGTGAGAGCGGACATTCTTCAGTTTGTCTTTCGATTTTTTAGTTATGGTCGCCAAGGAGATGTCTAGATCATTAAAAGTCGAATAACTATCCGATAAATCACCCATTTTATGAGAGCCAATTTGGGTCCAATTGTCACCATAGTAGGGTTAGCATCTGTAGCATTAAGTGCATCATTAGCTTTTGGTGACTCACCCAAAGAAGCAGCAGTGCGCCTCCCCGAGACCGTCCCATGCGCGCGTCTCCCCGCGACTTGCTCAAGCTCGCGCCTCACCGAGACCGACACCAGCGCGCGCCTTCCCGAGGCCGACACCAGCGCGCGCCTCCAGTGGCGTCAACTTCATTAATTCGAATGGGAAACGATTTATCGAACACCAAAATCCTTGCCCTGATCTTAATGACCTCCAAAGATTTGGTGTGGAGGAGAACGAGACCACGGTCGAAGGAGAGCCCCGCTACAAGGGTGGATTAAGATGACATCCCCGGCGATGGCACCGACATTCCGAAGCGACTCAATTGTCCAGCAGATCGGGGGGATGCCAACTATGGAAACCCATTTGAACAAACCACTTTCCTTGAGAAGGTGTGTGGATGGATGAAAAGAGAGAAACAATTGGGATAGATTGACCCAACCGTCAAGTTCCTACAACATCCTTGTATGATCGAGTCGAAGGACGGAGGGCCGGAAAAGCACTTGGGGACGCCGGTGAGCCACGGGCAAGAGCAACAATGAGCCGGCCATGCTCGGTTCGAAGCACATCTAGAGAAGCTATAGCCCTGACTGCGTCTTTCCGGTTTTTGAGAAGGGCAAATCCAAAGTATTTTCCAGATTTACTGAGATTCTTTGGAAAGTATGTAGAGACTACTTCACCAAATTTAAATAGAAGGTTCTAAACCTATGGTTTTTGGTCTTGTGGAGGAAGGTTGAAAACGAAGATGGTGGAGGGGGAGGGAGATGGAGGTAAGTGTGTGGGGAGGTCAGGAGGTTCCACAGGAGGCTTCATAAGGAAGGTTAGGCTAGCCCTTTTGTCTCTTGATTACCTGTTGTTTTGATGAAAGTGTTATATTGATGATTACAATGGCCTCATCATCCCATATATTAACAAGTATAATATAATAATAAAATATCTAACATGGAGCATCTGAAATTGGACCCACAAGCTTGTTAAGGCCCAGCACATTCCGTTGTTGCAGCTTTGCAAATACAGGCAATTTTATAAATCTAGGCTCTCTATTTTCTTCAGACCAGGAATTTAAATTAGAGAGATTGCCGAGTGTGACATGAATTTCTCACTTAATAATGTAGCTTGATTAATGTTATTTGGTAACTGCCCTGAGAAATTTTTCTTCAAAAGATAAAGATAGAACAAATGCTTAGATTGGAACAAGCGAGAGGATAGAATGCATGAGCTTGTTATCAGAAAAGATCAACTTCTTTGAGAAAAAGCTCAGCTAGCCATTATGGAATATGTTTCCTTCAAGATGATTCCCACTTATGTCCAAGTCCAACCATGAAAGATCTGTTTGGTTGGCGTCTTGGTGAGCCAAGTGGAAAAATTGAAAGAAACATTGATTTTTGGTTCAGTTTCGGTTCTTAAAACAAAGAACTAGCGGTACCCGTCCAAAACCAGACTGGTGCGCTGAACATTGAATCAATCAATCCTTCTTTAAGTTCATTCTTTCATCATTGCCCACTTTGCTGACATAACCTGACGGAATGAGTAATGGTGCAAAATTTGAAATTCTTGAGTACCCGTCGTGCCAAAAAAAAATCTAGTTGTAGTCATACACAAAACGGCTTATCCTGAATATAACCAAGTGAAGTTTTCCCATTAAACTATACTCAAAAGTATAATTTTGAAAGAAATAAAAAGAAATACATACTTGCCAGATTTGAGAGATGTTTGGAACAATTTTCCATGTCATGCCACTTAGGCTGATCTCCAACGGACACGACAAAATATAGCCCTTAGACATTAAGAGATACAAGAACAAGTAAGCCATGTTAGATAAGTGTTATTACATAAACCCAAATTGATAATTGAAGCATATATAAAATATGTAATATGAATGAGATAGACGAATAGATGAAATATAATAATTTTATTAATCCAACATCTCAATAGAAATACTGATAAGTAGTACTTGACATGTGATTCGGTATTGAACAGAAAGAGGAAGAAAAGATTATCGTCGAGGCAGCATTCCCGACCCGCACGTCGTGCGAGCGAACCCAATGTTCAAACCCAGAGCCCGCTCGTTAACCCAATTATTTGCACCCCTTGCGCGTGAGAGAGAGCCTTAGCTTTTTGTATTTCTTACAAGTGAAAGGAAGTGTGATGATATATAAAACACGTGAAGAGTTCATCCATTTTCAATGTGAGACTTTTAAAAAATACCAACAAGTGCAAACAACACAAGTTCTCAGCAACACCATTTCAAGTGGTCATGTTTGAGGTTTAATTTTTCATTCACCTCTTGTTTGTTTAGAACTCGTGATATACTGTTGGAAAGCTCTCCTACCCTAGATTATGTAAACGTGTTTCACATCTTTTTAGGCCGAGTCGAAGTGTTCCAAAATCACGGCTCAAGTTGACCCATTCACTAGTTAACACATATTTCAACTTTGCCATTCTTATCAGTTTTGTCCAACAAATCAAACATAACCTACAACAGTGTTCTGCGATGGAAGAATTATTACATGAATAGAGTATAAGTCATAACTTGTAATGCAAACAAGATAAAACAGAGCACAAAAGCATAGTTAAAGAAGGAACCTCCGACATCTTGGTGTAGCTTGGAAGAAGCCATTGCAAAACATAAACACAATTGTTGTAAACAATCCAACAGGAAGTATTGAGTTTGAGTGTTATGAGTATTGTTCTTCTTGTCATTAGTCGAAGTTTGGGAGAGATGCAAATAGAAGTGATGTTAACGAAGTTTCAAGAATTGCATAGTTCCATTATTAGGTTTGCGTCTTATTGGTTCTCTTCTTAAGGTGATCACATAACGGATTCAAATCTTTAGAAATATAATGTTCAAACAAACTTTGTTATACAAAATATAGAAAAACCAGAAATTATATTGAAGCAGATGATTTCCTATACAAAATTACAAGACACAACCTACAATAGCCTTATGTATGGAGGAGGTATTACATGACAGAACATGAAGTCTTGATTATTAATCAAATAAGATAAACAGAACTGGAGGAACATAATTAAAGCCTGAACATAAACAGAAGGAACTAATGCATAACACAATTAAAGCAGGAGCCTCTGTGTGAAACACGACCCCGTCTTGGTCTGGCTTGAAAGAAACCAGAGCAAAACATACACACAATTGTTGTGAAGAATCCAACCGAAAATCCAATACCTGCGAATTCCCACGAAAACCAACTTTCATCACTCTCGCCCTCTCGTGGCGCTTGAGGTGGAGAAGCTGACTCACGCTGGCATGGTACCTGAATCTGAAACCCGCACACCCCGCTGTTGTTGGCATAAGAACTTGGATCGTTGAGCCTGTCCATTTGTGGACCATCTGGAATCGGACCCGATAGCTTGTTGTTGCTGAGGTCCAACACATTTAGCTCCTGCAGCTTTGCAAATGTCGGAGGAATTTTACCCGAAAAGCTGTTGTGAGACAAATCCAGGCTCTCTATGTTCTTCAGACCGCCGAAACTCATTGGGATCTCTCCAAACAGATTGTTGTGAGATAAATTCAAAGAATTTAAACCTGAGAGATTGCCAAATAAGATAGGAATCGTCCCTGACAGTTGATTCTTGGATAAGTCCATCAAATGATAGAACTGGATGTTGTTGCTGAGGAAATTGTGTCGAGACCTCTTCCAGATTATCTCCATGCCAGAAAAGGGGCTAATAACATCAATATTGTTGTAAATCAAATGTAAGGACATGGTATAGCTGCTTGATGATGGATGACCTTGGGCACTCATTCCAGCAATGTTGGTGAAGTCATTAGGAATATTCCCAACAAGGTTATTATGAGACAAATCCAGGATCCGAAGATTTTCAATACTTGAAAAACCATCTGGAATGTGTCCTTGAAGAGAATTGTTCCTTAGATTCAGAACTTCAAGGCCTAACATTTGGGAGAAGAGTGGTGGAATCTTTCCAGTGATGTAATTGTCATGGAGATCAAGATATGATAACTCACTTAAATGTGCAAGCCTCAATGGTAAGTGGCCTGTGAACTTATTTTGGCTTGCATCTAGCGCTGTCAAGTTCGTTCCCAAAGTTGATGAAACCTCACCAGAAAATTCATTGGAAGAAATAGAGAGATATCTGATTGTTGATTTAGAGCTGAAAATTGGAAACTCACCTGAGAATCTGTTTCCTGACAAGGCTAAACTGAGTAGACCATCAAGATTGGCAATAGATTTGGGAAGTATCCCAGAAAACTTATTGTCAGATAAGAGTAGAAACATTAATGATGTAGCTTCACCAATTTCATCTGGTAGTTTTCCTGAGAAAGAGTTATTGGAAAGATCAAGAATTTCTAAATTTTTAGATTGGAACAAGTGAGGAGGCAGTGTGCCTTGAAGATGATTCCCACTTAAGTCCAGCCAGAGAAGATCAGTTTGGTGGGCAAGCCAAATGGGAAAATTCCCAGAAACATTGCAGTATGCCAAAGATAGTGAATATAGCTTGCATTTTGGGATTAACACTGCCTTGTTGTTCCATGTAAGATTGTTTCTGCCAAGAAACAGATCCTTGATCTCCTTCATATCGAACAACCAGCTCGGGATGTCACCATGGAGAGAATTGTAGTGTAGCTCGAGTGATTGGAGCTTCACCAGCTTCATGATAGATGATGGGATCTCACCTGTCAACAAGTTATCACTGAGACTCAGAGCTGAAAGATGCACCAAATTCCCAATCCCTGTTGGGATTTCACTGGAAAAACCATTATTTCCCAAATTCAATACAGACAAGTTCCTCAAACAAGCAATCCATAACGGAATTGGCCCGGAAAAATTGTTGTTATTCAGTGAAAGCACCGACAACTGAGCAAGGCTTCCAATCTCTTTTGGGATCTGACCGTGCATATAATTCCAACCCAAATTCAGGACCTTGAGATTTGTGAGGTTGCCCAAGTCTCTAGGTAGCGTGCCCTCCATAGAGTTACCACTAAGATCAAGGTACTGTAGGTGACTCAAGTTGAACAACTGGGGAGGAAGACGGGAGGCAGTGAAAGAATTTAAAGAGGCGTCTAGATGAACAAGTTTAGTTAAGTTGGCAATACCGTCAGCTGGAAATGCACCTTCAATCAAGTTGAGGGAGATGTCTAGGGAGGTGAGGGATTGTATATGAAAAAGTGGTGCCAGAACATCAGAGTTTAGAGTGAAGGCATAACCATCAAAGAGATGGGAGAGAATAAGGTTAGTCACCTGTCGCGAAGAGGAGTGGCAAGTAATGTGCCTCCATAGACAACAATCAGCAGAATTGGTCTCATTCCATGATTCGAGGGGAGCAGATAGACCACGAAAGGACTCACTGGAATTGGAGAGCAGAGATTTGAAATGGAGGAGGGCTTCTCTTTGAGGTTGAGGACAAGAAAGAGACAAGGAACTTGTCATCATCATCAAGATCATCAACAACATGACAGGAGGTTTCATTTTTGCTTCTCTATTGCTATGTGATCAAGATTTGAATTGCTACTTATCATTGCCGAGACTCAACACCAACAAACAAGAAGTTACAAGGAATGATAGTCACAGATATGTTTGCTTTTGTGGAAACGTCTTTTTGGAGTCAGTTGACATGGAGTCGTCTAAACAATCCATGGCAAGTAACGCGACTCCATTGACAACAATCAGCACGAGTGGTCAAATTCCACGACTCCAATGGACCATGAACGTACGCACTGGAATTGGGAACCAGAGATTTGAAATGGAGGAGGGCTTCTCTTTGATGTTGAGGACAAGAAAGAGATAACGAACTTGTCATCATCAAGATCATCAACAACATCACATAGCCTGAAACCACAACCTGCTGCAGGGATGCCATTTTTTGGTTGTGTACAGTGTATTGCAATGTGTATGGCATATATGTTTCCCCTTAAATTCCAATATATATAAACAATATCTAAATTTATCAAAAAGTTCTTTGGTTTACTAGTAATACAACAACATCTCTCTTATTCAAAATGTCATGAAAATGAAATAATTTTAGATTGTTTTCAAAATGTAATAAGTAGTAGATTATTCAACTGCCATCTCGTTATCGCGTTAAATTTAGTGTCGAAAAACCAATGCACATACAAACATATATGTGTTGCTACGTACAGAGTTGATAGATTTTTTAAGCACAAGGTAAGATGTCAGTCAACATATCGCAACATATGTAGTATGACATTATGTGCACAGAAATAGTCAAGTACCGCAGTGTTCCTGTTTAAACAGAGAACACCATCGCACGTGAGTCTTAGGCAACGACTAAATAAGACAATCTCCAGCTAGCATCAAGAAACGTCAGCAAGGCCTGTAGGCGGTAACGCCAACTTGCCAAACTTGCCAAGGACGGCAAAGATTTGGATTTCCTAATCGGTATTGGAAACCGATTAGGCTACACGAGTTGCTATAAAAGCAGGTGCTTTACCCCTTAGCAACTTGTCTGCTTTTACGTCATTTCCTTTGCTAAATACTCAGAGCTCGTGACCGTGTAACACTAGCGGATCAGAGGTTGTTTTATTTAGAAGGATATTGTCGATCACAAACGTCAACTCGCAAGGATTTGTTCGTGATTGAAGTCTCACGAAGAAGATTGTCGAAGACAATGCAACCGAGCATAGGCTTGCTCGAAGGGTGGAATTGAGAGGATCTCAAAGACAGGGGGATAGGCCCTTGATCGAGGTTGTTCATGGTGAGATCTATATTAGCTTAGGACAATAGCTTGTGTGATAGCTAGTTGATGCTTGAAGTTATACTATTGACTACCAGATAGTGAAAACCTTTTCACTGACAGAGTGCCCCCAGACGTAGGTGCGGAGTCACTGAACTGGATAAACATATTGTGTGTCTTCTAATTATTGTTCCGTTATTTACTTATCTGTAATCAGACAAATTGTCGAACAAATTGTCACAACATTGTGTTTGACATCTTGTCCCTGCAACAACTATTTCAGTATGAATAGATTTTCTTCCCTCAACTACCATTTGTAATATGAATGTTGCCCCTTTAAAAGAATTTCTGGATCAGCCAGTACATGACACTAGATTTTCCAGCACCCCCGTCTTCAAGAATTGCCACTCAAAGGTCTTTACTCAAACTTGAAGTTTGAGTGGTCAACTTAGACTTGGTGAAACAAACAGACTTTTAAAGTCACATCAGTTGAAATTTCCATGAACCATAGTGCTGTGGAAGATGGTGGCAGTTGAAAAATGTATTCTATATATCATGGCCTATTTGTTAATGAAAAAAAGTCGAAATTTTAGTTTTTTCGTGTAAAATGTATATACTTTGTGAACATATTTTTATTGATGGTGAGGAATACCTATTTATACGAGAAGTATGTACATGATCAAAGAAATATACAAAGAATATGTACGTGTACAATGAATAAAATACGGATCATATGTATCCTCTGTAAGCTGTATACATATATGAATACACAGATCTTGTACATGAATAAAATAAATTTAATAAATTAATTAATTATTTATAATACTTCCCCTCAAGTTGGAGCATGAATGTTGGAAATGCCCAACTTGCAGAGAACCTCATGGAAGCGTTATCGACCAAGACCCTTGGTAAAGATGTCAGTGAGTTAGTTTTTGCTGAAGATCGCCATGGGATGAAGCACGGATGTCTGTATTTGTTGACGAACGAAATGACAATTGATTTTGATGTGTTTCGTGCACTCGTGAAACACAGGGTTTGATGCAATGTGGATCGCGACATAGTTGTCACGTAGTAAAGGCACCGAACTGAGTTGGGGAGGTTGAAGGTCACTAAATAGATGTCGTAACCATACAAGTTCTCGACTGGTGTAGGCCATGACTCGATATTCTGCCTCTACAGGAAACCACAATTTGGTTCTTTAATCGTCATGAGATTGGTGAGGATCCAAGGAATTTGATGTATCCAATGGTGGACTTTTACGTGTCTGGGCTGCCTTCCTAGTTGTGTCGCAGTAAGCTCGAAGGGACAGAGGTCTTGCTGAGGGAAGCAATATGCCTTACCCCGAGCAACTCTTAAGGTAGCGTAGAACATGGAGCGCAACATTCTAGTGTGGTCATCGCGAGGCATGCATGAACTGACTCATGATGTACATTGTGTAGCTGATATATGGGTGAGTAATAATGAGGTAAAGGAGACGACTAATGAGTCGTCGGTCCATTCCACTATCTTCACATAAAGGGTCAGAGTCGGTGGAGAGGCGATGTTGTGGAAGTGGAAAGGAGGCCGATATACATCAAGTAAATCCATTGTCATACAGGATGTCGAGCACATATTTTATTTAAGTGAGGACAATTCATGTGGGCGATCGGGCGACCTCAAGACTGAAGAAATATTTCAACGTGCCCAAATCCTTGATCTTAAACTGTTTGTCCTAATACTTTTTCAATGCTCGGATGTTTGTGGGATTATTACCCCTGGTGATGATGATATCGTTCACATAAATGAGAACAACAACAAATAAGCCACAAGTTTTGAGAGTATAAAGAGAATGATCGGCACCTGAAGATTTGTGACCGAGAGTCATGATTGAATCAGTAAACTCATGGTACCAGTTACGTGAAACCTGCTTTAGACCGTAGAGCGATTTATGCAACCGAAAACATGTTGCTCTCCCTCTTTATGAAACCCTTAAGATACTTTCATGTATACTTTTTCATTTAGATCTCCGTGCAAGAAAGCATTGTCAACATCAAGTTGATGGAGCGGCCAGTTTTATATAAAACTAGCCGATCAGAACTGAAAACCCGTCAGCTCAAAATCGATCCGGATAAGATTCTACCAATTCAATTAGAGTTTCAATTTTTTTGAAACCGCTCAAGTTGGTTCGTTTTGATTTTGGACCGGATCGGTTTAAAGCTGGACCATGAGCACTCCTAGTTCACTCCACTTGTTATTTTTCTTTCATTGATTTCATATGCATGGAACGTTTATTCTGATTGATCAATTTCCATGAACTGTAGTGCTGTGGAAGATGGTGGCAGTGCCATTTTCGACCTTGACCTCTTTTACTCGGTTGTTGGTCGGTCTGGTTCTGGGCCATAGGGAAAGTGTAGTAGGTGTTGACTTGTTAGTTAACGGCGCATTCGAAGACACGCTAAGTCCTAAGTCTAAGTCTGTGTTGACTATGACATGGTTTTTGCAAAAACTCTACCCTACTAATGTTTATTTTTACAAAAATTGTCTCACTTATTATAATTTTTCACCTTCTATATAAATTCGTGAAAATTAATAAAAGTGTCACTTAAATGTTAACTCAAACGTTATTTAAATAACTTTTTTCTATTTTCTCAAATTTCAATTAAAATATTGATCATACAAATTTTAAATATAATAATAAAAAAAATTCTATTAAAATTATTTTCTACGATTTTCTTTTCTAAAAAAATTAATTCTTAATTTTAAGGGTATTTTTGTTATTTTTATAGTACATTTTGCATGATATCCCTCACTGGATCCTCGGCAGAGCCCAAACCCTCGCCCTTCATCTCGATTTAATTTCTTTTTTTTATAAATTTGTGAAATTATCACTATATCCTTACTTTGGGTACTATTTTTATTTAGCGATAAATCATCATTTGATATATATTTTTCCAATTTTGATGAGGGTGTATTTTTATCATTTTGTAAAAGTACTAAACATAATACCCAAAAAACTTAAAGAAAGTTAGGTCCCGTTACGTGAAAATCGCGAATACCTTCAAATTTCTCCCTTTCTTATTTCGAGATATTCATCACTGCTTGGTTTGGTCTTAGCTTATGTTTCAAGGGGATCATCTCCAGCGGACACGTCAAAATACAGTTCTTAAACAAGTTATGTGATTCAAAATAAGAACATAAAAGCAAAATTAATAGAAACATATAAATACCAATTAATTCTTATTAAGAGATACAAGAACAACAAGTAAATCAAACGCAACCTACAATAGTCTTTTACGATGGAAGAATCATTACATGACATTGACGAGAACAGTCTTAAAATTTTAGTGCAAACAAGATAAACAGAGCAGCAAAGAAAATTAAAAAGAAAAAACCTCTCTATGAAACACCACGACGACGACGTCTTGGTGTAAAGAACATACACACAATTGTTGTAATGAACCCAACCGAAAACCCAACACCTGCGAATTCTCACGAGAACCAACTTTCATCGTTATTGCCATCTCGTAGATGTTGAGTTGGTGAAGCTGACTCGTTCGGGCATGGTACCTGAATCTGGTACCCGCACACTCCGCTGTTTGGGTCATTGAGCCTGTCCATCTGTGGACCATCCGGAATCGGACCCACAAGTTTGTTGTTGCTGAGATCCAACATATTCGGCTGTTGCAGGTTTGCAAATGCAGCAGGAATTTTACCCGAAAAGCCGTTGTGGGATAAATCTAGGATCTCTATGTTCTTCAAACCATAAAAACAGAGTAGGCTTTGTCACTCATTCCAGCAATGTTCCCTAAGCCATTCGGAATATTCCCACCAAGGTTATTGTAGGATAAATCTAGGATTTGAAGATTTTGACAGCTGGAAAAATATTGAGGAATGTGTCCTTGAAGAGAATTGTTCCTGAGATTCAAAACTTGAAGGTAGTGCATTTGGATGAAGAGTGGTGGAATCTTTCCGGTGATAAAATTGTCATCGAGATCAAGATGTACAAGACTATTCAAATTAGTATGCTTCAATGGCAACTGACCAGTGAACTTATTTTGGCTTGCAACCAATAACATCAAGTTCTGTCCCAAAGTTGCTGCAATCTCTCCAGAAAATTCATTGGTAGAAATATAGAGAGCCCTGAGATTACTTGATTGAGAGATAACACTTGGAAAGTCGCCTGAGAATCCGTTCCTTGACAAATCTTAATAGTATAGCTCATCTAGATTGACCATGGATTTGGGAAGCATTCCAGTAAACTTATTGTTAATGATGCAGCCTCACAAATATTATCCGGAAATTTTCTTGAGAAATTGTTCTTGAAAAGATGAAGATAGAACAAATGTTTAGATTGGAACAAAGATAATGAAGATAGCTTGCATTTCGGAACTACAACTGCTTTGTTGTCCCATGTAAGATTGTTTTTACCAAGAGACAAATTCTTCATCTCCTTCAGAAGAAACAACCAGCTCGGGATGTCACCATGGAGAGAATTGTTGTGCAGCTCAAGTGATTGGAGCTTCACCAGCTTTCTGACCCCTGATGGGATCTCACCAGCTTTCACTCATCTCATAACCAAGAACATGAGTTTTTGTTCTTCATCTCTTCCTTTAGTCTCAAGTTTCTTCGTAAGATTAGTGATAGAGAAAGACATAAGTTCAAATTTGCCAGAACTAAGCCTTTGGTGTATGGTGATAGTTCGAAGTCATTGTATCCTGTGAAGTGTATGCTCGTTGATTCTAACACCCGAAGGAGAGTGAATACAATTTGAGAAAAGTGTTCAACACGCATCGACTTATTTCCTGAGTTTGTATCAATAATTTGTAAATGTTCATGTATCCCAGTAATCTTCATAATTTAGTGGAAGTTGTCATCATCAACAACATCACATAGCCTGAAACCACAACCTGCTGCAGGGATGCCATTTTTGTGTTCTCTACTGCTATGTCTCAAGGAAGTTTCCAGGTGTATATAGTGGATGATAGTCACAGATTTGTTTGCTTTTGTGGAAACGTCTTGTTTGGGTTCGGTTGACTCTAAACAAGACTTGTATTTGTAGAATAAATAAATTAAGTTTGAATTTGACCCTTAAAGGCTTGTTAGACCTGCAGACTAACTTATTTAATATTTAATTTATTATATACTTTTGAACTTCAAAATAAAATTGATTATATATAATTGTTAACATATATTTCAACTTTTAATAAATATTTATATTAAAATTAGAAGAGCTGAATAGAGTCAGGCCAATTTTGAGCGAATGGGAGAAAATGCGAGTTTCAGTTATTCAGAAAAATGCAATGTTGTAAATATCGGCCATGGCAGCCCCCGTGACGGCGCCATGGCACCTAGATCAACCTCACCGTCATGATTTTCCAACAGCATGGCTGTTATGGCGGATGGAACGTCTTGGCGGTCTGAGACGGCGCTGTGGCGGGTGTGGCGGCGCCATGGCGGGCGTAGCGCCGACTGTAGGCTATGACAGCGAGGAGCCGATTGGAGGCCGGGGGGAAGGAGGCGGGCGAAGTGGACAATTTGGCCCATGCTACAACCAGCTCGGGATGTCACCATGGAAGGAATTGCTTCTTAGGCTAAGTAATTGGAGCTTCACCCACTTCCTGATAGATGACGGGATCTCACCAGTCAAGAAGTTGTGACCAAGACTGAGATTTGAAAGATGCAAAATATTCCCAATATCCATTGGGATCTCACCGGAAAAACCATTATAATGCAAATCCAATATTGACAAGTTCGTCAAACGAGTTACTGAAGATGGAATTGGCCCGGAAAAGTTGTTGTCACTTAATAAAAGCTTTGACAAGTGGACAAGGTTTCCAATCTCTTTTGGGATCTGCCCGTGCATAAGATTTTCATGCAAATTCAGGACCTTCAGATTGGTGAGGTTGCCCACGTTTCTAGCTAACTTACCCTCCATAGAGTTACCACTAAGATCAAGGTATTGTAGGTACCTCAAGCTGAAGAACTGGGGAGGGAGGGTGGAAGCAGTGAAATAATTTAGAGATGTGTCTAGATGAACAAGTTTAGTTAAGTTGGCAATACCGTCAGCTGGAAATGCACCTTCCATCCCACTGTGGGAGATGTCTAGGTAGGTGAGGGATTGTATTTGAAAAAGTGGTGCCAGAACATCAGATTTTATGGTGTAGAAATGGAGATAGGAGAGAGTGAGATTAATCACCTGGCCTGAAGAGGGGTGGCAAGTAACGCGGCTCCATTGACAGCAATCAGCACAAGTGGTCAAATTCCATGACTCCAAGGACTCTGGGGAATAATAAAAGGACTCGGTGGAATTGGAGAGCAGAGATTTGAAATGGAGGAGGGCTTCTCTTTGATGTTGAGGACAAGAAAGAGACAAGGAAGTTGTCATCATCAAGATCGTCAACAACATGACAGGAGGTTTCATTTTTGCTTCTCAATTGCTATGTGATCAAAATTTGAATTGCTACTTATCATTGCCGAGACTCAACACCTACAAACAAGAAGTTACAAGGAATGATAGTCACAGATCCAATGCATCTTGTGGAAATGTGTGGAAATGTGTCTTTTTGGACTCAGTTGACTTGGAGTCATCTAAACAATCCAATGCATGATGATAATTCAGTAGACTTCTCCACTCAAAGAAGAACTTCATTCCAGCACGATTGCCTTAGAAATTTCCCAGAATTGGACTGATGACTATTTTGTTGTTGCTTTCACATTCTAGAGTTCTTCTGTCAACCTACTTTATATGGGTTTTCTTCTTCAAAATAATTGCAAACTTCTTAAGTTATTTTCAAATTTATATTACTGTAGAACTTAATTTAAGAAATATGTTTTGGTCTTGTACAGAATTCATGTGTCAACACAACACTTCTTTTCTTTTTATTTGTACTGGACCTAATTGTAACAAAACACTTTGAAAAAATGACAGTGTTTCTATAGCTAAAAGTCATTTTGCGTAAATGTTAGTAAAAATTTATGAGAAGTGGCTAATGAAACCAGCAAAGTGCAGAAATATGTAAGAACAAAAATGAAATATCTTATAAAGGTAATTTCGACTTCCAACACTAAAGGTGGTAAGTTTCCTTGTTTTGTTGTTAACTTTTTGCAATTTTCCGTATACTTAAAAACAAGATTAACAAATTGAACAGACAATTTTATTTAAGCAAATACTAGAACAAGTAAATCAAATAAAACCTACAATAGTTGTGGTATAGCATGACAGAACACAAAATCCAAATCAAAACAAGATTAACAAAACTGAGGAATATAAACAGAAAACTAATGCAGAACATAATTAAAGAAGAAAACTCTCTGTGAAACACGACGACGTCTTGGTCTAGCTTGGAAGAAACCAGTGCAAAACATACACACAATTGTTGTGAAGAAACCAACCGGAAACCCAATACCTGCAATTTCCCACGAGAACCAACTTTCCTTGCTGCTATCTCCATCTCGTGGCTGTTGAGTTGGTGAAGCTGACTCTTTTGGGCATGGTACCAGAATTTGGTGCCCGCACACTCTGCTGTTGTTGGCGTAGAAGCTTGGATCATTGAGCCTGTTCATTTGTGGACCATCCGGAATCGGACCCCATAGCTTGTTGTTGCTGAGGTCCAACACATTCAGCTGTTGCAACTTTGCAAATGCATCAGGAATTTTACCTGAAAAGCTATTGTGGGACAAATCTAGGCTCTCTATGTTCTTTAAACTGCCAAAACTCGTTGGAATCTCCCCGGAGAGATTGTTGCGAGACAAATTCAACGACTTTAAATTGGATAAATCGCCGAATGAAGCAGGAATTTCCCCTGACAATTGGTTATTGGATAGGTCCATGAAACAATACAACTTGAGGTTTTTGGTAAGAAAACCACGCTCAGACTTCTTCCAATTAATCTTCAAGCCAGGAAAAGCATTAACATCAATATCGCCAGGAGAGAAGTTTATGAACACATCATATATGATTAATGATGATTCATCACCTTTCTCAGTCATAGCAGCAATGTTTACTAAGTCATAAGGAAGTTTCCCACCAAGGTTGTTGTGGGACAAATCTAGGATTCGAAGACCCTGACTCCCCGAAAAGTTATCTGGAATGTGTCCTTGAAGACAGTTGTTCCGGAGATTCAGAACTTGAAGGTCGTACATTTGAAAGAAGAGTGGTGGAATCTTTCCAGTGATATAGTTGTCATGTAGATCAAGATGTATTAGGCTACTCAAATTTACAAGATTCAAAGGCAACTGGCCTGTGAACTCATTTTGACTTGCATCTAGTATTACCAAGTTATTTCCCAAAGTTGATGGAACCTCACCAGAAAGTTCATTGGAAGAAATATAGAGATATGAGATTCTTGATTTAGAGCTGAAATTTGGGAACTCACCTGAGAATCTGTTTCCTGACAAGCCTAGACGGTATAGACCATCTAGATTTGCAATAGAGTTGGGAAGTATCCCAGAAAGCTTATTATCAGACAAGAACAAAAACATTAACGATGTAGCTTCACCAATGCTATCTGGTAATTTTCCTGAGAAATTGTTCTTTGAAAGATCAAGATAGAACAGATGTTTAGATTGAAACAAGCGAGGAGGCAGAGTACCTGTAAACTTGTTATCGGACAAGATCAATCCTCCAAGAGAAAGCTCAGTTAGCCACTCAGGAAAGTTCCCTTCAAGATGATTCCCCCTTAAGCTCAACATGGAAAGATCAGTTTGGTTTGCAAGCCAAGTGGGAAAATTCCCTGAAACATTACAGTTTGCCAAAGATAATACGGATAATTTGCATTTTGGGATTATCACTGCATTGTTGTCCCATGCAAGATTGTTTTTGCCAAGAGACAGTTCCTTCATCTCCTTGAGATGGAACAACCAACTCGGGATGTCGCCACGGAGGGAATTGTTGCTTATGTCCAGTGTTTGGAGCTTCACCAACTTCTTGATGCATGATGGGATCTCACCTGTCAAGAAGTTGTCATTAAGCATCAGAGCTGAAAGATTCAGCAAATTACCGATCCCCGCTGGTATCTCACCGGAAAAACCATTAACTCCCAAATTCAATACAGACAAGTTTTCCAAACGAGAAACTGAAGATGGAATTGGCCCTGAAAATTTGTTGTCATACAGTGAAATCACTGACAACTGAGTAAGGTTTCCAATCTCTTTTGGGATCTGCCCGTACATATGGTTGATACTCAATTTCAGGACCTTCAGAATGGTGAGGTTGCCCAAGTCTGTGGGTAGCGTGCCCTCGATAGAGCTAAGACTAAGATCAAGGTACTGTAGGTGCCTCAACCTGAACAACTGAGGAGGAAGATCGGAAAGAGTGAAAGGATTTATAGATGTATTTAGATAAACAAGGTTGGTTAAGTTGGCAAAACCGTGCGTTGGAAATGAACCTTCAATCAAGTTGTCAGAGATGTCTAGCCAGGTGAGGGATTGTACATGAAATAGTGGTGCCAGAACATCAGATGTTAGGGTGAAGATATCGAGATTGGAGAGAGCAAGTTTAATCACCTGGCGCGAAGAGGAGAGGCAAGTAACGCGACTCCATCGACAACAATCAGCTGAAATGGTCTCATTCCAAGACTCCAAGGAAGTGAGACCATGCAAGGAGTCACTGGAATTGGAGACCAGAGATTTGAATTGGAGGAGGGCTTGTCTTTGATGTTGAGGACAAGAAAGAGATAAGGAAGTTGCTGTTAAGATCAGCAACATGACAGAGGCTTCAACCACAAGCTGCAAGGATGCCATTTTTGCTTCTCTATTGCTATGTGCTTACATTTTGGTTGCTATTTATTTATTATTTCCGAGACTCAACTCAAGGAAGAGTGTAGTTAATTAATGGTAGGATGATAAAAGTCACAGATTTGTGGATATGATGGCAGAAAATGGTTGCTTCTTCAATGCATGGAAGAGTTATTACATGACATAACCAATTCAATGCATGGAAGTTCCCAGCCATATTTGACTTTAATGGATGGTTTTAATTAGATGATGACTTTCAAACTGCAGATTTGTGGATATGATGGCAGTTGGTAGCTGTAAATGTAATTAAGCTGAAACCTTAATGGATTTTGAATGACTTTTAAAAGTTCATGAATTCTTAAAATTCACAACACTCTTTCAAGTCTATAAATAGTTTTGATGATTTTAATGGAATGATTTTCAAATTTCATGATTTGAGATGATACTTCTAAAAGAGTTTGTTATGTCTACCAAGACTTATACAAATATGATCCTTTAGTAATACATTTTGTGATGTGTTATGATGATTTTGAGAATCAAACTAATGTTTTCTTGTCAAAAGTCGGACTTTAGGAAAGATGCAAATATAAATGAACTCTGAGTCTATGTTGTTGTGGGAGGCAATTATTCAACAGATAATTATCATTACAAAACTACAAGAACAAGTAAATAAACTAAAATAAAACCTACAATAGTGTTTATCTCACGCATGGAAGAGTTATTACCAAAAAGTTCTACTCGAAAACAAGATAAAAGGAACATAACTAAAGCAAAACACAATTAAATCAGGAATCTTTCTATAAAATCAGAGTAAAAGATACACATAATTGTTGTGAAGAACCCAACCACAAACCCAATACCTGCAATCTCCCACGGGAACCAACTTTCTTCACCCTCCCCGTCGACTTGTGGATGGTGAGTCGGAGGAGAAGCTGACTCTTCCGGGCATGGTACCAGAATTTGATACCCGCACACCCCGCTGTTGTTGGCATAAAAGCTTGGATCATTGAGCCTGTCCATTTGTGGACCATCTGGAATCAAACCCGACAGCTTGTTGTTGCTGAGGTCCAGCACATTCAGCTGCTGCAGCTTTGCAAATGCAGCAGGGATTTCACCTGAAAAGGCGTTGTGGGACAGATCTAGGCTCTCTATGTTCTTTAGGCCCTCAAAACTCATTGGGATCTCTCCGGAGAGAATGTTTTGAGACAAATTCAACGAATTTAAACGGGAGAGACGGCCAAATGAGGCAGGAATTTCCCCTGATAATTGGTTGTTGGATAGATCCAGGAGGCAATAGAACTTGAGGCTTTTGGTAAGGAAACCGCGCTCAGACCTCTTCCAAATTATCCTCAAGCCATGAAAGGTACTAACATCCCTATATGACATCAATGATGGATCGTCCCCTTCATCACCCATTCCAGCAATGCTCCCAAAGACAGAAGGAATATTTCCTACAAGGTTATTGTGGGACAAATCTATGATCCGAAGATTGCGATTCCTTGCAATATCATCTGGAATGTGTCCTTGAAGAGAATTGTTCCTCAGATTCAGAACTTGGAGGCCGTACATTTGGGGGAAGTGTGGCGGAATCTTGCCAGTGATGTAGTTGTCGTGGAGATCAAGATGTACCAGGTTACTCAAATTTGCAAGATTCAATGGAAAGTCACCTGTGAACTTATTTTGGCTTGCATCCAACATCACCAAGTTGTTTCCCAAAGTTGCTGGGAACTTGCCAGAAAATTTATTGGATGAAATGTAGAGAAGCTGGAGAGTACTTGATTGAGAGCTGAAACTTGGAAACTCGCCTGAGAATCCATTCCCTGACAATTCTAGATATTCTAGCCCATCAAGATTGCCAATGGATTTGGGAAGCACTCCAGAAAATTTATTGTCAGACAAGAACAGATAAATTAATGATGTTGCTTCACCAATGTTATCAGGTAATTTTCCTGAGAAATTGTTCTTGGAAAGATCAAGATATGCCAAATATTTAGAATGGAACAAGCATGGAGGTAGAGTACCTGCAAACATGTTGTCAGACAAGATCAACGTGTCAAGAGTAAGCTTAGCGAGCAATGGCATAATGTTTCCTTCAAGATGATTCCCACTTAAGTCCAACCAGAGAAGATCAGTTTGGTTGGCAAGCCAGGTGGGAAAATTCCCAGAAATATTGCAGTTTGCCAAAGATAGTGACCATAACTTGCATTTTGGAACTACAGCTGCCTTTTTGTCCCATGTAAGATTGTTTTTATCAAGAGACAGATCCTTCATCTCCTTGAGATGGAACAACCAGCTCGGGATGTCACCATGGAGAGAATTCTTGTATAGGTCAAGTGAGCGGAGCTTCATCAGCTTTCTGATCCATGACGGGATCTCACCTGTCAACAAGTTGTCACCGAGCCTCAGAGCTGAAAGATTCAGCAAATTTCCAATCCATGTTGGGATCTCACCGGAAAAACGATTGAATCCCAAATCCAATATAGACAAGTTCCTCAAACAAGAAACTGAAGATGGAATTGGCCCGGAAAAATTGTTGTGACTTAATGAAAGCTCTGACAACCGAGTAATGTTTCCAATCTCTTTTGGGATCCGTCCGTGCATATGATTCTCATCCAAATTCAAGACCTTAAGATTGGTGAGGTTGCCCAAGTCTCTAGGTAACGTGCCCTCCATAGAGCTATCACTAAGATCAAGGTATTGTAGGTGCCTCAAGCTGAACAACTGAGAACGAAGACGGGAAGAAGTGAAAAAATTTTGAGAGGCGTCTAGATGAACAAATTTAGTTAAGTTGGCAAAACCGTTAGTTGGAAATGCACCTTCAATCCAGTTTAGGGAGATGTCTAGGGAGGTGAGGGATTGTATATGAAAAAGTGGTGCCAGAACATCAGAGTTTAGAGTGAAGGCATAGCCATCAAAGAGATTGAAGAGAGTAAGGTTAGTCACCTGTCGCGAAGAGGAGTGGCAGGTTACGCGATTCCATTGACAACAATCAGTACAAGTTGTCTTGTTCCATGACAACGGGGGAGCAGGTAGATCATACAAGAACTCAGTGGAATTGGAAACCAGAGATTTGAAATGGAGGAGGGCTTCTCTTTGATGTTGAGGACAGGAAAGAGATAAGGAACTTGTCATCATCAACATCACACAGCCTGAAACCACAACCTGCTTCAAGGATGCCATTTTTTGGTCTCTATCTATTGCTATGTGATCAAGATTTAAACTGCTACTTATTACTAAGTAGTAATTAGTGGTTTTCAAGGGAAATAGTAATTGGTGGGAGGAATAGGATGATAGTCACAGATTTTGTAATTAGCTTTTGTTGAAACGTTTTTCTTATTCAGTTGACTCTAAGCAATTCAATGCATAAACAACTTTATTCCATATGCACTGATTATCTTGGGAAATTTACTTGAACGAAAGCAATGAACTGTTTTGAGTGCTATCTTTCTCAAGATCCACAAAGTCCTTGTTCCTAACCTTTGTCAATTTCCAAAGAAGAAACATGATTCGTCTACAACAGTCTTGCACGAATACGACTGAAGAATTATTACATGACAAGAGCAGCAAGTCATAACTTGTAATGCAAACAAGATAAACATAGCACAAAAGCATAGTTAAAGAAGGAACCTCCGGCGTCTTGGTGTAGCCTGGAAGAAGCCATTGCAAAACATAAACACGATTGTTATAAACAACCCGACAGGAAATCCAATGCCTGCGAATTCCCACGAGAACCAAATTTCCTCACTCTCTCTGTTTCGTGGCTCTTGAGGCGGAGGAGCTGGCTCTTTCGGGCATGGTTCCTGAATCTGGTACCCGCACACTCCGCTGTTGTTGGCATAGAAGCTTGGATCATTGAGCCTGTCCATCTGTGGACCATCCGGAATGGGACCCCATAGCTTGTTGTTGCTGAGATCCAACACATTCAGTTGTTGCAGCTTTAAAAATACAGCAGGAATTTCCCCTGAAAAGCCGTTGTGGGACAGATCTAGGCTCTCTATGTTTTTCATACCGCCAAAACTCATAAGGATCTCTCCGGACAGATTGTTGTGAGACAAATTCAACGAATTTAAACCGGAGAGATCACCGAACGAGACAGGAATTTCCCCAGATAATTGGTTATTGGATAGATCCATAAAACAATAAAACTTGAGACTTTTGCCAAGGAAGTCGCGCCGAAACTTCTTCCAGATTATTTCCAAGTCAGGGAAGACATCAAAACTACTAATGCCGAAAGGGAAGTCCAAGAAGTCATCATAGCTTATTAGTGATAAATCATCGGTTTTGTCAGTCATACGAGTAATATTCCCAAAGCTATTAGGAATTTTACCACCAAGGTTATTGTGGGACAAATCCAGGATCCGAAGATTCTGATTGCTCGAAAAATCATCGGGAATATGTCCTTCAAGAGAATTGTTTCTCAAATTCAGAACTTGAAGGCGGTACATTTTGGAGGAAAATGGTGGAATCTTTCCAGTGATGTAATTGTCATGGAGATCAAGATGTATTAGGCGACTCAAATTAACAAGCTTTTGTGGCTGATAGAAATAAGAGAGATATATATTATTGATGTGTGTATTGTGAATTACAAGAGACCTCTATTTATAGAGGTAATAGGAATAGAATAGGAAACCCTAATACATGTGAAAAAGGAAACATAAATATAGGAAACTAAAGATAAGAAACCTAATATAATCTAACAGCCCCCCTCAAACTCAATGCGGTGAAACAAGAATTGAGTTTGAAGCTTGATAATATTGAGTTAAAGAGGATGCGCGCGAGGTGATGCGGCGAGGATTGAGGATGGAGGATGCGCGCCGATGTTTGATGTTTGATGTCTGATGCTTAATGATGTTTGATGCATGTTGGCTAACGGCGAGATGACAACGGCTGATGGCATATAGATGATGTCTGATGCCCGATGATACCTGATGTCTGATGCCTGCTGGCTGATGGAGAGATGACAACAGCTGATGGCATATAGATGATGCCTGATGCCCAATGATGCCTGATGTCTGCTGGCTGGTGGCGAGATGACAACGGCTGATGGCATATAGATGATGCCTGATGCCTGCTGGCTGATGGCGAGATGACAACGGCTGATGCCTGATGCCTGCTGGCTGATGGCGAGATGACAACGGCTCATGCCTGATGCCTGCTGGCTGATGGCGAGATGACAACGGCTGATGACATATAGATGATGTCTGATGCCTGATGCCTGCTGGCATATAGATGATGCATGATGCCTGCTGGCAGATGAAAGCTGCCCGATGATGCCTGATGGCTGGTGGCGAGATAGCAGATACCCAATGATTGTTAGACGCATGATGGCTGAGTGAAGCAAGAGGGCAGAGAAAGAGTAGAATCAAAGAGTTAATGTGAATGGTGGATTCTATTGATTAGTAAGGAACCAACTTTTCTAAATTACATATACTTGGTTCGAGTAAGAGGGTAGAAAAAGAGCGGGGATTGAGAGATTGGGATTGATTGAGTTACGGGATCGAAGTTGGTGGAATCAAGATCAATTTGATGACGGAGAAACAAGATTGTGCGAGGATTGTTTGCGGACGCAAGAGGTTAGAGATTGAGATTGAGATTGAATTGCCTCGCCCACCCGTCAGAATCACGAATCATCGACGAGTGGGCAAAGCGATAAATTCGTAGAGATTTAACTAAGGATCGGTTATGGCTCTGATACCATGATAGAAATAAGAGAGATATATATATATTATTGATGTGTGTATTGTGAATTACAAGAGACCTCTATTTATAGAGGTAATAGGAATAGAATAGGAAACCCTAATACATGTGAGAAAGAAAACATAAAGATAAGAAACCTAATATAATCTAACAGTGGCAAGTGACCTGTGAACTCGTTGTGACTTGCATCTAATGTGACCAAGTTCTTCCCCATAGTCGACGAGACCTCGCCAGAAAATTCATTGGAAGAAATATCGAGGATTGAAATAGTTGATTCAGAGCTGAAACTTGGAAACTTGCCTGAGAATCTATTTTCTGACAAGTCTAGAATTAACATACTATCGAGATTAACAGTTGATTTGGAAAACATCCCAGAAAACTTATTGTCAGACAACGACAGAATTTCTAACGATATAGCTTCACCAATGTTAGTTGGCAATTCTCCTGAGAAAGAGTTCTTGTAAAGATCAAGAATGTTCAAATGCTTAGATTGGAACAAACGAGGAGGCAGAGTACCTGTGAGCTTGTTATCGGACAAGATCAATGTTTCAAGAGAAAGTTCAGCCAGCCACCGCGGAAAGTTTCCTTGAAGATGATTCCCACTTAAGTCCAACCAGGAAAGATCGGTTTGGTGGGCGAGCCAAGTGGGAACATTCCCTGACATATTGAAGTATGCCAAAGATAGTGAATATAGCTTGCATTTTGGGATTAACACTGCCTTGTTGTTCCATGTAAGATTGTTTCTGCCAAGAGACAGATGCTTGATCTCCTTCATATCGAACAACCAGCTCGGGCTGTCACCATGGAGAGAATTGTTGTGCAGCTCGAGTGATTGGAGCTTCACCAGCTTCATGATAGATGACGGGATCTCACCTGTCAACAAGTTGTCACCAAGCATAAGAGTTGAAAGATGCAACAAATTCCCGATCACTGCTGGGATTGGCCCGGAAAAATTGTTGTTATTCAGCGAAAGCACCAACAACTGAGCAAGGCTCCCAATCTCTTTTGGGATCTGTCCGTGCATATAATTCCCACCCAAATTCAGGACCTTCAGATTGGTGAGGTTGCCCAAGTCTCTAGGCAACGCGCCCTCCATAGACCTATCCATCATATTAAGGTAATGTACGTGCCTCAAGGTGAACAACTGAGGTGGGAGGCCAGAAGCAGTGAAAGAATTCTGAGACGTGTCTAGATGAACAAGTTTAGTTAAGTTGGAAAAACCGTCCGTTGAAAATGCACCTTCAATCCAGTTGTCGGAGATGTCTAGCCAGGTGAGGGATTGTATATGAAAAAGTGGTGCCAGAACATCAGATTTAGTAACGTCTTCATCACCGTAAGAGAGACCGTAGAGAGTAAGTTTAGTGACCTGGCGCGAAGAGGAGTGGCAAGTAACGCGACTCCATCGACAACAATCAGCAGAAGCAGTCTCATTCCACGAGTACAAGAGACCAGGAGCGGACGCACTGGAATTGGAAATCAGAGATTTGAAATGGAGGAGGGCTTGTCTTTGATGTTGAGGACAAGAAAGAGATAAGGAACTTGTCAACAAGATCAACAACATCACAGAGGCTGAAACCACACAAGTTGTCATTTTTTTGGTTATGTATTGCAATTGTCTTTCCATTTCAATCGCTACCAATTTATTATTGTTGCCGAGTCTCAACTTAGCCCACAAGCAGGCAAGTTTCAAGGAATAGTGTAATGGTTGGTTCAGTGCCATCTTTTCGGATTCAATTGAAACGAGTCTTCAGTGCATGGAAATACTCATCATATATTTGACTTGTATTGGTGGTTGGTTCTGCTCATGATGTATTTGACGTTCAAAATGCAGATTTGCATTGGCAAGTGGAGTTGAGCTGAACAGTAAGAAACTGAATGTTCAGTGCATGGAAATACTCATGATATGTTCAGCAGAATTAGCAACAATGAAGGCGTTGATGGTTGAGGAACTTGCCCGAAAATGGCTATCATTAGAGTTAGATTTGCCGTTTGATTTATGGGTTTAAGGTTTCAATTTAGAGGTTCCGATTTGGTGATTTCGGGTTTGATTATGTTCATTGTCTAAGGTTTCAGATTTGTGGTTCATAAATCAGGTGTCAGGTTTGTGGTTTTCCTTATAATTACTAGTTAGTAAATATAACGAGTCAATGAAATGTTTATTAGAAAATCTACTGTGGAATGTTTATCAAATTATAAATTATACAGGCTGGTTTGAAAAAAGGTTTAGGCTAATTTAGAAAAGAGTTTCTTGGGTTTTGAAGCCCAAACAAATTGGGCCTCCACTATGGCAAGTTGGGTTGGGTAAAAGGCCCAACTCGTCCGGCTTCAACCCAACTCAAACTCGCCTAGACCATTCTCAAATGTGTCGGGAATGGGCCCTCATTTCCTCAATCCGCTAAGACCGAGTTGGGCCCAAAAAATATGACTGGGACCTCAACTCAGTTCATGCTCAGCCCTACCTTTTAGGGTTGCTCGTTGACAATACTAGTCATTTGGATTGGGTGTTCTTGGCTTATTTTTTGAGACCTCCCTCATGTTGTAAAAGGAGTGTGGCTTCCTTCATTACTCGTTTTATGGAAGACATTTCTTGCATACAAATATTTAATTTTGAAAGCCACATCATTATTGTCTATAAATGGGTGTTGAACTCGTGGACAATAATCTACGGGTTCATGAATACGCGTAAGTGTACGCGGTCAGTAATAATAAACTTGTTAAGTATGTGGTAGAACCCACAAAAATCAATAAGGCTCTATTTAACGTTGAGTTTCAGTTATTTATCCAAGAAATAATTAAATGATGATTACGAAGATGATTTAAGTAATTAAAAAATGGATAATTACAAATCACTATACCCCCAAAACTTTGTTCTCAGATCAATATATCCAACTTTCAGTTTTTTTTCTCACTTTCCCAAGTTTAAAATGTTAACACTTAGCTCGATTCTGTTAAGAAATCTGTTAGGCCAAGATTTTCAATTATATGTGATTGTTGGTATAATTATAAAATTACCCTTTTAACCCTAATTGAACAATCGATTGAATTAATAGATAGAGGACAAGATGGTATTTTCAAAAAACAAATAAAAGAACTAAACAATGAAAAGGTATATGTGAATTTTCTATTTTAACCTTCTCACAAACCCTAACCTTACTCTCTTTGTAACCTCCCCTCCCTCATAAACCTCGCCACTCTCACTCTTTGCACTAAATTTTTCCTGCGGCTGGCCACGAAGACCTTGGATGGTCGGGGGCGCGGCGTCGAGGAGGCCACCAAGTCGATGGTGATGTGGAGGGCCGTGATGAGGGGTCGGCAGGAGCGTCGATGTCGCCGAAGCCGCGAAGGTCGGGAGTGAGGGCTCGGTAGCCAAGGGAGGAGAGGGTCAGGATTTGGTGCCCACCGCCGGACCGACGCCATCGGCGGTTTACTAAACCAGTTCGTTCTGGGGTCAATTTTGGATGCTTCCACTAGTTTGAGGGCGGAGATGGAGTGGCGGGTGTTGAAATCCTACTGGACGGATCGGGGATCAGGAGGCGATCTACGACCCTCGCCGCGCCGACTAGGTTTTCGCCGGCACTGAGAGTGGAGAGGTGAGCGGGTCTTCGGGGGAGAGCGTGCGGGTGGGATTGGAGGGGGTTTTGGGCCAGTGATGAAAACCGCCGCCGCCAGACCTCCATCCGACTCACCTCAGTCGTCAGAACTTCATCTGATTCACCACAGGCTGCTCTGAATCAACAAGTTTTTGTTTTTTGAAGTTTGTTCAAAACCAAAATTAATAATTTATGATTATGTGTTTGATTGATTATGGATATATATACAAACAATATGTATATTTGTTTGTTATTTAAATTGAAATTTATCTATCTATTACTAATTTATCAATTTGTTGGAGTAATTTGTGACCTTGATGAGTTGATGTTTTGGGTTGAGAGGGGAGAGGGGAGAGGGAATTACAAATCGGGAAGAGAGATGTAAGAATAGAGTGGGTGGAGAGAGAAACGTTTAAAGAGAGGGCAAATTGGTTATTTTCATAAGATTTTTAATTTGTTAGTTGAAAGGACTAACATACCCTTATATTATAAGCTTAGGTTATTATTGAACTTAGAGTAAAATAGTATTTTCACATTTAATGATAATTATACATATATTTTGGACTTTTTACAAAATACATGAGTTAAATCTACATAAATTTATTTTAAATGTAACGTAATAAAAATTGGAGAGTGAAAAAAAACTAAAAGTTGGGTAGAACGAGGTTTGAAAGAGTATTAGCGATCTGTAATCACCCATTGAAAAACATGCAAATAGTCCTTGCTTCGGGGTGTATCTTTCATATGAAATGGGAGGCAATTGTACAGTTTAATATAACTGGCGATTGTTGCTAATTACACACCAAAACCACTTGAGGCTGAGCAGAAGCAGAAGCAGAAGCAGTTCCTTGTAATTCTAAAGCAGATCTGCCTCTTCCGCCACCAACTCAAGTCCTCCAAAGAAGTTTTTGATGAGAAATCGTCGGTCAGTTTCTGAATCTCAACTCTCTTGCCTTTCAATTGCTTATACCATCACCTGTAATGGCGTTCCTCGATTGCTAAATGTATATTAAGAACGTAACCAAACTAGTAAAAGGATAAAATCTTCAATTTTTGTGTAATGCAATGCCCACAGACACAGGGTTACAGGTTCTAGGGTTTAATATATTCTCAAAATTGGTGGGTGGTTGAATACATACAGTGAAATAGTTTGCAGTTTTTATGGGTTTGCAGTTTTGATGCTTAGAATAGATTCCAAGTTTTGGACAACATTAGGATTTGTTGTTTGGCTTCTAAGAAGATATCCAAAAATGAGGAGAATGCCTTGTTTTGGGTCTGTTGGTTAAGAGGAAAAGGTAGAAACACTATTTGGTTTCAAAGAAATTGAAGAAACCAAAACAAGACAGAACATTATTAGTAACACAAAGTCCAAACCAAAACAAGATAAAGAAAGCAGAGGAACATAAACAGAAAACTAATGCAGAACATAATTAAAGAAGGAGCCTCTCTGTGAAACACAACGACGTCTTGGTCTAGCTTGGAAGAAACCAGTGCAGAACAAACACACAATTGTTGTGAAGAAACCAACCGGAAACCCAATACCTGCAATTTCCCACGAGAACCAACTTTCCTTGCTGCTATCTCCATCTCGTGGCTGTTGAGTTGGTAAAGCTGACTCTTTTGAGCATGGTACCAGAATCTGGTGCCCGCACACTCCGCTGTTGTTGGCGTAGAAGCTTGGATCATTAAGCATGTTCATTTGTGGACCGTCCGGAATTGGACCCGATAGCTTGTTGTTGCTGAGGTCCAACACATTCAGCTGCTTCAGCTTTGCAAATGCATCAGGAATTTTACCTGAAAAGCTGTTGTGAGACAAATCTAGGCTCTCTATGTTCTTTAAACTGCCAAAACTCGTCGGAATCTCCCCGGAGAGATTGTTGTGAGACAAATTCAACGAATTTAAACCAGAGAGGTTTCCGAATAAGGCAGGAATCTCCCCTGATAGCTGATTCTTGGATAGGTCCATGAAACAATAGAACATGATGTTATTGCTGAGAAAATCACGCTGAGACCGCTTCCAATTTATCTCCAAGCCTTGAAAGGATTCAACAACATAAATTCCATAATCCAGCAATCTTGAAAATGGATAGCCTTGGGAATTCATTCCAGCAATGTTGGTGAAGTCATTAGGAATATTCCCAACTAGGTTATTATGTGACAAATCTAGGATCTGAAGATTTTGATTACTTGAAAAATCACCTGGAATGTGTCCTTGAAGAGAATTGTTCCTGAGATTCAGAACTTGAAGGCCTACCATTCGGGAGAAGAGTAGCGGAATCTTTCCAGTGATGTAATTGTCATGGAGATCAAGATGTACAAGGCTACTCATATTTGCAAGCTTCAATGGCAGGTGACCTGTGAACTCATTTTTGCTTGCATCTAATATCTTCAACCCCTCTCTCAAAGTTGGTAGAACCTCACCAGAAAATTTATTGGAAGAAATATAGAGACGTATAAGATTTGATTTATAGCTGAAACTTGGAAACTTGCCTGAGAATCTGTTTCCTGACAAGTCTAGATATGATAGATCACCAAGATTGGCAATATATTTGGGAAGTATCCCAGAAAAATTATTGTTAGACAACGCCAAAACTGATAACCGTACAGCATCGCTAATGTTATCCGGTAATTTTCCCGAGAAAGAGTTCTTGGAAAGATCAAGATATTCCAAAACTTTAAATTGGAACAAGCAAGGAGGCAGAGTACCTGTGAGCTTGTTATCAGATAAGAGCAATACGGACAATGCTCAAGCCAGTGCGGCAAGTTTCCTTCAAGATGATTCCCAGTTAAATCCAAGAAGTAAAGATTGGTTTGGTTGGCAAGCCAAATGGGAAAATTCCCAGAAATATTGCAGTGTGGCAAAGATAAAAAAGATAGGTTCCATTTTGGGACTGCCACTGCCTCGTTGTCCCATGTAAGATTGTTTCCTTCAAGAGACAGAAATTTGATCTTCTTGAGATGGAACAGCCCGCTTGGTATCACACCGCGGAGAGAATTGTACCTTAAGTCAAGTACTTTCAGCTTCACCAATTTCCTTATAGATGACGGGATCTCACCTGTCAACAAGTTGTCACGGAGCCTCAGAGCTGAAAGATGCACCAAATTTCCGATTCCTGTTGGGATCTCACTGGAAAACCCATTAAATTCCAAATTCAATACAGACAAGTTCCTCAAATAAGAAATTGACGACGGAATTGGCCCAGAAAAGTTGTTCCCAATTAATGAAAGCTGTGACAAGTTGATAAGGTTTCCAATCTCTTTGGGGATCTGCCCGTGCATAAGATTCAAATCCAATTGTAGGACCTTCAGATTGGTGAGGTTCCTTATAGATGACGGGATCTCACCTGTCAACAAGTTGTTATTGAGCCATAGAGCTGAAAGATGCAACAAGTTCCCGATCTCCGTTGGTATCTCACCGGAAAACCCAGAATTGTGACTCAAATCCAATACGGACAAGTTCCTCAAACAAGAAATCCACGACGGAATTGGCCCTAAGAAGTTGTTCTCCTTTAGTGAAAGCTCTGACAACTGGATAAGGTTTCCAATCTCTTTGGGGATCTGCCCGGAAATATGATTCCAATCCAATTTTAGGACATTCAGGTTGGTCAGGTTGCCCAAGTCTCTAGGTAACGTGCCCTCCATGGAGTTACCACTAAGATCAAGGTGCCTCAAGCTGAACAACTGTGTAGGAAAACTAGTAGCACTGAAATAATTTACAGAGGCATCTAGATAAACCAGTTTAGTTAAGTTGGCAAAACCGTGAGTTGGAAATGCACCTATCATCCAGTTGTGGGAGATGTCTAGCCATGTGAGGGATTGTATATGAAAAAGTGATGCCAGAGCCTCAGATCTTAGAGTCGAGGCATATCCATGGACATAGAGATGGGAGAGCCTAAGGTTAATCACCTGCCGTGAAGAGGAGTGGCAAGTAACGCGACTCCATCGACAACAATCAGCACGAGTGGTCAAATTCCACGACTCCAATGGACTATGAACGTACGCACTGGAATTGGGAACAAGAGATTTGAAATGGAGGAGGGCTTCTCTTTGATGCTGAGGACAAGAAAGAGATAAGGAACTTGTCATCATCAAGCTCATCAACAACACGAAAAAGGCTTCAACAAGAAGCTGCAAGGGTGCCATTTTTTGGTTATGTATTGTAATGTGTTTCTATTGCGATCGCTACTAATTTATTGTTGGTTGGCTCAGTGCCATCCTTTCGGATTCAACTGAAACGAGTCTTCAGTGCATGGAAGTACTCATCATATATTTGACTTGCATTGGCAAGTGGAATTGAGCTCAAAACTGATGTGAATGATGTTTAGTGCCATTTTGGGCTATTGAAGTCACATTCTTTCAGCTCGAAACAACCTTTTGCGAGGCTCCCAAACTAATGTCATAATGTTTTGCTCTGTGTATCGAAGTCATGTGCTAAAAGTGATGTGTTAGTTACGTTCACATGTAAAGGAGATGAGGTTTTGTAAGGTTTCGGGCTCTCAAAAGTCACATATGATGCACTCACGTACCATTCGTACACTCTTCATGGATAAAATTATGGGATGCATTCTAAGTCATAACAGAAGTTGCGTACGAAAACCGTAAGAATCAGCTGCTCGCACGTATTTTCATTATTATGTCATGCATTTACATAAAATAGTGAGTCGGTGTTTTCATTATTATGACATGTATTCGCATAATATTGGTGTAATGAGGGGAACAGATATTTTTCTATAGGAAATCAATAAACCTTATTGGGAAAATGGTGTAACGAGGGGAGGGGAACAGATATTTTTCTATAGAAAATCAATGAATCATGTTGGAAAAATGGTGTAACGAGGATGATTGGTATTTTCCTATAAGAAATCAATGAACCATGTCGGAAAAATGGTGTAACGAGGAGGATTGGTATTTTTTCATAAGAAATCAATGAATCATGTCGGGGGAATGGTGTAAAGAGAGAACCCCGAGTGTAACGAAAGGTGATAACGGATTATGGAAGTACGTGTCATTATAATAGAAATACTTGATGTCTGTTTTATAAATATATATAACATAATAATAGAAATAAGCGTTTCACAATATAGCTAAAATAATTATCAACAAGCGCTAACATGACATATTCAAAACATATTTAAACAAATTTGATTTTATCATAGGTCAAAGATTTTACCATGAAAATGTATGCTTAGGACAAGTCTCACAATACAAACTTCAATTTGAGAAAAATAAATAAAAATAGGTACACAACATAATGAAGACATGAATCATACACATTAATGTTGGAGAAGCTAGAGAAGATTAAAGAACGCCAAGAGCTTAGCATGAGGAGCATAAAGAAGCATGCAGCCGAGGAGGACTTGCCGATTCCGGCGACGGGGCGGCGGCCGGCAAGTCATCCTTGGCTGCACCACCCTTTTTGTTCCTATTCATGCAATGCTCATTGGTGAGAGATCCACACTTTTGGCTCCATTTCACATATTTGCTTCTATGAGAGCTCAGAGCCAACCAAACCTTATATAGGCCAACTATATATAGCCACTTTGAATATCATCAACTTATTTTATGTATATTGTATTGTATGGAGGAAAAAAATCAAGTAATTCACAGGTACTACAGGGTTTGAAATAAAGTTGTAAACTCTTTTATTTTAAGATACAGTAACTTTTTAATTTGTCAATCTCGATGGGTTTGTTTTGTCGAATAGTTTGTTGTGACGACTCTTTTAATAAATGTAAGAGATAATGATACTTTGTTACACCTAATTATGGTGAAATGACAATTTCTTTATGACAAGCTACGCTAAAATAACTAAAATACCCCTATTTTAAGAAACTAGATTTGAATCTGGTTCAGTTGAAAATAGTTAATGGTCCATACCGGTCCGACCACCATCCAATCGGGTCGAAGATGAGAGATTTAAACCGGTTTAATTTTGAGTTTTAATTTGAACAAGTTCAATTGACCTGATTAAACCAGAGACTGTTAAAATTGAATTTGTTCAATCAAGAATAGTTTAGATATTTTGAGCATTTTAAAAGTGAGTTGTCACAAAATAATTGTCATTGTATTAAAAAAAGAAAAAAACTAGCTATGGGATGAAACTATCAATTCATCATAAACGTATTATTAAGCCTTCAAACTTACGCACACTAATTTTAAGAAAACATATTCAATTCAATTCATATGATGTGGATCTATATCACAAGACTCACAACAATGATAGTTGATAAAAAAAAACTAATTGCTCACTATCACGTCGGTGCTTACTTTTTTTTCCTTTGTTATACTTTTGTCCAACTTGAGACCTAAATTATGTTTAACTTATGGAAACAAAGTGGCTATACTATTTGTGTAATTGGTAAAGAGGAGTGCCATATTTAGAAACTAGTTGAAGTAAATATATTATATTCGTTTCTTATCTTTCAATTTTCGAGGTCCCCACTGTGTTTCCAATTTGGTTATGAAAAGTAGGATCTGCTCCCTTTTTTATTTTATTTAATTTTTTATAAATTCTATGAACAGTATTAAAATAAGTTTTTTAAGGGAAAAAACGTTTATATTATTAAACAACTAACCCGGCATCACACTGAACAATCGAAGTAACAGATGGTGGGACAAACCTTGCACAATGATCTAAGCTATAGTTATTTAAAGCATACTTGACTAATTTATGAGCCACAGAATTACATGAACGACTTTTGCTATTGGTACCTCCAAAGATGCTCGACTCGACATGTTTAGTGTCATGCAGAACCACGACATCCACCTCATACGGATGGAGAAATCCCGTGATCTCACTGCAGAAAGCTTTAAACAGAATTCCATGATATCCCCGGAAACCAGTCAACTCGAACCAGCCAGCATCATACAGGGACACGGCCTACACCTCACACGGATGACAAAATCCCGTAAACTCTCTGCATAACACATTAGATCAGTTTCATCGATCAACCCTGCAATCAATGTAGAAAGCACATATCTTTAATAATTCAAGTCCTCCAAGCTCTTCGTGCTTACCAAGGTCAGCCCATCGACGTCATAGAACTCCCGATCCCTCCCAGTACCGAGTCATCCAACATCGAAAAATCATACCAAGCCCGACCAGATTCCGCTATCCAACTCCATTGCTCCCCAAGCCACACAACTGTACGTATTTGCATTTGGTAACCCTCATGTACATCTTTTCAAAATGATTTTACTTCATCAAATGATCAATCATTAAATTTTTTATATGATAGTAAAAATTGAAGTCATCACATACACGAGATTTAACTCTACAGAAAATCTTATGAAAATGAGAGAAAGTAACGAAAAGAAAGGTGCAAGTGGATGATGATGCATGAATCAGCTCTGTCTTCTTCTCCTTTTATTATATCTCATCATGTTGCTGATGCTGAACCAACTTGCAGCTGGATACACATTAAAGCAATTACATGCCAAAAAGAAAGTAAAAAACAGTGTGGGCTTATACTGTTATTGTCCTTTTTTCACAACAATTTACATCAAAAAGAAATGTATTCTTTTGAATGAACATAGGCAAGAAATAATAAGTAAGCGAATTCATGACATATTTTCTCCAATCTAATGCAATTCGATTCTCATATTTGATTTTAGGAAAAATTTCAATTAGCACTTTTTAAATTTGGTCGACTTTCACTTAACCCCTCTTAACTTCAAAATCAACTTGTGAAATCCTTTAAGTTTGAAAAGTTTCACCACCCTTTTTTGTTAACTTTTCTTAAAATTCTGTTAACTTTTTTTTGCAAAATGACGAAAATACCTTTTTATCGAAAATTATAATAAATTAATAAAATGATTTTGAACTTTTTTATATAATGTTTTCATTGTATAAAATAAATAATAAAATTCTGTTAGTAGTAAAAATAATTTTTAATTAATTTTAAATGATTTTTAAACATCGTTTTTTCGTCATTTCACAAAAAATTAACAGAATTTTAAAAAAAGTTAACTGAAAATGGTTAAGTGAAACTCGACCAAACTTAAGAGTGGTTAAGTGAAACTTTCCCTTGATTTTATAAAGTTTTCTTCGATCCTTACCCGTCAAAAACGAGAAATAAATATTCTTTCTGACCTGACATAATCTTTGAAAACATCTCGACCCGATTCAATTAGTCTGGGGACATCGAATTCCCATGCATGATGATTTGCAATCCTTGTCTTGCGTGGAAGAAAGTAAGGAATCCAATCTAGAAGGATAATGTATATAATTAGTAATTGCTGTTTGTGTCACAATGCACATGGATGCTATTTCCAATAAAAATGCTAAAATTGGATTTTCTTTCTTTATAGGGCAAATATTTATATATGTCACAAACAAGCAGTATAGTAACTTGCACCTTGTTTGATTCTTTATTTGGAAATTAACTTTTTAAAAGAGATTGATGCTTAAAATGCTCCATGCTTAACACAGTTATGAGGTCACTGTGTATGTCACCGGTTCAATCCATTCATTAACTTCCCTAACCGGAATTTTCTGTTTTTGAGTAAAATTGGGCTCAAAAGGCCCAAACATTGCAGCCCGCATATTTCGGTCAGGTGGGTAAACCCGATAACCCGATCGGGTTTAATATCGAGTCCAACCGGACAAAATGTATTCAAATGAGAACAGGACGGGCCACACAATTACCGATCTGGGGGAGGGGCAATTTTTCCCATGCCCTCCCCTAGGTCTAGCACTTTAGATTCTAATTTGGAGATGTGTTTGAGTTTATATTTGAAGTGCCGTACTTGGGATAAAATGATAGTTGTTATTTTGTTATCGGGTTTCATATTCAGACATTAACATTTTGTTTTTTGAACCCCAAATTTAGCGATCGTGCAGATCTTCAACCGAGCAGCTGCATTTCTTTTTCTCCCAATCCCACACCACTACATGTGGGTGGTGGGTTCTTATACCTCTAACTAGATGGATGCAAACGGTTAAAATAATATAAACTGTGGCGGTTGACCCGTCCATAAACACCCCTAATAAAGGTAACAGATAATGTACGAAACGGTTTATATGGTCCCAACTTTCTGTTATCGTTCAACTTCTTGACAGATATATTATATTGTCCTAAATGTATTTGAGATCATTCTTCGATACCTATTTTTTTAAATCACCATTCACAACCGTTAACTGTACATTTTATACTTCACATCGGTTAAGTTTTAAGAATATCAATCACATAAGTTAAATTTGATTTTCATACTGATGAAATCCTACATCTAAAGAATGTGGATTGATTAATCACTTGATAAACATCTTAATGCACCCACCTATCAGCTTGAGCTTTAACATGGTATCAAAACTTGATTTGGGTGTGGTGTGATGGATTGGGCTTTAACATAGTATCAAAACTTGATTTGAGTCTCGTATGATGATCCATGGTGTGATCTATTTGTGTTGCATCTCTAATTCTTGGTGTGATACCCGTCCTAGGCCCGCACGTGAAGAGAAGTGTAGAAGCCTCACATTTTGTAAATGTGTAGAATGATGTTTGGAAATTGCTGCTTTTGATTAAGCATTATCATCTTTCTCTTTCATTTTGTCACAATAATAAGATACAGCTCGCTTTGCATATTCATGCACAAGTGGTCAAATAGGCCCAATGAATCCTTACAAACTTCAAAGATATAAGTGTTTGTGTGAACATAAAAACATACAAAAAATAAGGCTTTTATTCATCAAGACACTTAGAACAATGATCTATAGACTTACAACTCAATGTAAGAAAAAAGATGAGAGATTTGCAAAGTACATATAATTTTGGTTACATATTTATTTCCTTGGCTTGCCTCAATCCACATTCACCGGTCTATCGCCATATATATTTGTCTTCTAGGAACGAAAAATGAAAAGAGAACGATGTCATGAAACCCTCACACACCATGCATTGCCATAACCTGTCAATAGCTATACATAACATTTTCAAGCAAGAAATGCAAGGTGATGTTTCAGTCTACAAGAAATTGTTTGAGTACACCTAAATACACATATCATATCAAAAGGCATAGCCCAAAACAACTCTACACAATTCAGCTGACCAAAACATACCAAGAAGCAAAGCCAACCAAAAATCAACAAAATGCGAGGGTGAAATGACTGAGACCCCCTGTAATAACTGGTTCCAAACCTCGCTGACACAACAATCCAGTTTATAATAGCCATAACCCGATACAAAACCTTCTTCATGCATCAAAAAACGGCAATACATTTTTGACAATCAAAGCTAAATGCGTAGCACAAGTGAACACCTGAAATTCAGCTAAGACCGAAACTGTATAATTTCTAACACAATACATGTGTTAGAGGTATCTGTTCACGAGTTTAAATAACAGTGTGAGCCTCCACCTACCGCTTCAACTTTTAGGTGAATTTGACTTCTAAGACAGAGCATGCACAAAATATCATGTTCATTGTTCATAACATTACAAGAACTACCTGACCAAGAAGCATAACCATGTCTAAGACCTTCCCTCTATACACAGTTTCTTGATCAACAAAAGTGAATCTCTGGAAATCTAAACATGACATTCAAGAATCTAAACAACAAAACTAAGAGAAACAATAAAAAACAGCAGAAAAGGTTAATGGGCTGGTGAAGCCCGCCAGGCCATCATCGCCCGAATATCAATGGGGGCTCTGGAGGCGGACAGTCTTCATCGCAGAGCCGGACCGGCGGGCGAGAGGAGGAGCCACCGGCAGCCCTGCGGCGAGGGAGGGCGGCTCAGCCCAGCCACCAGAATCCAACTCTGCTCAGATAAGATCAAGTAGCTGAGTCCCTTTCTTAGGGTTTTGGCTTTTATAGACCCTTTCAATTCTATGAAACGACAGGTCGGTTTTATAAATTGTTGTCATAAATTGTTAAAACATTTTATTTATGAATAATGACAATTTGTCACACCTAACTATAGCGAAATGACACTTTCATATCTTAACTTTTTTTTTTCTTTACTAAAATACCATTGGTTTAAAAATCAAAATAGAACTGGCCCAATTTGATTTAACAAACTTAAATACAAATCAAATTAAACCATGGATTAACAAAATTGAACTAATTCAATTTATGGTTTCTTAAACCAAAGATAGTTTATGTATTTTAAGCATTTTAGAGGTAAGTCGTCACAATAAAATTGTAAAAGTACTAAAAAAAGAAAAATAATTAGGGTATGAAAGTGTCATTTCGCTATAGTTAGGTTTTATAAAATGTCATTATCCTTTTTATTTATGAAAAATAAAAATCTCTAGTTTTTACTATGGTGAATTCAACTCATACTAATCAACGTGTGTGGTATAAAATTTAATTTAAAAATTTAGGAAAAATCTTGCTTTGGTATAGTTAATTGTATCGTGTTATTGTTTAAGTACATAAAGACTAAATTTATTAGGGATAATTTCAGTGGCTACACCTAGATATAACTGTTTTTCACCTAATTACGTATAGAATTTTTTTTCACCTGACTACATCTAAAATGTGCAAAATTTTCACTTTGTACTTTCTGTCCAATTCCGTTAATTTTTAACATTTTTTACATGTGAGGTGTTGGAGACCATTTTTAACAATTTCGTTAATTTTTAACATTTTTCCGGCAAGCCAAGCACGACCACCACACGGAGACGCTGGAGGAGGCCGGAGGCGATGCTGAAGGTGTTGGAGACCATTGGGGCGAGGCTAAAAACGATCAGAGAAGACAGTCGGAGGTCGGTGGCGAAGCCCAAGGCCCTCGATGAAAGAGAGAAAGGATGAGAGATAGGATGACATGTGTTTGAAAATTAAATGAATAGTTAAGGTCATTTTAGTCATTTCACATATAAAAATGTTAAAAACTAACATAATTGGACGAAAAGTGTAAAGTGGAAATTTTGCACATTTTAGGCGCAGTCATGTGAAAAAATAATACAAGTGTAGTCAGGTGAAAAACAGTTATATTTAGGTGTAGCCACCTGAAATCATCCCCATTTTTATACAATCAAAATCGAACGAAACTATAAACCCTCCTAAATCTATCAATTGTCATCCTTATAAGAATATAAAATACTCTGAATCCAACAAGAGTAAGAATAAAGCCACATATTTCGATCCAAACTCGTATGTCATCGTTTCTACTTGACAGCCATTTTTTTTCTTATTGTTTATATAAAGTTTGCAACTATAATTCAGGTTGTGTTAAGTAAATACACATACATGCGAGGCGAGACCCATCTGTACATGCATGAGAGTGAAAAATTAAGTTAAACTTATGTTAAAAGAATTGAAAATTTGTGTATATAAAGGAAAGAGTCGCACTCAACTACTAAGGTTGACCTTCTTAGTTTTGAAGTCTAATATTGAATTGTACATGTGTTCGTGGGTTTCTTGTGCCTACACCCCCTATGAGCTCCAACACATATGTAGAGATGCAATCTTATTATGACACACATGTAGATAATGTTGCAATATGTGGGGAGTGTTAAGGTGTACAATGTGTGAAGGAAAATAAGCCACACTTGTACAAGCATGAAAAGATAGGTGTATGTAAAGGGAGAGTCGTGATCAACTAATAAGTTTGACATTTTAGTTGTGGAGTCTGACGCAATACATGTGACAATTTCACATGATATCAGATCATGTCGATTTGAGTCCTATATTTATGGGTTTCTCGTGCCTATGCCTCTCTGTGAGCACCTACACATATGCAGCCTAGTATTATGTTCCACATGCAGAATATGCCACATAGTAAGGGGGAGTGTACAACTGGTGGGTTTGTACCATGTAATGTATATTTGTTGCTCTTCAAAAAGAGAGAATCAAGGTTGAGATTTGTAAAGAATGATAATGACCGTTAAGACTTGTAAATTTTGATCGTTAATTCTTACAATATTTTCAATAACCAAATTTGATGGGCTGAGATGGAAATGAAAGAGCCCTAAGCTAATTTTAATCCATTTAATTACAAGTATAAAAAATGGAGGGCAAAGAAGAAATGAGCTAAAATAGTAGAAGCTGATAATGGAATTTAAAAAGCATAAAAGAGAAGATGAACAGTCCTCTTCCCTATTTGATCATCTCCCACATTTCATCTTCAAACATCTCCCGTCCCACACAGGTCTTTCCAATTCATTCCCTTTGTTTTCAATTACCCATTTCTGTTTCTTCATTTATATCATACTTCTCTTATTTGTTTGTTTGTTAATTTTCCCTAATAACATGCACATTTTGATGAACACTGTACAATGTTCAAGTTTGTTCCAGTTCCTGGTTGTTTTGTGTTGTCATGCTATAGAAAGTGATGATGTTGGGGTTCCAAGTTTCCCATTAATTGGGTGAAAGATTTTGCTTTAATTGTTGTTCTACTTTAAAATGTTATTTTTCAAGATTGCACTCTAATTTTGTGGGTGAATCACATATTAGCCCTAAGATTGGTGTTGGACATGAGCATTAATTATCAGGGAAGATTTAGAAGAATAAAATGTTTTATGAACTTGAATCATTTCCCAATAACCTTAAACTTGGTATTTGATTTAGGGTAAGAAAAATTAACTTTTGAATTGGGAGTTTTGGGATGGTCTTTTGAATTTTTCTGGGTTACTGCATGTGAATTCTGAATAATGTTCTTGGATAGAGCAGGAGAGATGGGGGATGCCATGGCGAGCCGATGCTGGTGTTACATGTGCTGTCAGAGGGTGAGCCCGATAACTGAGGATGAGGTCAAATGCCCTCTATGTGAGGGCGGGTTTGTGGAAGAGATGGACAGCAGCGAGGACACCCGCAGTGCCATCGCCTTGAGCTCTGAGCGCGCTCGCTCCCTCTGGACATCAATCTTGCTCGGCCTCATTGATGTCAGATCCCCTCATCGCGCGCGCCTCACAACCCAACATACCAGAGATCGTGCTGAGACCGAGAATGAGAGAGACCTTGAACCATCTCCCCTTAGGAGGAGAACAATGAACTCATCAGCCTCAGTCGTTCGTTTCCTCCAAGACCTTCGCTCCTCCACGATGACACCCGAGCTAGAAAATGCTGATGGAGAAAATAATGGCAATGCGATTGTTCTGAACCCTTCAAGCCAACCGCGTGATCATGATCATGCCCGAAATGCAGCTGGCTTTGTGGGAGAGTACTTGCTGGGGCCGGGGATGGATTTCTTCTTGCAGCGTTTGGCAGAGAGCAGTAGCAACAGAAATGGCAGCACGCCAGCGCGGAGAGAGGCGGTCAGGGGAATGCCTACAGTGATCATAGAGGAGAATCTGCAGTGCGCGATATGCCTGGAGGAGTTTGAGATTGGAGGGGACGCGAAGGAGGTTGCTTGTAAGCATAAGTTTCATGATGAGTGTATTGTTCCTTGGCTGGAGCTTCATAGTTCTTGCCCCGTTTGTAGATTTCAGATGCCCTGTGACGATAACAAGATTGAGACAAGTGGGTTCAGGAGCGATAGGGGATTGATAGACGGTACTAGGAGCAGTCTTGGAAGGAGGTATTGGGTTCCTACGCCGTCACCTTTGGACAATTTGCTTCCATTTTCTGGGTCTCAGAGTAGTGGGACTGGGAGTTCAAACCCATCACAGCATGCTTTCCAGGGGGATGAGGACTGATTGATGAATTACAGGGCTTGTGCATGCTGTGCTTTGGAACCTGTAAAGTGATCATATTTTTGGGATTTTTTGTTGTTGTTTGAAGGATTTAAGAGGACTTGTCGTGGATATACACAATTGCTTGTAAGGGGTTTTTGAAGCAAATACTGAGAATTGGACCAATATGTATGCAATAATAAAATAAATGATAGCTTTTCACACATTTTTTCATCATAAAACTATATGGCTTTCTAGCAGCAAAATGTTTATTGAAAATGAAATACATGTCTCGGCATGTATAATACTCATAAGGCTGTACAGATACAACTCTCTTGCCCTTGCCAATTATACAAGTGAAAAACAATGCAAATGGACACTTCTTTTTATAGACAATAAACTCAAATATCGGTATGGTGATTAGATTTGGCCACATTTCTGTCATTTCTCTTACAGCCTTAATTAAAGCTTGTATATTAAAGGGTGGAAGTAGAGGATTTGTTAATCTTATCATTCTGAGAAGGTGGAGGAGTCGAAGGGGGTGAGAATGCTGCACGATAAGATGAAGAAGCTAGTTGAGCCATGGCTGGAATTGCACCACCTGCCAATCCAGCACAAGCTGAGGAGAAGACTATTACCGGGGGTGCCTGCACATATGCACAAAAAAGAATCAGGCGACAAAATTCTACAAAACGAAGACAACGTTAGATAAACAAGATCTGCTAAATAAATTGTTGGTATGATGTCCAATACATAACCTAAATTGCATCCTTATCATTGTTACAGTTAATGTCTGTGCAAAGTCAGACAACCTGGTGCGGACTAAAAGATGTGATAAGCACTTTAAGACTAATCTAATGATGATCACACTATCCAAGAGCAGACCACAGTTTGCGATTCTTTCCTAAAGAGTATTAGAGCATACTCAAACCGCATTGCATTACATCAACAGATCCAGGTCCATTATGAAGAAACCAAGCTTACTCAAGCCCCTTTTTTGTCTCTTTTGAAACAAGAAAAGATTATATTTTCTTATCAGACTCGTTTCCTGCAAAACCTGCATGGATCCATGTCCGACACATAAATCTGAATTATTGCCTTCCTGGCGTGGCACATCGTTTCCGGTCCAAAGGTGTGGCCAAGTCTAAAGCTTTCTGAAAGCAAGTAATGTGGAGGTATGATGGAAGAACACAACCCAGATGACTAGCCTGATAGGTAGGAGAAGGAGAACCCATGAGCTTACGAAACACCCTTGGTAAAGGAAAGTTCGATATGGGATCATACCAAGCTACCCTCAGCTCCTGACAAGACTACAGAAAAAATTTCATGCTATCCCTATTCTCCAAAGATAAGTATGATGTTGTACATCATCTCCTGCAAAAGTTTTATATCTATGCAAAATATCCGGGATTTCTTTAACATAGAGTGACTTCAGTAAAAGATTATTCTACATGCACACACAAGCCAGTATCCAGCATAAATAAAAAACATTAGACAAAAGGACAATAATTTTGGAAAGAAATATAATAAAACAGATATGGTAACTAGGTTTCTACTCTCATAAGAATATGTATCGTAATCAAAGTACTAATAATGATGGTGTAAAATTGGGAATTTTTTATTAATTCAACAAAATAACAGAGCACAATTATTTGAGATAAAAATACTTACACCAATGAAGAAATGCAACCATATAGGCCCCTTTACCCACTTCGTAACAACTGGCATAACTGCATGAGCACCAAAATAAGAACAAAGTTTAAGGCCTGCTCTTTAGATAATTATGTATTACATAATGCCCAAACATAGATACCTACTGAATAAAATTTATACTTCATATCAAGAGGGGAGAAGTTATAGTTAGAAGTCATTATATAATGTTCTACACAGCCAATAACCACAGCATGTGCCTAGTTTTCATTGAAATTTCAGATGGGGATAATGGGGAGGCAAGACATGAAAACAAGATTTCTCAAATGGGGAAAAATGTAAAATTTTATACTCAGAAACAAAAATAGAAGAGAAGCATTAAATGAAATGTTTCTTAATAAATGTTAGCTGCATTTAGAAGGATAGAAGTTTCGCCTTGACAACAACTAGGATCTTCATCTCTGGTTCCGAAAAGGCCTGCTTTGATTAGGTCAAGGCCATATGAACAGGTCACTTGACTAACCAGATATGGATATGCATAGTTCATAACCTCAATTCTGCATTTATTATATGGATTCATTTCTACCTTTTTTGTTGTCATTATTTGTCAAACGAGTTGCATACCCCAGCTCATGCATCATCAATGATAAAAAACCCCTATATTTGCCTTTGAGGATTACATAAATATGAGTAAATCTTCTGAATCCTAACATAATCAGGTTCTGGTTCTTTGTACTCGTACGTCGTATACATTACATACAGACACATTGTGTCATGTAAATCCATATATCATAAGTAATATAGATACCGCCAACATCCCGTGTTATGATCACAATATTCTAAAAATAGATGTCCAAATCAAAGTTTCACATTTCCTTTTCACAAAGCATGATTAAAGTACCATAAACATCATACGGAAAAATTATAACCACTTGAGTTTGCTACACAAGGCCACGTGGAGGGACGTCAAACACTAATAAAACTATGCTTGAATGCATGCAAAATGTTATATAGAATGGTAAATTTGGGGTGGGCGGTGATAAAAAAGAAGGAAGCACAGCACCTATATACTTAAATAACACCAATCAATCTTTTTTCAATCGGATATATCATTTTGTGACTGATCAAATCCATTAGGCATCGAGGAAACATCAAAGTAAGACAATACACTAATTTTGCAGCGAACCTACAGATGACTCATTTTCATTTGTAAACATTCAGATCAACTTATCAGTAAAAGACACTCAACTATAAAAAATAGTTAAAGCATACGTCATGCATACGGGAACTTCGAAACTAGATTAGAAAGGGATATGCAACACCATACCATGGTTAAATCCATAGAAGGCACTTGCAGTTCCACCAACAGCTGAACCAATCTAACAAAAAGAGTGGGAGAAAAGAATAAGGCTCAAAAGATAGCAAATCGGATAAAAATTATGTAGAAGACAGATAAATTCTTCAATCCATTTGAATGATTTCCACAATTTGTCCCCAGTACTATAATAGCAAATCATAAATGAAAGCCTACATAGCCCAATTAGATTATCCCAAACAATTCTTAAATTTCTCAATAAAAGTAATTTTAATTCACGTGTGAAGAATTACCATGGAAAAGCTATCCCTGATCAGTGGCGCGATAGTCCAATCACTAGTTTTCTGCAATAAGTTTGCAAGAAATAAAATTAACCATTAAGCCATAAATATCACCTAACAACTGAACAATGTCCATATGAAATAAGAATTCCAGCAGAAGGGTTAGTTGGGGCAAGAAAATACCATCTTTTTGGATAGAGGACCTGCGCAGTGATGACATCTGGGATCTCCTTGAGTAACCTGAGGTTTTGGATCCGACATACTCCCTATACCTGCTTAAACCCGCCAAAACTTTAAAATCTAATAATAAAAAAGCAACAGTAAAATATCAAAACAACCCCTAATGTAAAGTAGAGAAATTGGAACCAAAGTGGCTGCCTCCTTTTAGCAGCTCCATCTAAGTTCAGAAGTAAAATCCAAAACTCCAGTTTTCCCAAACAGAAAGTATAAAAAAGATGATTTTTATCATTTTTAAGCTTGAACACTGAAGAACCCGATAAATTTGAGACCCATGACTGCAAAAAATCACCCCCTTTGCAACACACCAATCCTAAATCATAACGTTTAAAACGTTCATGATCATTAAAATGACACATATGAATAGAATCACATTGAATTGCATGAAAACAAACGCAATGCTTAAACAGCCGATCCCAACCAAACTCAAAGGAGAGAGTATCACACACACACAAACAAAATACCAATCCATAAACAAAAAATCAAAACATACACACTATTAATACACATGAAAACTTCAAATTCAGTACAACCAGAGCCACAATTCAACTACGAAGAGTAAATCAAGCGAAACAAAAATTACCCAATAAAATACTCCAAAATTCAAACCAGAAGATCGGAAATTGAAGCCTGGGGAGATTGGCGGTGAGAGATAGAGTTAGGGCTTCACTGAGATTTGTGATTCTATGGCGTAAAATTGATTATTATTTTATTTATCCTGTGGAAGAAGAAATTAAGTGACTAATTACTGATTTCGGAAAAAAAAGAGCAACTAATTATTTGTACCGATTACGCTGGTCCACGTTATAATTGGGCCCTGATCGGAGTTTACGGGTTTAAGCCCACACAAAACATAGGCCCAGCCCATTACTTATCGCAGATCAGATCAGAAATTCTCGGCCCGATTCGGTTCCATCGACCTTCGTCTCTATCATCATCCATTTCCCAACCCTAGCGATCGATCGGACTCTCTCTCTACTCACTCAATCACAGGCAATTCAAGCCATAAGCGATCGTTTTGAATGATAAGCACCTCCGATTAGATTCTCAGTTCTGCAATTTGACAATGGGAGCGAGTCGCAAGCTTCAGGGAGAGATCGATCGGGTTCTGAAGAAGGTTCAGGAGGGCGTCGATGTGTTCGACAGCATCTGGAACAAGGTCTCAGATCTCTTGCTGCGTTTTACTGGATTCTGTTTGGCAATTTTGTCACCGTGTTTTGATTTTTGCGTTCAGGTTTATGATACGGACAATGCGAACCAGAAGGAGAAGTTTGAGGCGGATTTGAAGAAGGAGATTAAGAAGCTGCAGAGGTATAGGGACCAAATCAAGACATGGATCCAGTCTAGCGAGATCAAGGACAAGAAAGTTAGTTTATTTTGTTTCTCTTTGCTTTACATTTCATTTGTAATGTGTCATTGGGATTCTACTGTAGAGTTTAGTTGGAAGTAATTAATTAGCTGTTTCTAGTTGCATATACTAAGTGTAGGTTAGTGGTCATTCAGCCTCAAGTTGCTTTTGTTTTTACTTTTGACTCGCACATATGTAATGTATGATACTCAATGTTCTAAAAAACGCTAGTCGGGCAGAGGGTCTTATGGGGACTAACTAATCGGAACTTAATAGAGGATTAATCGGGGATTAGTCGGGCACTTATTGGACAAGTCGGGGATTTTTAAAATACTGTTGGGTTTTCGAGGAGAAACCAATGTGAAAGTTAATTTTGGCAATGTGATTTCTCAGTGCTTGATTTGGACTTGAGTCACTTGACTATTAACACTCTTCTTTGGTGTATGTTGATGCAGGTTAGTGCCTCTTATGAGCAGGCTCTGGTGGATGCTCGAAAACTTATTGAGCGTGAAATGGAAAGATTTAAAATATGTGAAAAAGAGACAAAGACAAAAGCATTTTCTAAAGAAGGGCTTGGTCAGCAACCTAAAACTGTAAGTGATGCACACACACACACATTACCTTTTCGGTAATATAACTGGAAATTGGTGATGAATAAATAAAGCTTTATTTGGGCATCCAAGTTGAATGGCTTTTGTCAGTTGTCATGACTTGTGGCAATCTGTTTTTCTTGGCAAGATCCGATTACGGTGAAATTTCCATGTTTAATGATCATCATGTTATGATCGAATCTTATTGAAGATTTTGACCAGTCATCTTCTTGCTTCTAAGTAGAGTTTGGCAGTTTCAACTGTTAGTCCCTTAATCCTTTCTCCGCACCTTCATGTGCATGCTATGTACAGTAAAGTTGATAGTTTTGAATTGGTGGTATGGTTAGTTGATGTATTAAAGTGCATGGTATAGGTTGTATGTTCCGATCTGTCTTAACCTGCATGGCTAATTATTATAAGACTTGCAATTTTCCTGGTATATTTCAATACCCTTTTCAGTTTCCATGATGGTTTGTACATTATTTGAACACCCTCCCATTTTTTTCACGTTTCTCTTCTCATTTTATCTTGCATTATATGTTGCTGTGCCATGTTGTGAAATCAATAACTTCTATTTGAAAGTACTTCTTTTATTGGTCTTGCATAATTATTAATTTTAAATCAAACAAATTTTGTTGTTTTTGTTCATTTGGGTGACAGGATCCAAAGGAAAAAGCTAAAGCAGAGACAAGGGATTGGCTAAACAATGTGGTAAGAAGCCAAATTTATCATAATTCGTAGAATATACAGATAACTTGTTGTGGAACTAACTTAAATATCCCGAGTTATCTTGCTTACTGCATTTCAATGCAGTTATATTGAAAGCAAGAGAGTTTAAAAATTAATGTGGTTTTGTAACATATATTATGTTACCAGGTTTCTGAGTTGGAATCCCAGATTGATAACTTTGAAGCAGAGATGGAGGGTCTATCTGTCAAGAAAGGCAAGACAAGGCCACCGAGACTGGTAGGATAATTTGGACCAAAGAAACATCTTCTGTGCAAATGCTGGCTTATTTTTTTGTCGCTATTTTCATTTTTTATTCTTTTACAGACACATCTGGAGACATCCATTGTCCGGCACAAGGCTCACATAATGAAATTAGAACTGATATTGAGGCTACTGGATAATGATGAATTGAGTCCTGAGCAAGTCAATGATGTCAAAGATTTCTTGGATGATTACGTGGAGCGTAATCAGGTTTGTCCATCAAACTTTATGTTCATATTGACTGTAATATGCGAAAATATTTTCCTGAATCATCTTGTGTACTTCTATCTATTGAACTAAAAATGTGTCTATAGGATGATTTCGAAGAATTTAGTGATGTTGATGAGCTTTACAGCTCATTGCCACTAGACAAGGTGGAGGCTCTTGAAGAACTAGTTACCATTGGTCCCCCCAGTCTTGTTAAGGTAAGCTGTTAGACATTCTACTTGTTACATCTTGTTGGAGATTTATATAAAAAAAATGTTGGAGGTGTCTTTCCTGCCGAGATTAATTTAATTTAAAAAGAAGGAAAGTGTGTCTTTTGAGGCCAATCCTTTGCCAGCAAAGATGGTGGCTGGTGCTATAATTACATATGCTTATAAAAAGTTCAGTCGAATATTTATTTTTCTGATTAGTTTCTCTGATTTTATTGTGAAGGAGGAAAGAGTTATGACCGTGAGCTTTGTCTTTGCAGAAGCAGCCTGCTTTCCTTTAAGCATCTGTTCTCTGCACTTTCTTGAAATAAGTGTTGGATATTTTCATGAGCCAATTTATTATAAAATTTACAGTGGAACTATTTCATTTCTGTCAGGGTGCTCCAATCATTGGTTTGAAGACAAATTTGGCTGCATCATCCCAAACGCCTGTATGTTCTCTATCTTTATTACAAACTAATTCTATTTTTTATTAACGTCATGCCGTATAGTTTGCTAGACCATGCATGCCTTTGGTTAGGTAATAAAGTAGAGTTTTTGAGGTGGATTAACATGTGTCAGTTCTAGTCTGATTGCATAAACCTCTTAATGTGTTGTTGTCCATCTTTAAATCGTGTTCACAACACTGGGTTCCTGCTATGTTTTGTGTTTTTTATTTGCTCTCTATTTTACGTTAATTGCATATAATTCTTTTTGTAGAGTGCTTTATTTACTTGTTCTGTGGGGTGAGTGGGGCCCTTGGTCTAATGACAAGGTTGATGCCTTGTGACCTTAAGGTTTCGGGTTGAAGTCAAGGAAACAATCTATTTGCAAGGCCTGCTGTCTCGTATGGAGCAGTTATCTAATTTGGTTACTTCCATGGTTGATACTATTCTAACTTGGATTTGTTATTCTTTTCTACTCCAGGGTGCTGTCTCTCCTAATCATCAACCCAGTACTTCTGTTCAGGAGCCAGTTGAAGAGACAGCTTCCCAAGATAGTAGTTCTGAAGTTGTTCCTGAAACCCCGCCTCCAAAAGCCGGCTTAGTTGGTCCTGCTCCATCTACACCCTCTGTGAGTCATACAGCTTCCACTCCCGTGAATGTTTCCACTCATAATTTGGCCGGTGGATCTACTGCGGCTACTCTTCCAAGTTCAGGTGCTGTTCGAAGTACTTTGGAAAATGCAGGTGCAACTAATCCTTCATCTCCAGTAAATCCGTCCACTCCTGCAAAAGAAGAAGATATTTCAAACTTCCCTGGCCGCAGGGGATCTCCATCCCTTGCTGAGACTGGATTAAGGAGTATAGGCAGAGGTGGCCTCTCCAACCAACCTTCATCTAGCATCCCTCTTAGTTCTGTTAGCTCAATTCCCATCAATGGAGCTCTTGGTGCTGTCTCGTCGGCATCTGATGTCTCAAAGAGAAATATTTTAGGATCAGATGACAGACTCAGTGGCAGTGGTATGATGCAGCCTCTTGTGTCTCCACTAAGTAATAGAATGAGTATCCCTCAAGTTACCAAGGCTAATGATGGAGCTGGCACAGTTGAGTCGGCGAATCTTGGTGAAGCTTCTCCTGTAGGCAGATTCTCCCCATCTATGGTATCTGGCATGCAATGGAGGCCTGGAAGTTCCTTCCCAAATCAGACTGAAACGGTATATTTTATGAGTTCTATTCCTATTTTCTATTTCATATCTGTCCTTCACTCACTGCCCAGCTTTAAAAGGAGGATTTATTTCCTCCTGAATAAATATCTTACATATGTTTATAAGGCCAATATTTGTCCCCTTTAATGGAACCCATAATTTGTTTTTTCTTTTAGTATTCGCAAGGTGCTTACAAACAAAATTGGTTGATAACAGAACCATATAATATGAACCAATTTGGATTAGTTGAGCTAGTTCCTCTGGAAATTATTGGATAAGGGATGGTTGGTATAATATGAACCATACTGGACTTGGTAGAACCAGTTATATGGCTCTCCAACTTCTCAAGTTGTTTTCACTGTTCTGTTGGAAGTCATCTGTTTTTTGGTTTCAGGGTCAGTATCGTGGCAGAACTGAGATAGCCCCTGATCAGAGAGAGAAATTCTTGCAACGGCTGCAGCAAGTGCAACAACATGGCCCCAACAATCTTCTTGGCATGCCACTTGGTGGGGGAAGTCATAAACAGTTCTCTTCTCAGCAGCAAAACCCCTTGTTGCAGCAGGTGACCTTTCTGTTTCTGCATTTCAATTTATTGCTCTATTTCTTACATTTGAACCAAATTTAATATTCATGGAGTAATTTAGTTTCTGCAATTTTATCAGTATGCAATTTAATACTCTGTAAGGTGACAAAAATTTCACTTCAATCAGTAATTGATTTCATAATACACATGCTATTGATATTTAGTACTAGTTGTTCTGAAGTCAGAATAGTTTTAATTGTTATCTCAAGTATTTAATCCCAGCACAGTATGGAACTTGGTGTGTGTACCCCTTCGACTGCATCTCAGCAATCATCCATATTTTCTGTAACTCCTTTGCAGGAGTTCTTGTCATCGCTTTTGCATTTAATTAACATGCCATCATCGGTGTTCCCATCCACTTAATCATTCTATAATGGCCATAGGACTTAGACAAGCCTTATTCCCAAATAAAAAAAATGCCAGTGTGTTTTATCAATTAAATTTATAAGCAGAAACCATTGAAAGGTATTTTAAAACTGCAATTGTGTCAAATATGGTTTATGTCTTCTGAAAGGGATCCATGTTCTTAACAGAGCAAACCTTTGGAGTCATTATCCACACCTTCTGAAAATCAGGTGCACAAAAAAAATAGAAAATTAATTTTGTAGTTCCACATAATTTATAACCATAGGAAAAACAGCATAATGGGTTAAACTAATGATTAAAAAATTGAGCACAATCAACAAAGATCAAGTAATCGACTCTAACAAGAATTTGAATACCATGACCTCAGGAAGAGTCTAGAACACGAAAAGTAAGACCTTGCATGCTGCCTTCATATTTCAATTTTGTTTTTATTTATTTTATACCCCAAATAGGTTAGAAGGTGCGAGAAAATGTTAGGTTTAATTAATGCGGTTTACAAAGCTTTCGCAAACTATCCCATTTTACCTATAGCATTGTGAAGAGGTGAATTTATCATTACCTCCGCCTAAACTGTATGAAGAGGCATGTTATGTGGTTACTATTAATTTCACAGCCACATAAATGTTTTGTTTATTTTATCTCTCTTGGTGATATGCCTGATTTTCCAATTTAATTTCAATAACCACTTTGTTTTCACGCTGTATTCCAGTATTTTAATAATTTGTGATATCTTGTCTGTGCATACAGTTTAATTCTCAGAGTTTATCCGTCTCCCAGCAAGGTGGCCTGGGACTTGGAGTACAGGCACCTGGTTTCAATATCGGCATGACTGGCACCTTACAGCAACAGCCAAATCCCATTCATCAACAGTCAGGTCAGCAGTCATTGCTGTCACCTGCTCCAAAGGATACTGGTACCTTCACTGTCTTAAATTTTATGTTTTAACTCCATGTCATATTCATTTTGAGGATTGGTCTATGCATGTGTTGCTAGTAATAGCAGAACAAAAACTACTCTTGTTGTACTAATGGTTTTGGAGAAGGCCAGCTCACCGAGTTTATCAATAATATCCGACAAGCATTATAGTTTACTGAAAGATGTAGTTAACAATAATTATATTGGTTTGAAATGAAGATGGTAATTTTAATGGGTTTGCATCTTGGATAATGCAAAAAAACTTGGTACAGAATACTTGACTAGCTTAATTTGGGTATTTTATGCAGATGCAGATAGTAGCCGTGTGAAGGTCGAGGAGCAACAGCAGCACAATGTGACTGATGATTCAACTGTTGAATCTGCTTCAAATCCTGGGAATGGCAAGAATTTAGGGAATGAGGATGATCCGAAAGCTTCATATGCAGCAGATACTCCTGTATGTGCATTATATTTTACCTTGTCTAGTTTGAATTGATTGATGGTAAATTGATGTTAAAGTTCTTAAGAAAGCATTGGTTTTTCTAACTTTGGTTTTTGTAAATAGCTTTTAGGATGCAATTAATCTTTGTTGATAAAACAGTTTTGTAATTGTGTGGGAAGCATATCTAGGATTAAGACTCAAGAGTAGTCAAATAGATCATACCTTGACATCTCCTGTTAAGAAGTCCCTTCAGGGCTTTGTGTAAGATCTTCCACATAAGCTACTAGTTAGTACTTTTGTTGAAAAGTGGGTATGCATAAGCTAACAAAGAATATTTACCGAGTAATGGAACTTATGCATATTGAACACTAAATCTCACCATTTATAGTCCTAGTCCAAAATTTCAGGTACATAAAAGCATATGCAAAGAACAGAAAAATAAGAACCCAGTGGAACAAGCTCATCGGCCTTACCAAGTCAGCATTACCATGTTTTTATGCCTTAGGAATGGTTAAGATGGTTCTTGGCTTCCTGCTTTTTCAGTTTGTTAGTTTTCATATTTTTGGTGGTCTAATAATATCATTTACATTTGCGGAAGGCCTAAAAATTCCAATCATACACTTTGTTTTTTGGTGTCAAATTGTGGACATCTCTTAAGAAACTCTGTTTTCTGCGGTGGCATGATGTAAGTTCCTCTAACTAAATGTGTGCTGCAGACGGGAGTATCTGGGTCTGTGACAGAACCTACTCAACTATCAAGGGATACCGATCTATCTCCAGGGCAACCTTTACAACCCAATCAGCCTCCTGCCAACCTTGGCGTTATTGGCCGGAGAAGTGTTGCTGACCTTGGTGCAATCGGTGAAAGCCTTAGCGGATCAACTGTAAATTCTGGGGGAATGCATGATCAGTTGTACAATTTACAAATGCTTGATGCCGCCTTCTACAAACTTCCCCAGCCAAAAGACTCAGAACGTGCAAGGAGCTATACTCCAGTAAGGATGCTCATTACGTAATCTTGTTCCTCCTATTTACTCTGAATGAATTCAACATACTTACATTCTTGTCGTTAATATCACCATCCACAGAGACATCCTGCTGTGACACCTCCGAGCTATCCGCAAGTACAAGCACCCATTGTTAATAATCCTGCCTTCTGGGAACGTCTGAGTCTTGATAATTTTGGCACCGACACACTGTTCTTTGCATTTTATTATCAGCAGGTAAATGTTATTTAATTCCCTCTGCTCTCTCTTACGCGCAATAAGTAAGATCCGTTGAAACCCAAATATGATATCATTTGCAGAACACATATCAACAATTTTTGGCCGCTAGAGAGTTGAAGAAGCAGTCTTGGAGGTACCATCGAAAGTACAATACTTGGTTTCAACGTCATGAAGAACCAAAAGTTGCTACTGATGAATATGAACAAGGGACATATGTTTACTTTGATTTCCATATTGCTAACGATGACCTTCAACACGGATGGTATGTACTTAACAAGTGCACACGTATTTTTTTCACATACACCAACTTGTGGCTTTTTTTTCCTCATCATTTCTTGATATTTTTGTTTATATAGGTGCCAAAGGATCAAGACTGAGTTCACTTTTGAGTACAACTATCTTGAAGATGAACTGATTGTATAGATATGTGTAGCCAAGAAGACGTAGTTTTCATGATGTGGATTCTCGGAATTCCAATGTATGTTCATATGGTGACTCTTGATTTCAACAGTTTACCTTTGCTAAATGGATAGTATTAGTATTCGAATGGGACGATTGCTCTGTTTTCTGAAATACACCTCACCAACTTTATTGACTACCAAAGGTTGCAAGTGAACTGACCTCATATAATAAGCATGAGTCTCTGGTTTCAATCTTCGTCTTGACGATAACGTTGAATTGTTATTGTTTGAAAAATGTGTTGACAGACCGAGAAAATAAAATTTACTAAGATATACTATTGGACAAATTTCCAACATTTCATAAGCTATTATACACTAGAATTTCCAATGCATTCACAATTACACTCGCTAGACATTTTGTATACTCTGGGAATGTACTTGATTTAAGTATGTTCATTGTTATTTAAAATTCTCTTGGAGACCCCTAAAGGGCTATAGACCCCAATCGGCTATGGAGGTTAACTTTTCTCGAATCCCACTAAAATATATTATTATTATTATATATAGGATGTGGAGCATGATTGAACTGATTTTCATGTAAAATTGATACGATGTTGAATTATTATTTGACACGTAAATTTTATGTTATAGTATCATTCAACGCCAAATGATGAACTTTCAAATACTTCGATACAAACACTAAAAGTTACAGACCAACTTTGGTGCTAGTTGCTACACGGTTGTAATCACCATTTTATTAGTTTTTATTTTTTGTATTAGATTACTGATGATCCCATGAATTATTATTCAAATGGAACCCATGCAGCTAAATATTTTAATCAAAAAATATAATATTCAAACGAAAATCAGTGTAAAGGGTCAATTAAAGACTACCCATCATTGTTTATTAATAACCATAATTGATTAATTGTTGTGTCATTGAATCAGACAACGCGTAGTTGCTGACCACGTCATCACATTTATAGCATTAATTCTTTGAAATGTTCTGAACCGAGTTTTTTTAATCCATAAACAAACATTCGATTCTAGTTTTGCACGAACCACTCCCCAAAATCACACGCTTTGCTTTCAAAACCAGATAAAAGGTGAAGAAAATAGTCCATTGCATTTCCATTTTCTATCCCAAATTCCCAATTCACACCCAAGAAAGGAACATTTTTTTTAATTTTTCTTCTTCAATTCTCACTCACATGTTGCATTTAATTATAATCTATTCACAATTTCGAGTCCTTCTTCAACCTCCACGCTGTTTGATTTTAATTTTTCTCACTATTTATAGCCGTTAGAGCTTCCAAATCATCTTATTCAGTAAATAATTTCACCAAATACACTGTCTTTAGTCTGTGTTTCTTCTGGGTTCAATTTTCAAATCCTCAATCGACTCGTCGTGATTTACAAAACCCATTTCCCATATTGATCCACTCCCCATTTCTGGTGTTGGGTTCTTCACAAAAAAGACATTTTTTGTTTCTCTGCTTCGTCAGTTACTGAATCACTGAATCTTCATCTTCGTCTGGTACTGTCTTAGTGATTAAGACAATATTATTGATAAGTAATCGACCCGTTGATTTGTTCTATTTCCTTCCATTTCGCTTCATTTTCGCCAAAAACCGTTGGTTTTCCCTCTCTCGATCATTTTCCCGGGAAAATCTGATTTGTGTAAAAAAAAAAGATGGGTTCTGGGTTTGGGCTTCTGGGTTTGGTTCTGTTTTGGGGAGTGTTTGGTTGCTGGTGCGTTGACGGTCTGGGGGTGAATTGGGGGACTCAGGCGACGCACATGTTGCCTCCGAAAACGGTGGTTCAGATGTTGAAGGACAATGGGATTCAGAAGGTGAAGCTGTTCGATGCAGATGAGTCCACCATGAGCGCTCTGGCTGGGTCTGGGATTGAGGTCATGGTTGCGATTCCCAATCTGCACCTTCTGGAGATGAACAATTACAAGAGAGCTAAGGAGTGGGTTCGCAGGAACGTCACTCGCTACATTTTCAAGGGTGGAGTTGATATCAAGTGAGTGGACATTGCTTTTTATTGGTGTTACTGTGGAATTGTGATTGGGTTGATCTAGTTTTGTAGATTTTGAGGTAAAAATTGAGTCTTTATGCTATTTTGTTTAAACATCTTTGATGGGTTTGTGGTAGATTTTGTTTTGATGTCCTTTTGAGTGATTTGGGTTTGTGGGTTTATGTCAAAGTTCAATCTTGCTAGGTGATTATGATCAAATTGATAATGGTATAAAACCGCCTTAATTAGATAGTGAGCGACCTCGTTAGCTGATCGAAAACAAAAACGAAATTTAACATCTAGATAAAAGCTCTATAGCTCGATAGAATTGTCCAAATGTGCAGTGCGTATCTAGATCTCATTTTGAAGAGTTGAACTAAGGTTTGGTAGTCCGACTTGATGTCAATTCTCACACCATATTTTTTTTCTTTTAGTTCTTTTTTTTTCTAAATTAAAACATGATATAAATAAAATCTATCTAAGTCCGCCTGAATTTGTTCAAACCCGTCTAGTCTATTTGAACTAACCCAATTACATAAGATCATGTGAGTATTGTAAAGTATTTGTCTAAGCCTATTTTACTACACTGATCATCAAACTTTGTTTGATCTATTGGTTTTTAATAGAACTCACTCTTCATAGTAGACTCAAGAGTTACATTCAAAGTACTTAACTCAAAACTCTTTGCAGATACGTAGCCGTAGGCAACGAGCCATTCCTCAAATCCTACAACAACTCATTCCTCAACACCACCTTCCCCGCCCTCCAAAACATCCAGAACGCCCTCAACGACGCCGGCTTCGGGTCCTCCGTCAAGGCCACCGTCCCCTTAAACGCCGACGTCTACGACTCCCCCGCCGACAACCCCGTCCCCTCCGCCGGCAGGTTCCGGCCCGACATCAACGGCCTCATGACCGACATCGTCCGCTTCCTCGACCAGCACAAGGCGCCCTTCACCATCAACATCTACCCCTTCCTCAGCCTCTACGGCAACGACGCCTTCCCCATCAACTACGCCTTCTTCGACGGGGACGTCAAGCCTATAACCGACGGCAACATTTCCTACACCAACGTGTTTGATGCTAATTTCGACACGCTGGTGTCGTCGCTGAAGGCGGTCGGGTTCGGGGACATGGAGATCGTTGTTGGGGAGGTCGGGTGGCCCACGGACGGCGACAAGAATGCGAATCTTGGAAATGCGGTCAGGTTCTACAACGGGCTGTTGCCAAGGCTGGCGGCGAACAAGGGGACGCCCTTGAGGCCAGGTACTTAATACTGATATACTGAATTGGCGTATTTATTTTGGACTTGAAATTAGTCTCGAAATGAGAACTGAGCTGAGTCGTACATAAAAATCAAGAACCGTAGATAATAATTTGATTTTTGTTATGAATTTAAAAGAATCATTAAGTTATGCTTTAGTTATGATTCTCGTAAACTAGGACTGACTGTGATTAACTTGTTATAAACCGAATGGGTTAATAGGATATGTGTCATCCTCTTATCCTTGTCAGTCGCTCGTGCATATATATGTATCACGCAGCTAGGCTCGGTTCTTTTGTTACTAATTTTTATAAAAGCAAAATTTAAGTTTCAAGTCGTAAATCGAATTCAAGTTGAAGACTTAATTTCAAAAATGGTTAGAACTGGACCGTCCCCCCTCGTACAATTTTGGTTATGGTTACTCAAACTCAAGAACGTTATGCCTAGGTTGGTCGGTCCAATTCCTGACCGGTTCAGTTCGGTTCAAGAACCATGGACACCCTCAGATAATAGTGTTCTAAAAAATGTTGAATCGTTCTATTCATCCTTAATAGTTCTTGATTAATCTTTCAGTATGATTTATTTTCTGATTAGTCCCTAAAGTATCATCTCCGCTCGACTAGGCCATGGCTATTGTAACTTAACGAATTCGCTGCTACACTATAATTATCTAAACTATATTTCCTATTTATTCAGGGTACGTGGAGGTGTACCTGTTCGGCCTCCTCGACGAGGACATCAAGAGCATCGCCCCGGGGAGCTTCGAGAGGCACTGGGGGATATTCGGGTACGACGGGAAGCCCAAGTTCCCGGTGGACTTGTCGGGGAAGGGGCAGAACAAGATGCTGGCGGGCGCCAGGGGCGTGGAGTACCAGCAGAACAAGTGGTGCGTGGCCAAGAGCGGCGTCACCAGCCCGGCGAAGCTCAAGAGGAACGTGGAGTTCGCGTGCCAGTACGCGGACTGCACGGCATTGGGCTACGGCTCGTCCTGCAACGCCCTCGACCTCGTCGGGAACGCCTCGTACGCGTTCAATGCGTACTACCAGGCGCAGAACCAGGACCGGCGGGCCTGTAACTTCGAGGGCATGGCCGTGATCACCAACACCAATGCGTCGCAGGGGACGTGTGATTTTATCGTGCAGATTGTTCCTTATTACTCCTCTGCTTTGGCTCTCGGGCCGTCGCTTGTTGTTTTGGTGGTTTTGACGTGTTTCGGGTTCATTTTAGTGTAGATGTTTGGTTATTGGGTACGTAGTTTTGTTGTGTGCTAGAGACTTTTTGGCGTGTTATTGGTTGGTTACAGGTTCGGTTAATGAAATTCTTTGAATTCATTGCTCGGGATTTTAGTATATGATATAATTGTTTTGTGCCCGTGATGAGTGCTTGTGGTTCGGTTTGAAATCGATTTTGTTTGAAATTGATTCTTTGTGATTCCAATTAATCTTTTTGAAACTGATTAATCTCCTACTAATCCTCGATTAGTTAATAGAATACTCTCTTTGGTCGACTAGTGCTTAACGTTTTTAAACCACTGGTTCGATCATGTTTTTATGAACTTTTCATTTTTTGTTTGTTTTGACTTATTTTCATTGCCCGGTAATTTTAGGTCAAATTGATGAAAATCAATGACCAAAATGAGTTAAGAGTGCAAAGTGATCGATCTTTAATTTGCTTATGTTTTTATTTATTCCGCTTTATATTTATATATATATATATATATATATATATATACACCGGAACCAAGTCGATATAATTTTGTTTTGTTTATAATCAAATGAATGTTTTTATTACTATTCAATTTAGGTTTTTTGAGTCGGTTTGATCAGTTCTGATATTTTGTGGACAATGAACGTCCGTCATAACTGTTAGTGGCGACATGTTTTTTTTTGCTTTCGAACGTTAATGTAATGTAGTGAATGTGATGTTAAATAAAAAGACGATTGCAAAAATATGTCATGTTATTATATGGACTTGCTGAAGTGTTAGATTATATTATGTAAGACAAATTAAGATTAGCCAATTAAAATTCAGATGTGTATTAGAGTTTACTGTAGTCTCTATAAACAGAGACTTTTGTATTCATAATCAATATCAATATATGTTCCTCTTGTTCCTAATATGGTATTAGAGCATAGCTGATTCAAGGTTATATCTCTAAGAAAATTTTCGCTTTGTCTACTAGTTGATAATTTGTGATTATGATGGTGGGCAAGTCAATTCAATTACTTCCGCAAATATTTATATGCAGCAGAGCCTCCATTACTGCTCGCCGGAGTCTCCTTTGTTGTTGGTGGGAGCCTCCATCGTTGTTCCTGCTTGCCGCCAATCCAGATTGGTCCAGCGCTACTGTTGTTCTTGTTGCTCAAGCATGTTGTCCGTCACATCTCCCTAGTAAGGTTCTATAGTCTCTGAACTTCACGTGTCGTCTTCTCCTATGACTCCATTTAACTGTCTCGGTGTTCTTCTTATCTTGTACCTCAATTTTTTTTAGTTTGAATATATTTGAATTGTCGCTTTTTATCTGTCTTTATATCATTCTATTTAACATATATTTCGGTCGACGACGGCCATAATTCCCGTGTACCTCCTCTATTCATTCCATGACTGTCCTATGTTCTTTCACTATTTTTTATCATCTCTCAATTTCTCAATAAGTGAGAGATGTTAAAAAATAGTGAATAATTAGAAGAGGGGACATGAATAGAGGAGACAAAAACGATAAGAAAGTCCACAAAGAGCATTGAATTGTGCAGAGTCTGAAACACCTACCAACACTACAATGCCCACTTGTATTGTTCTCTTCTCTGCTTATTTCTATTTCCATTGATTATTGACGTGAGATGTGACTCACGTACCATGTTCCTATACATTCAATTCAAACCCATTTTATTTTATATTTCATAGTCAATAGTTGCTATCATTCATTACTCATTAGTCTTCTTCATTATAATCTAAGGTTTCTTTTATTGTTCATATAGTGGGAATTTGAAATTTTCACTAGATTTAATTCAGAAACCTTAGAATTTAGCAGGGCTCAACAGAAATAATAAAGTAATAAGTAGAAATATGATATTTGGTTCGACACTTTGTGTGAAACGAGTAGACTATTATAAACTTACTCTCGATGTCATGTTAAAACGTGATCAATTTGATAAGAGAATGAAACTAGTTTACCACTAAACCGACTCTAATATAGACAAGTATAGATGATATAATGTTCAAAATCAATAATAAAGCCTAAAACAAACAAAATTAGAGGTATAATATAATGGGCAACACAAATAATAAATTACTAATAATACTAGTGCATCAAAATCACTACCTAGTCTTAGTCCATAATATATTCACTCTAGATATCTAACATAATTAGCCTAGAGGGTGAAATCAAATTGAAACACCCACATTCCTCATCTCCAAGACTTTCTTGTGAGAATTTGAATGCAAGTAGCTGACAAAGGTTGGACTTTTAGCTGGCCTGTACTCAGGAAGCAACCTCCCAGACTTGAACCTCACTCCACATGCATTGCACAGTGTCTTTGGCCCCAATGGTCCTGCCCTCCACTGTGGTGTCCTCTGTGACAGGCAATGGCTACACCTCCTTCCCAATCCTCCATTCCCAACAACACCTTCTTCAAAGCCCACACCTACATTATCATGGTCATTTTTAGTCGTCATCATCATCATCATCTTGTTGTTGTTTTTGTTGGTCTCCTCCTCCTCCTCCTCCTTTTGGGGCAAGATGAGCTCACTGTCAGCTAACCAGTAGTCCTGCTGGAGCAAGAGAGGGCCTTGGTGCAGGTTCTGGTTTCTTGGGTTTATTTGCTTGGTCCAGCTCATGAAACTGCTGTTGTTGGACCTCTTCTTCCTCTTGCTCCTGGCCTTGCCTGGCACCACAGTTTTGTGCAAGGGCTTTGAAGGGTTTGGTGGTTTTGGGTCTGTGGTGGTGACCTGTGGCTTTGTTGAGGCAGCTACTGGTGGGAGGCAATTCCCTGAGCTGCTCAAGCAGTCCTCCACAAACACTGACAGCCATTCCAAGCTAACATCAGCTTCCTGAACCAAAACCAGCAAATGGGTACCAAAATATGTCACAAGTTCATCACTTTAACACAGCATATGTACACAGAACCCATAAACAGGCAATTGACGGAGAGAAGAGAAAGACCCATTTCAGGATTTCACTAATGTGGGTTTCTGATGGAAATTGCCAGAGCGGAATCAAAATCAAGACCCAGAAAGGAAAAATGGGAAAGGAGTGAACTTTTACCGACCGTGTTGTGGGTGGAGAAGAGGTCGTCGAGATTGGAGGAGAGGGTTTGCTCCGGCTGGTGGTGTTCGCCGGCGGCGACTGATGTTTTCCGGCAAAAATCCATGTTACACAGACCAAATCCAAAACCCAGAGCCCTCAAAACAGATAGAGAGAAGAAGAGAAGATGATGAAGAAACTCTGAAGAAGAAGCACCCCTTTTAAGGCCTCGTTTTTGTCGGCAGATAAAGCTCAAAGAAATATTTTTTTTGAAAAGCTACAAATACAATCAATTAATTCAAAATTAAAATTAGGAGGAGAAGCATATAAAACCCTATTTCATGTGCTACTGTTACTTAGCTGTTTACAATATCCACAACCAATCTTTTTTTTATTTCTCTGAATTTTGTTACTTGTATTTCTTGTAAATCATTATGTAGCATTAATTAACAGATGAAATATTCTTGTTCACCAAAAAATTGTTACAAATGCAAATTCAGACATTTTTCTGGGGGTATATTCGTACAAATATATTTGAGATGAAGTCATTTTTGTATAATTATATTTGATTGTAATTCATTTGTGAGAGGTCGTTGAGAATTTTTAGACTCGCTTTACTACTTTGTTGTTTATTTTAAAGTTAACATTGTTAGTTTTGAGTGCAAAATGATCATTATATTTTTTATTTTGATTCAAATTTTAAAAAAACATGTAACTAGTCTCTCTGTTTATATTTAAGTTGGGGTTGCTCTACCTTCTCATCAAACTCTAGAACACTTTTTTACTATGAGTGTATCGAACTATTTATTGAAATTCACACAGTTTCCATCATGACAGATTATGTCACCGCCCTTCTCATCAGACTCATGCTGAGCAGGTGCTGGTTGTGACGGAGGGAATGGTGGTGGGTTAGACAAATCTTGTTATGAACGGATTCAGATTCGGGTTTGGGTTTGGGGCGACTTTGTCAGAGTCGAGGGATAGGTGGTAATCGTTGTCGTGGTTATGGCCAGAGGAGGAGAGGGAAAGGCGGGGAAATGATATGGAGACATACTCACTCTCAATTTCCTTGAACAATAGGAGTCTCATGGACGCGACATATCTCGACGACTAGGAAATTACCTAGAGACTAGATATTCAAGTTTGAAGAGGAGGAAGCGCAAATCTGTTGCACTTAAATTTTTATTTATGCAATTACATAATGTTTATTTGTAAATCGTTCAACCTGAAATCTCTATTACGGGAAACACTAATCTTGTAAATTGTTCACGCAAAAAATCAAAGTTCAAATTAGAAACGATTGTTATAACTTTCTGGGAAAATAAATATCCTTAACAGATGACTTGGTTACTCATTTTTTAAAGTTTATGGAATTCAAAAATTGAGAGACAGTGCGAAGATAAAATAGGAAAATAAAGAGATAAGTGCATGCTTTTGATAATATGAAAGACTATTAGGAGTATTTTCATTATTTTACCGTAAAAACTGATGTTGATAAACAAAAATGAAATATAATGTAATAAAATAAGTCCAAATTTTCTTAAAGAAATAATAAGATACAGTAACATAAAAATGAAAATGACATTTATTCAACAGTATTAAAGTGATGATATTTCTTTTTTCTACTCTTAATTGCCTTTTGTTGAATTATACCCATCATTAGGCAATTTCTCAAGCTATAATTAATTAATTATTATTCATATATACACGTTAATCAGGTCATATTACGATGCGTAACTATCCAATTGTTCCAGCATTTATTTATGACCACACCAACATCTATAAATTAACCTCCTTGTAAGTTGTGACCATACATTTTTTCATTCCTACTATACTTTCACACTTACAAGGATTTAATAACACAGAAACAAAATATCAACTTCAATGGACATTTATGGAATGACTTTAACACAAAGTCAAGAAGGGTAATTACTTGAATATACTTGGAAATTCCCTATACTTGGCTAAAACTCTTTCTTTAGGTTTTGTGGAAACAATAATAGTGTTTGCTCCACAAGGCTTTTACAACCTAACTCTTCTATAATATAGTCATATATGAATTTGAACGTTAAAAATACTTTAAAATAAATAGGGAAAATTGAGCGGTCACAAATTATTTTAAATTTCTAATATTCCAATTTTATAAAATGTAGTGGTGAACTTTTATTTCCACGAAAAGTGATTGTGAACTTATCATTTGTCAAAATCATAATAATATCCTTACAATTAATTGTTTTGAAAAATAAAAGGCTATGTTTTCAACTCGAGCTTAAAATAAACTATTTCAAAGACAAAAAATTTCGTTTTTAGACAAATGTATACAATTTGCAAAAAAAAATGATAAATTCATCGCTTATAAAATTGAAAAAGTTTACGGCAACAAATTTAAAATTTGCCCAAATAAATATCATGGATGGTTTTCAGGTAGATGCTCAAAAATGCTGACAAATAAGTAATGAGACAATTTGAGATTCTGAGAAACAGATAGAAAAAGAGTACACAACGTTTAGCCAAAATTGGAATAGTGAATGAATTATCAAAATTCTTCAATGAGTAACCAAAACAAGAAAGACAATCATGTTTTTTCCAGGCAGGCCTTCCCCTTGACGACTTGAAACCGGTCCTCGGAGGAGAAGTTTCGAGGCCAAATTTATAAACCCGATCAACTTCCAATTTTATCAGACCTCTGATGAAGCTCCATTGCATATTCACAATCCTAAAACAGCACCATCACTGTAAATCGTTTGGTTTGTCCGCTCCACTCGCTTGCCCATCTGCCACCAAGCAAAATTACAAGAATGTAATGAGCCACAATGTCAAGTAGAACAGTTTTGCATATTTACTATAAAAATTACGCATAAAAATATATAATTAAATTGGTACTCTCTAAGTCATGATCCTGTTTTGGGGCCATACCATTGTTGGACCTTCCTGAACTCCGTAAGGACAGGATATATGTTCTCAAAGGCTGTGTACGTTTCCTCCCTCACCTGCAGGTCAACGAAAAATAGTATTCAGTAAACTCTGTCATCGGCAACATGCAAATAAGACATCAAAGATGAAAACTGGAATGGCAAATCACCTTGGCTCCTGTAAGCACGATTTTTCCAGAAACAAAAATGAGGAGCACAATCTTGGGCTGCTTCATTCGGTATATTAAACCGGGAAAAAGCTCAGGTTCATACTGCCAACAATAGAACACGAAAATTCAACAAGAGCAACAAGTTACCATAACTATAATTTGAGCATTATGTTTTCACATTTTATTGGTAAAAACACAAACATGTGAGAGAAAGGCAGAAAAAATATGAATACAAACAATCAAATGAGAATATTGAAATCTAAAATTTCAATTTTCATATTGGGTTAGATATACATCTCGAAGTCTCTCATACTAAAAGGTCAACATTATGAATTGAACTTAGTCGTTTGCATTATACATGTAGCTTTATTTATTCTTCTCATCTAGTAATGTACAACTTCAATCACGAACACACATTTGAAAAAAGGAATGGTTAAGATGTATTTAGAAACTCAGCAGACGCATATCAGGAGATATTTCAATCTGTATACTAAAAGACGAAATGTAGTAAACAAGTAAGCAAGTATTCAGTGTCACATACATGCATAGAGAGATAATATTGAAGACGGTAAATATTACTCACACTTGAAAAGGCACCGTGCGAGTATGCAAGACCTTCAAGTCTTATTGGAAATTTAACATCACAGGAACCTACAATATTCTGAATTTTGAAGTCCTGCAGAGCCAAAAAAAGAAAAAAAGAAACAAATAAAGAACCGAGTTAAAACAAATTAATACTGTATATAATTGATTAGACTGCGCATGAAGACATGTTTGAGTTTGTGGTGGTGCAAGTTTTTATCTGCATGCGTGTGTGAAAGAGAGAGATATACCTTAAACTTAGCAGCAAATCCAAGCTTCTGAATAATTCGTGCATACTGAAAACCATAGATGTTAAGTCAGAAATAGTAGCAGATTACAGACCAAAGAAATGCATATGATCTTTATTTGCACAAATTGAACAAGTATCTTGAAGAATAACTTTCACCTTTCTTGCTGCCAGTTTTGACTGCTGTTCACTTTTGGCACCAGTACAGACCTACAGTTGCAAGGATTAATCAGTACATTGTGTCAAATGTGGGGATTAATACAAGTAACCTGATACTACGAAAGATGACAATCAGGGTATTCTCCAACAATACCCCACCAAGCATAAAACTACAGAAATTACAGCTGAAGACATGCAAATAGAAACATCGAATCTTCTACAATTATAAAGTATAAATTGAACTGATAATAGACATTTCAGTGAGGGGAGAAATCTACCATTTTACCAGAGGCAAAAATCAACGCTGTAGTCTTTGGTTCCCTTATCCTCATTATAACAGCAGCAAAACGCTGTTAAGCATTTGATTGTAAAATGTTAGCAATCTGACAAAAAACACACACTTCAGGAATGACAAATCATACAAGGCAACAGGCTGATACTAAAAGTAAATATAAGCATCAAATAAAATTGTTCAATCTATAAGATGTTTGAGAGAGAGAGAGAGAGAGTAATCACACAAAGAACAAAATCCAGTTGAAACTAATCCAGGCACTGAAACAAACTGTGTAGCCAAATCATTTGGCCCAAATGTACAGAAACTGCAACAAACCTTTGGATTGTATTCTGCATTGCGAGCTTGCAGGGCTATAGCCTTGAGTTCCAACTTGCAATCCAAGTTGACTGTCGATACAATGTTTCTACACAATCCCAAAATCAGAAATCTTATAAATTTAGATATTGAATACTCTGGGCATGATTTAAAAAACCATTAGCAGGTAGATTCTCACATCTAAACATTAGAACAAAATGAGTCGATCATTCACTTATTCACAACACAGTTAAAGTACAAAAATCGGCAGTCAAATCTTCTGGGAAATGTGTTTTAATTGAGGCATCCAGATACCAATTGATATAAAAATGCTGTACTACAAGCACCGAACATCATGTTCAGGCTAGAAAATAACTAGCCGGTGAACAATCCAAGATCCACAACTACCTACACCAAGTTTTCCTTAACATGACTTTTCTTGTGTGAGTCATGTCGTGGTCTTGCATACTTTAACATAGCTTAACCATACTAGCTTCACTTTGATTCTTCCCTCCAATGTTGCAATATACAACAATGCACCACAGGGTGGAACGACACGATAAAGTTGTGGTTTGACACCCAATTTGGGAAATGGAAGTGTATCAATGGGTAATGTTTCTTTTACCAGTATAAGGCAGACATTACACAATAAAAAGCCCAGAAATCTGAATCAATGGCCCAAAAATCAAGATTATCTATATAATTTAACCAACATATATTTGCTTCTAAACATGTTTTTTTTTCAGAAAGGAAAATAAATTCCAATATTCTCTCTTGTCATCAACTATTTCTCCTCTAAAATCAACCAAAACTGGACTCAATTATGACATTCACAGATCTCCCAAACAACAAACAAAATTCGTGCATCCCCCACCCAATCCACAAAACCATAAATTTCCTCTGATTAACAAGACCCACAAACTCAAAACTCAAAACCCATCTTCCCCAATCCTTGCTTAATCAGATTTAAACAAAGAATCACCAAACACATCGACCAAAACCAGAGAATCTGAAGATAAACCAACACTTACTGAAGCGTGGGAACAATTCCAGAAGGGTGCTGGGAAAGATCCACTGGCTGGCTCCCTTCCGCGGCCGATTGCTCCGCCATTCCTTCCTCGTTCCCTCGCCTCTCAACGCCCAAAAATCAATTTACTCTTATCTATCTTAAAATCAAATGGGTCTGTTTCAAATTTGTGATTAAACTACTATACAGATCGAAAACAATTCGGATTTGAATCTAGGGTTCCGATGAAAAGGAGGAGGAGCAGATCCGATACGTGCGAGAGAGCGAGAGAGCGAGGGAGGGGCAAATTTTCAAGAGAGGGCTGGTTTTATAGGTTTGGGATCTACAGAAGCAGAGAAAATTTTGATTTGAGAGGATTTTATGCGTTCTGGTTTTAGATTGGTCCCGATTCGTAGATGAGAGGAGAGGAAGGAGCAGCTGAGATGGTATTTATGTGGTCCTCGTTGGGTATTTATAGGGCCTCGTTTTGTACCCGGTGAGGATGCGCATGTTACCGGCTGTAACCGGTTTTTTATTGTTTTTTTGGATTTCTGTTTTACACAAGGGTGTGAATTTACCGTATAACCCTTTCCAAATATGAACTCAAATAATCATGATAACCGCGTGAATATGGGCCGTTTATGGTTCGGTTTCAGTCGATTCGATTTTGAATTGAACCCGATGATTAGGTTTCAAGAAAATTAAGGCATTTTTATTTGGTTTAGTCATTTTTTTCGAGTTGGTTTGATTTGTTCGTTTATTTTTGAATAGTTTTAGAGTATATATTCGGTTATAGTACTGGTAGGTATTCGATGTGCATGTCTGATTAAGATGAATTTTTAAAAAGAATTGTATGAATAGGTCTAGTTCGGGTATTCGAGCGAGAATTCTTGAAGTTGCGAGCTTCAACCTCCGTTATCGGCCACAAGCTCTTTCTACAAGCTTCCTCCTTCTCCGGCTACAAGTTTCGTGTTCAATCTCTGGATGTGACTTGCATTATATCTGGTTGTTTTATAAAATTAAGTTTAGGTTACTTTTATTTTATTTGAATTTTGATTTTATTATTTTCTGTATTTGAGCAGGACGAGTACCAAATTATTCGAGCAAGGCGGGTACCAGAAAAGGGTGAGCGGGCTGGCGGGTATGGCAAGAACAAACCGAAATCAAACTTGTTGCCAATCCTTTTAATCTTGATCTAGCCTCTATTTCGATTCCAGTTCAAATACATAAATATGAGAAAACTTGTACTCACTTTAGTTAAGAAATGACTATTTCAACGAGTCTATTATAGTGTCCGTAAATGTAACGCAGAGAATATTTGAAATAAAAGCACAAACAAAATTAATTTAAAACTCAACAATCTATCATTTAAAAACATAGGCATGTAAATTATGTGGACGTCATGCCCTTTTTATTTAAATCTGTATAATTGAGTTCAATAATCTAAAATCTATCTAAACATAGCCACCGTTGACTCGAATGATCTGGCCGTTGACCCACTCACTAGCGTCAGTAGCCAAAAACCCCACAACCGGCGCGACGTCGCTGGCCTCGCCGAGCCTCCCAAGCGGGCACTCCTCCACAACCCTCTTCACCTGCTCCTCGCTCTTCCCGGCGAAGAACATCTCCGTCGCTATAGGCCCCGGCGCCACGCAATTCGCCGTTATCCCCGTGCCCTTCAGCTCCTTGGCCAGTATCTTCACCATCGCCTCCACCGCCGCTTTAGAAGCCGTGTAGGCCCCGAACCCCGTCTTCAGCGCCGCCACCTGCGACGACGAGAGAATGACGATCCTCCCTCCGCCGCCGCGCTTCACCCGGTTCGCCGCCTCCCTGCAGCACACGAACGCCCCCCTCGCATTCACACTGCAACAGAGCCAAAACACAATATCAATAAATTGAGCACAACAGTATTAGGACAAATGGAGAAGTTAAATAAATCATACAAAATTGAAATTAAAATGGATATATAATATATATGGGAAAATTGCAATTCATATCCTTCGATCATATGATTTTTGTTGCAATTCCTAGCTTCAATTTGTGGTTTGTTGCATTTTCTATCATTTTATTTTAAAATGTCAATTTTACCCTTTAAAACTGAAAATAAAATTTAAATTATTTTATTCAGTTCTGATAAAAATTAATAATAAATTTTGAAGGTCACCATCTGTAACTTGAGCTGACCGACTTATATAGAAAATGATTAATCCCAACATATTTAACTTGAGCTTACCGAGTTGATACCGAGATAACTCCTATTTTAATTAATAAAATTCACTTATCCTTAAAAAAAAAAAGATTGGTTTTTTAATCCGCAGTGACAGAAAGGTACTTTTAAAAATAATTACTAAAACGGAATATAATGATAATTATTGTTGTAAACAATATACAGATTTTTATAAAAAAGTCGATTGTTCCAGAAAATTATAAAGAAATTATAAATTATCTTCAAAATCTGTTATTGCGAATTTTTAAATCGAAACTCAATAAAATAATTAACGATAATTCTGAAAACCCTAATTTTCTGGATCCGTTCGATTTACCTGAAAGTCTTGTCGAAGTCTTCGATGGAGGTGTTGGCGATGGAGGGGTATTTGTCGTCGAGGACTCCGGCGGAGTTGACCAGGACGTGGACCGGCGAATTGAAGGTCTCCTCGGCCCGGTCGAAGAGGGCCTTGACCTGGTCCGGGTCGGAGACGTCGGCTCGGCACGTTATGGCGCGTGAGCCGGCGGCGGCGGAGTTGTTTATCTCGGCGGCGACGAGATCAGCCTGGGCGGAGTTGGAGGCGTAGTTGACGACGATGTTGGCGCCGAGGGAGGCGAGGTGGAGAGCGATGGCTCGGCCGATCCCGCGGGAAGCTCCGGCGACGATCGCGACTCGGCCTCGCAGAGTTTGGGATTGGGAAGGGGCTGAATCGGCCATGGTGTTGTGGGTGGGTTAAGAGAAAGAGATAATTGTAGAGAAATGAAAACGAGAGAGAGACTTATATATGTATATATTTGAAATTGTTGTTTCTTTTTATCAAAAAGCAAAACTGATTTTAATTTACATGATATACACCATCTTTATATGTGGAAATGCGTGAACAGTAAGGATTCAAATTGATTTAAATATGTGGACAAAATCAACAATGGTGCTTAAAATGTCTTGACCGAAATTTAGGACCAATACCGAATAAGAGTGTCATTATCTTCATCATCATCTTCACTACTTTCAACTTCAATTCTATCATTTCAGTACAACTTAACTTGGTAATATGTTATTTGATGTAATCATTTTTTGAAATTACTTCTTAATAAAAATTTTAATTTTGCTGAGAAAGAAAAATTGATTAAATGTAAGATGTTACGAAATCATAACTAATTAAAAAAATTACTTAGAATAATTTATCAGTAACATTTCAAAATAAACACCCTTTATGTATTTTTAGTCACCTAAAAATGTATTCCTCCTCTTTAAGGTATATAGGGACTCTGGTATACTCATATATACTGTTTGTCATGTCTCGTTTTTTTTTTCAGTGAATGAGTGGTGGTTTATCTGTATATCTATTAATGGAGACATGATATAGTTAAGAAATTGGCTATACAATCATAATGGTTTTGGCGATTCTTGCAGAAAGATTCTTCAAGCTCCCATATCACATCATTTTGGCAATGGCCACTTTAAATTCCTTATACATTTATGACAGTGTTCCTCTAATAGCAGTCTTGGTCGGTCTTCACTTTGCAGTAGGGCTGGTCAAGGTTTCAGAATCGGATCGAACCGGTTAGAATCGGATCAGACCAAATCAATCTGTTTGTTATTATGAAGACTCAAATCCGGACTCAATAAGTTGGTATCGGTTCGGTTTTAGGCGCGATTCTACGGTTCGATTCCCGTTTCTACTCAATTAGACCCAAAGGTCCGATTCTCTAGTATTGTTGTATAGTTTTGCCTAATTAGATAAAATTAATGTGATATTCATGTATTGTTTAATTTACGGTGAAAATTATACACAACTAAACTCTTCTTAGGCTAAAACAAAAAATACTAATTAAAACTCCCAAAATCGATTCGGTATGGAACCGGTTAATTAGCGGTTCTACACTATTAGAACCAGAACCGAATTGATTCGGTTCTCAATTTTCACACCTAAATCCAATTCGATACCCACGATTTTCGATTCTTTAATTTGATTCAGTTTGGATCTCGTTTCGGTTTCGGTTTTGGGTAAAAAGTTTTCACCCTTGTTATGCAGCCAAAACTGTTATAACAGCATGTAGTCCAATGCAATTTTATTGTTAGAATATTATAGCTTTTGAAAATTTGATTTTATAATATAAATTTTATGGTTCTCAAAGGTAAGAATTTGATCGATTCTTCCGTTAACATTATCCTTTCAAGAAGACTTGGAATTAGCAAACAGAGGTCGGTTGTCCAAAAACCGGACAACACAACTTTGTTACATGCGCCAACTTTAATAAAACCAAATTTATATTTTTGATTAACAAGGACTCAGAAATAGAAAACAAATATCACACAAAGCCGCCATTAACCCTAATGACCTGACCGTTAATCCACTCTCCGGCGTCACCGGCCAAAAACCCAACAACCCTTGAAATATCCTCCGGCTCGCCCAACCGACCCATTGGGCACGCGCCGACTATCCTCCCGATCATCTCCTCCGTCTTCCCCGCGAAGAACAGCTCCGTCGCCACCGGCCCCGGCGCCACGCAGTTCGCCGTGATCCCGCTCCCCTTGAGCTCCTTCGCCAATATCCTCGCCATCGTCTCCACCGCCGCCTTGGACGCCGCGTACGCCGCGTACCCCGGCGTCAGCGCCGCCACCACCGACGTCGTGATGAGGATAATCCTCCCTCCGCCGCCCCGCCCCAGCCTCTTCGCCGCCGCCCTCGAGCAAAGAAACGCGCCCCTCGCGTTGACGGAGAACGTGCTGTCCCATTCCTCGACGGTCGTGTCGGAGAGGGTCGGGAAGTTCGGGGACATGACGCCGGCGCAGTTGACGAGGATGTTGACGGGGCCGAACTCGCTCTCGGCCCGGTCGAAGAGGCGGTTGACCTGTTCGGGGCTCGACACGTCGGCTTGGACAGCCACGGCGTGGGGGCGGGAAGAGGATGACGTGGCGGCGGCGGCGGCGTTGAGGTTGAGGTTGAGGTCGGCGACGAGGTTGTCGGCTTGGGCGGAGCTTGAGGCGTAGTTGACGACGACGCTGGCGCCGAGGGAGCGGAGGTGGGTGGCGACGGCCCTGCCGATCCCGCGGGAGCCTCCGGTCACTATCGCCACCCTTCCGGCGAGTGGTGAAGAAGATTGATGATCAGCTTCCATGGAATATATAATTGAAGTTGAAATTAGTGTGTACTCCGTTTACTTGAAACTAAATATAGGGAACCGGATGACGAAAATGCCCTTTGCTGATTGAGAAATGAACGTGCTCCGGCAGGGGTAATAATGAGAAGTTTCTTGAATTTAAGTCAAATATGGCCGAGAGTTTTAAATGTCTTTAATTTGGGTGAGATCTCAAGAACAACCGGTGACATAAGCACTTACATCATCACACAAACTCAAAACAGAGTTCGAATTGAATAAAGATAACGAATAACAAAAAATAATATTTCTTTTAGCATCAGCGGTGTGTAACTTTGTTTTATTTAGTGAGTTCGGTCAATTTATGATTAGTCAGAGTGAGGATTATATAACTGGACTCGAATCTATATCAAATATTATATGTTGACTCTTAATTTTATCATGTCTTAAAATGATTTTAATTTTAAGAGTGCTTGTGTGTGTTGTGATGGATTAGGAGAGTGAGGTATTTATCATTCCTTTCTTGTTGGAATAAAAATACTAAACTGAATTGAGAAAAACATTTATCTCGTTACACTAAATTCTTTTTCTACTATACCACCTTGTTATGGTAATTAACTATGCGGTTTTAGGTAAAAACGGAATAAGTGAAAAAATATTAATAATCAATAATCATCCCTGTTTACTATATTAATACTTCTTTTCCGTAAACAAAAATGTTAACAATAACTACAATTAACTCGTATTCGGTATTAATAACAATATTATTAATACGATTAAATAATTTGAGTTTAAATGTCGAGATTAACTTGATAAAATAAACAACTTAAAAAAACTACTTTAAAATCAAAGCGAAAATATAGTGTTGAGCTCAAATCCAAGATGGAGAGACTCGTTTCACCACTGTAAGGAAGCAGAAACTCGACACAAGCTTTGGTCGGTAGAACTCCTATAATGCGTCGAGTTGACTCACGTCGAGAAGCATTATAGGATTCCTATAACTGTTGAGTTCTCGACACAAGCTTCAGACAACTCCTATAATTGCTGAGTTCTCTAGAATCTCAACAATATGAGAACAAAAATGATATATTTTTCAAGATCATTTTTTTTGGAAGGCATAATTTCAACTTCTAACAAAAATTTAACATCACTAGTAATCGTGTTAAAAAAAGAGGGTTCAAGGTAATCAATAAACAAGTGGTTTTATTCAAAAGTTAAATAGTTTACCGAATTTTTTTCAATTTCCCACACACAAAAAAACAATAGATTGAAGTTGAAACAGATCATCATTGTTATTAAAGAAAATACAAGAAGAAGTAATTCAAATAAAACCTACAATAGTCTTATGCATCATGCATGGAGGAGGTATTTTACATGACAGAACACAAAGTCGAAATCAAAACAAGATAAACAGAACAGAAAAACATAAATAGAAAACTAATGCAGAACACAATTAAAGAAGGAACCTCTATACGAAACGCGACGACGTCTTGGTCTAGCTTGGAAGAAACCTGTGCAAAACAAGCACACAATGGTTGTGAAGAAACCAACCGGAAACCCAATACCTGCAATTTCCCACGAGAACCAACTTTCATCGCTATCGCCATCTCGTGGCTGTTGAGTTGTTGAAGCTGAGTCTTTCGGGCATGGTACCTGAATCTGGTACCCGCACACTTCACTGTTGTTGGCATAGAAGCTTGGATCATTGAGCCTGTCCATTTGTGGACCATTCGGAATCGGACCTGATAGCTTGTTGTTGCTGAGATCCAACACATTCAGCTGCTGCAGCTTTGCAAATGCAGCAGGAATTTTACCTGAGAAGCTGTTGTGAGACAAATCTAGGCTCTCTATGTTCTTTAAACTGCCAAAACTTGTTGGAATCTCCCCGGAGAGGTTGTTGTGAGACAAATTCAACGAATTTAAACCAGAGAGGTTTCCGAATAAGGCAGGAATCTCCCCTGATAGCTGATTCTTGGATAGGTCCATGAAACAATAGAACTTGATGTTCTTGCTGAGAAAATCACGCTGAGACCGCTACCAATTTATCTCCAATGCAGGAAAAGAGTTATCAAAATGATCGAAATATTGCTGAGAAGATGGATGGCCTCGGGCACTCATTCCAGCAATGTTGGTGAAGTCATTAGGAATATTCCCAACAAGGTTATTATGTGACAAATCTAGGATCTGAAGATTTCGAATACTTGAAAAATCACCTGGAATGTGTCCTTGAAGAGAATTGTTCCTGAGATTCATAACTTCAAGGCCTACCATTTGGGAGAAGAGTGGCGGAATCTTTCCAGTGATGTAATTGTCATGGAGATCAAGATGTACTAGGCTACTCATATTTGCAAGCTTCAATGGCAGGTGACCTGTGAACTCATTTTTGCTTGCATCAAGTATCACCAACCCCTCTCCCAAAGTTGGTAGAACCTCACCAGAAAATTTATTGGAAGAAATATACAGACATCGAAGATTTGATTTATCGCTGAAACTTGGAAACTTGCCTGAGAATCTGTTTCCTGACAAGTCCAGATAATATGGACCACCAAGATTGGCAATATATTCGGGAAGTATCCCAGAAAACTTATCACCAATGTTATCCGATAACTTTCCCGAGAAAGAGTTCTTGGAAAGATCAAGATATCCCAAAATGTTAAATTGGAACAAGCAAGGAGGCGGAGTACCTGTGAGCTTGTTATCAGATAAGAGCAGTACGGACAATGCATAACGAGAATGCTCAAGCCAATGCGGCAAGTTTCCTTCAAGATGATTCCCAGTTAAATCCAAGAAGTAAAGATTGGTTTGGTTGGCAAGCCAAATGGGAAAATTCCCAGAAATATTGCAGTATGGCAAAGATAAATAAGATATGTTCCATTTTGGGACTGCCACTGCCTCGTTGTCCCATGTAAGATTGTTTCCTTCAAGAGACAGATATTTGATCTCCTTGAGATGGAACAGCCCGCTTGGTATCACGCCGCGGAGATTATTGTTCCTTAAGTCAAGTACTTTCAGCTTCGCCAATTTCCTTATAGACGACGGGATCTCACCTGTCAAGAAGTTGTAACTGAGCCTCAGAGCTGAAAGATGCACCAAATTTCCAATTCCTGTTGGGATCTCACCGGAAAAACGATTGAATACCAAATCCAATATAGACAAGTTCCTCAAAGAAGAAACTGAAGATGGAATTGGTCCAGAAAAGTTGTTTCCAATTAATGAAAGCTGTGACAAGTTGATAAGGTTTCCAATCTCTTTTGGGATCTGTCCGTGCATATGATTGTCATCCAAATTCAGGACCTTGAGATTGGTGAGGTTGCCCAAATCTCTAGGTAGCGTGCCCTCCATAGAGTTAACACTAAGATCAAGGTACTGTAGGTGACTCAAGCTGAACAACTGGGGAGGAAGACGGGAAGCAGTGAAAGAATTTAGAGAGGCGTCTAGATGAACAAGTTTAGTTAAGTTGGCAATACCGTCAGCTGGAAATGCACCTTCCATCCGGTTGTCGGAGATGTCTAGGGAGGTGAGGGATTGTATATGAAAAAGTGGTGCCAGAACATCAGGGTTTAGAGTGAAGGCATAGCCATCAAAGACACCGGAGAGAGTAAGGTAAGTCACCTGTCGCGAAGAGGAGTGGCAGGTTACGCGATTCCATTGACAACAATCAGTACAAGTGGTCTCGTTCCATGACAACAGGGGAGCAGGTTGATCATACAAGAGCTTAGTGGAATTGGGAACCAGAGATTTGAAATGAAGGAGGGCTTCTCTTTGATGTTGAGGACAAGAAAGAGATAAGGAACTTGTCATCATCAAGATCAACATGAACATCACAAGTTGAAAGGATGCCATTTTTTGGTTCAAGGAAGTTTCAGGGAACATATTTGTTTGCTGAGAATTAATGGTTGCTTCAGTGCCGTCCTTTTGGGTTCAGTTGACCCGAGTCTTGTAAAGTTGCATCATTGCATGAAAGTAGTCCATATTTGGATTTTAAGTAGAAGATGACTCAGACTATCAAATTGTGCAGACTTGAAGATGAAAACCGATGCAGACGCTGAATGTTTAGCTAGCTTTAAAGACTTACAACTTGGTCTTCAATGCGTATTAATTCTAGTCACATGTTTTACTGCACTTAATGGGTAATGCAGAATTTTATGGCAAAGGACATAAAATTTGATAATTATATTTCAAATAATTATTATATCTGTTGAGTACAGATTCAGGTGCGAACCGATTAACCATTTAAACATAGTTAATTTTGTATTCTATATTTGATAATTATATTTTTATTTATAATAATTATATTTTTATTTATGATAATTAATTTTCATTAAATTATATTCATTTTAGTATAAATGAACCAAATATAAACACTCAATCATAGTCCCTAAAGTCAAACGTATTTCAATTTAATGTTAATGAATGGCCAAAAATGATTATTTTTATACCAATTAAGATTTTTTATGACTTGACATATAGAAGTATCCGGATTATAATAAGAAATAAATATTAAAAATAGAATAAACTTATCAAAGATATAAAATAATAATTTCAATAAGAAATTGTTCATTAATTGACCGAAGAATTATGTGATGTATACAGTTAGTCACACCCAATAGATACTAATAAACAATTGAGACTGATTTAGTGATTTTTTAGGGGTTTTGTGTTAAGAAAAAATTAATACACACGGGTTCGGGTCAACCCGAACCCAACCATTCATTTGCCCGACCCGAACCCGAAAATATTCGGGTATGATCCGTTCCTAATGGGTCGGGTTCGCGGGTACCCATTGGGTTTGGGCTTTTTTGCCATCTCTACTGATGAACCAAACTTGGTTCACAAATGAGAAAAATTGACAATCAACTTAAAGAAAAATTATTCACTTATGGAGTTTCGGGTTTAGTAACAATTTAAGGAATATTGAAATGAAAAAGCAAAATAGAAAATGAGAAAGTGAAAGAGAGAAGAAATAAAAAAAAGAATAAGAAAGTGAAATAAAGTCCCCAAGCCCGAGTGAAGACCTAAAGGAAGAAAAATGATAGTTCGATCTTAAAATCAAAAGCCTAAGCAAGTTGACATTGTCACCAATAAGATCTAAATGTGTTCATAGAAAGAAAAGGGAAGGGTTGAGTGAGTTGATGGGTAGACCATCTTAGAGAAGAACGTGCTCGGGGAGAGAATTGTTGTAATTGGGGTTTTTGAAGAACTAGGCGACTTGGTGATAGTGCACCTCATTTGCACCGTTTTGATCCTCTAAAACTCCTCCTACACGAGTCTAAGTCAAACCTTACAAGCCTAATAAAATTCTACAACACTGGAATCGCTCGGGACCGTAGATTGCCCCGAAAGTGTTAAAAACCTCGGGTCGAGTATATTAATTGGATAGCTCGAAGTCTGGGTAGGATGTGTGTGTGAACTCATGTGTGTATGATTAATAGCGGAGTCCTAGTGAAAAGATGGTTTGTGCTTCTTCCCACATTTAGTATTTGTATGATTCCTCGAGCTCATATGCTTTTTCATAAATAATCATTATTGACATGTCAATGGTTCTGAGAATTATTACCCGTAAGTGCTCAAACATATGCTAGGAGTCGGAAATGAAAAGATGTTGTTTTTAGCGAATTTTGAATCGGTTTATATATTTTTGGTTGAATGTTGTTTTTCTTAAATCCTTGAGAGGTGTCGAGCTCCTCTTATGTGGGTTAACCCCAGGTACCTAACTCGGTAAATAATTGCTCTTTTGTTTTTCTTTTATCGAGGACGATAAGATGGTAAGTGTGGGGTCAAGCGCTCTCCGTTTGAACCCGCTTAACCACACATTTATCATTCTTATTCACCTTGTTTCAGCCATTATAAGGCCATATGGACTTGGATACTGCTGACATTTTTTTTGGGACCTAGGTACACAATAGAGGCTGGAATCGAGCCATGAGAGGACGAGACTTGCAACTCAAGCATGTCACGATCATGACAACATTTAGTCACAATCGTGAGAAGCTATGGAGCTCGAGGCAGAACCTCGATACGGTGAGCGTCACGATGGGGAGGCGATCGAGTCAGAAGGCAGTCACAATCGCAACACTACTAGTCACGATCATGACTCATGAGCAAGACGAGACGATCGTGACCTCTCAAGACAATTTGACCGGTCAAATTGGCCCCAAAAGCAGGCGAGACGCGTATGTTCTTTACCTTGTCACGATCGTGACACCCATTGTCACGATCGTGACGTCCTAAAAGTCAGCCCCTATATAAGACAAGGTGACTTAGGGATTCTACATACCTACTTTTATTCAAATCACTAGTCACTCCTACATTCCCTCCAGCACTATTTTATTGAAGTTGGGAGCTTGAAGACCTCTATAACTTTGAGTTTTTGAAGAACTTTGAAGATTTTCTTGAAGGAGAAGACATTTTCACCACAAGTCCTTCATCATCAAGAGAAAGCAAGGAGCATCTCTACATGTTCAAACCCACCATAATTTTAGTATGTATCTCTTGACTCTAGTTCTTGTATTGTCTTGTTTTTCCATAGATTTTTATTTGAACATCATGGTTTTGAGATAAACTCCTAAAACTATGAGTGCTATACATGATTTGTGATATTGCTATGTTCTTAGTTGATGTTTATGTTTATTTGAGATAGTGGGCTTGCAAATCTACTTTATTTGAATGATTGGTGATGAATATATGCATGTCTATTAGTGAGAACTTGTAGTGTGTAAGTATTTTGCCATGATAAGAGCTCACAACTTGTCCAGAAGGAAGGTTTGTGAGTAGACCTAAGTGAATTCGGAGTGTTGCTGCCTAGCACCTACACTTTAGTTCGAAAATAATTGGTTCTAAGGCTTTCAACGGTTGGCAATAAAATCCCGAAAGGGTAGCCAACCCGAGGAAAGGATTCAAGCCCGAAAGGCAGATTAAGCACTTAAAACTTAGACCACTTGCTATTATCTCTTATTGCATGATCATTGACTATGGATTGACGTACTTTCGTCAGTCTAGCCCCCGTGGTGGCTAATTATAGATTGAAAATTCGTGTTGTTACTTTTAGTTTGTTACTTGTGTACAATAATTATCAATTTGCGTTTGTGATCATATTTCGAAGATTGATTGCTTGTTAGTATAATTCAAACCAACCAACAAAATCGTGTCAATTTTATACTTCTTACAATACAACAATTCATACGAGATTTGTGAGAACGCCCACATGTTAATCCTAAAAATTTGACTTGAAAATTTTGAAAACTAATATACTTGGACAATTAAAGAACGTAACCTTTTTACCTTTCAATCACTTTGAATATTATCAACTTATTTTATGTATATTGTGTTGTGTGGAGGCAAAAATTTTAGGAAAGGATAAATCACAGGTGCTATAAAGTTTGAAATAAAGTTAGACTCTTTTTCATTTAAAATAAATATTATATTCTAAATATAAAAGGATATATTAGCTTTTTGTAGGGAAAATGCAAATATTATTAAGCAATTAACCCGACATTACGCTAGAAAGTCGAAGCAATAAATGATGGGACAGATCCCGCACCGTGATCCCAGCTACTGTTAGTTAAAGCGTACCTGACTAATTTATGAGCCACAAAATTACAAAAGCGACGAGCTAAAGCCATCGAGACTTTTTCCCAGGCAATCGTTGTAGCATTTTTTAAAGCACGCAGCGAAATGATCATCACTTGGAGGTATGTCGGTATCACTTTTGACATGAGTTTGACATGTTAATATAACGATTATCAATAGGACGAGAATTTTCATTGTCGACATAATAAGAGATTTTGTCGATATGATTTGATAATAATTAGAAATGAAGTACAAGAGATTGTGGGTGTGATTTATTCATACTAAAAGGAATGTGTGATGTGGGTGTTTGATTAATTAAGAATATATTGTCTTTAATAATAATCACATAACAGATGGAATGTTTTGATTTTATTCTTATATTTTACCAAACGAGAGAATTTATCAATGACCTGTGAACGTCATGGTTTTGTTTTGATAAGTCATAATTTATTTTTAAGACATTTTTTTATTACTACATTAGTATTAAACATCAATGCTTCTTTTCAATATTACAAGAAATGTAAATTATTACTGATTAGCATAATTAATATGACCAGATTCACACTTGGTTATTATGTAGTTTGTTTCACCATTTTTGGCATGACAGTGACAACATTTAGTCACGATTGTGACAAGCTATGCAGCTCGAGGCAGAACCTCGATAAGGCGGTGGCGCACCGGACCGAGACCAGAGCGCAGCTTCGGCGGCCGCTGAGGGAGCTTGCTGGTAGAGAGGGTGGCGGAGAAGGGGTGGCCGGACGGAGGGTCGGAGACGAGGCCGACCGTAGTGGGTGGCCGGAGTGGCTCCATGAACAGTGCGGTGGGGAGGTGAGGATATTTTGGACTTTTAAAAAAAATTAACGGGGTTAGGGCTCTGTGAGAAATTTGAAAAGTTTGGGGGTCTCTCAAAACGTATTTGTCAGAGGAGAGAGCTAAGTGAAAAACACATAAACCACGAGGGAGATAAGTGACATTTTCCCTTAAAGAAAATCCTTCTAGAAAGGTAGAACACATTTATTTAAGCTTGAAAATTTTTTAGTTGGAAAAAGAGTGTTTTAAGTTTTCATAAAGCTAAAATTCTGAGTTCGATTTTCTTGCCTTCATTGCAGTTACTCTTATCAAATATATGACGATGTGATCAAAATTTGAGATTTAGTTTTGATGTATGAAATGTGCAAATGTATGATCATGTCATGAACCCAAACCTTTCCCTGATATGCATTATTCAAATGCTATACTACTTAGGAAGCTAATTTAGTTCCATAACTAAATTAGGAAGCTAATTTGCGTGTGTTGTGATGGATTAGGAGAGGGGTATTTATCATTCCTTTCTTGTTGGAATAAAAATACTCAACTGAATTAAGAAAAACATTTCTCTTGTTACACTAAATTCTTTTTCTACTATACCACCTTGTTATGGTAATTAACTATGCAGTTTTAGGTAAAAACGGAATAAGTGAAAAGGTATTAATAATCAATAATCATCCCTGTTAACTATATTATTACTTCTTTTCCGTAAACAAAAATGTTAATAATAACCACAATTAACTCGTATTTGGTATTGATAACAATATTATTAATAAGATTAAATAATTTGAGTTTAAATGTCGAGATTAACTTGATAAAATAAACAACTTACAAAAACTACTTTAAAATCAAAGGGAAAATCTAGTGTTGAGCTCAAATCCAAGATGGAGAGACCCGTCTCACCACTGTAAGGAAGCAAAAACTCGACACAAGCTTTGGTCGGTAGAACTCCTATAATGCGTCGAGATGACTCACGTCGAGAAGCATTATAGGAGTTCTATAACTGTTGAGTTCTCGACACAAGCTTCGGACAACTCCTATAATTGCTGAGTTCTCAAGAATCTCAACAATATGAGAACAAAAATGATATATTTTTCAAGATCAATTTTTTTTTCAAAAGGCATAATTTCAACTTCTAACAATAAATTTAACATCGCTAGTAATCGTGTTAAAAAAGAGGGTTAAAGGTAGTCAATTTCCTTGTTTTTGTCGTTAACAGTGATTTTATTCGAAAGTTAAACTTTTTTGCAATTTCCCATATAAAGAAAACAATAAATTGAAGTTGAAACAGATCATCATTATTATTAAAGAAAATACAAGAAGTAACTCAAATAAAACCTGCAATAGTCTTATGCATGGAGGAGGTATTTTACATAACAGAACACAAAGTCCAAATCAAAACAAGATAAACAGAACATAATTAAAGAAGGAACCTCTGTATGAAACGCGACGAAGTCTTGGTCTAGCTTGGAAGAAACCTGTGCAAAACAAGCACACAATTGTTGTGAACAAACCAACCGGAAACCCAATACCTGCAATTTCCCACGAGAACCAACTTTCATCGCTATCGCCATCTCGTGGCTGTTGAGTTGTTGAAGCTGAGTCTTTCGGGCATGGTACCTGAATCTGGTACCCGCACACTTCACTGTTGTTGGCATAGAAGCTTGGATCATTGAGCCTGTCCATTTGTGGACCATTCGGAATCGGACCTGATAGCTTGTTGTTGCTGAGATCCAACACATTCAGCTGCTGCAGCTTTGCAAATGCAGCAGGAATTTTACCTGAGAAGCTGTTGTGAGACAAATCTAGGCTCTCTATGTTCTTTAAACTGCCAAAACTCGTTGGAATCTCCCCGGAGAGATTGTTGTGAGACAAATTCAACGAATTTAAACCAGAGAGGTTTCCGAATAAGGCAGGAATCTCCCCTGATAGCTGATTCTTGGATAGGTCCATGAAACAATAGAACTTGATGTTCTTGCTGAGAAAATCACGCTGGGACCTCTTCCAATTTATCTCCAAGCCTTGAAAGGATTCAACAACACGAATTCCATAATCCAGCAATGTTGAAGATGGATGGCTTTGGGCACTCATTCCAGCAATGTTGGTGAAGTCATTAGGAATATTCCCAACAAGGTTATTATGTGACAAATCTAGGATCCGTAGATTTTGATTACTTGAAAAATCACCTGGAATATGTCCTTGAAGAGAATTGTTCCTGAGATTCAGAACTTGAAGGTCTACCATTCGGGAGAAGAGTGGCGGAATCTTTCCAGTGATGTAATTGTCATGGAGATCAAGATGTACAAGGCTACTCATATTTGCAAGCTTCAATGGCAGGTGACCTTTGAACTCATTTTTGCTTGCATCCAGTATCTCCAACCCCTCTACCAAAGTTGGTAGAACCTCACCAGAAAATTTATTGGAAGAAATATACAGACGTCGAAGACATGATTTATAGCTGAAAGTTGGAAACTTGCCTGAGAATCTGTTTCCTGACAAGTCCAGATAACATAGACCACCAAGATTGGCAATAGATTCAGGAAATATCCCAGAAAACTTATTGTTAGACAACGCCAAAACTATTAATCCTACAGCATCACCAATATTATCCGGTAATTTTCCCGAGAAAGAGTTCTTGGAAAGATCAAGATATTCCAAAACTTTAAATTGGAACAAGCAAGGAGGCAGAGTACCTGTGAGCTTGTTATCAGACAAGAGCAATACGGACGATGCATAATGAGAATACTCAAGCCAATGCGGCAAGTTTCCTTCAAGATGATTCCCAGTTAAATCCAAGAAGTAAAGATTGGTTTGGTTGGCAAGCCAAATGGGAAAATTCCCAGAAATATTGCAGTGTGGCAAAGATAAATAAGATAGGTTCCATTTTGGGACTGCCACTGCCTCGTTGTCCCATGTAAGATTGTTTCCTTCAAGAGACAGATATTTGATCTCCTTGAGATGGAACAGCCCGCTTGGTATCACGCCGCGGAGAGAATTGTAACTTAAGTCAAGTACTTTCAGCTTCACCAATTTCCTTATAGACGACGGGATCTCACCTGTCAAGAAGTTCTCATTGAGCCTCAGAGCTGAAAGATGCACCAAATTTCCGATTCCTGTTGGGATCTCACTGGAAAGCCAATTAAGTTCCAAATTCAATACAGACAAGTTCCTCAAATAAGAAATTGACGACGGAATTGGCCCAGAAAAGTTGTTCCCAATTAATGAAAGCACCGACAACCGAGTAAGGTTTCCAATCTCTTTTGGGATCTGTCCGTGCATATAATTCCAACCCAAATTCAGGACCTTCAGATTGGAGGGGTTGCCCAAGTCTCTAGGTAACGTGCCCTCCATAGAGCTATACATCATATTAAGGTACTGTAGGTGCCTCAAGGTGAACAACTGAGGCGGGAGGCCAGAAGCAGTGAAAGAATTATGAGATGTGTCTAGGTGAACAAGTTTAGTTAAGTTGGAAAAACCGTCCGTTGGAAATGCACCTTCAATCTGGTTGTGGGAGATGTCTAGGGAGGTGAGGGATTGTATATGAAAAAGTGGTGCCAGAACATCAGAGTTTAGAGTGAAGGGATAGTCATCAAAGAGACGGGAGAGAGTAAGGTTAGTCACCTGTCGCGAAGAGGAGTGGCAGGTTACGCGATTCCATTGACAACAATCAGTACAAGTTGTCTCGTTCCATGACAACAGGGGAGCAGGTTGATCATACAAGAGCTCACTGGAATTGGAAACCAGAGATTTGAAATGAAGGAGGGCTTCTCTTTGATGTTGAGGACAAGAAAGAGATAAGGAACTTGTCATCATCATGATCAACATGAACATCACACAGGCTTCAACCACAACCTGCTTTAAGGATGCCATTTTTTGGTCTCTCTATTGCTATGTGATCAAGATTTAAACTGCTAATTATTATTCATGAGTCTCAATCCAAAAGGAAGTTTCAAGGGAAATAGTAATTAGTAGTAGGAATAGGAATAGGATGATAGTCACAGATTTTGTAATTAGCTTTTGTTGGAACGTTTTTCTTATTCAGTTGACTCTAAGCAATTCAATGCATAAGATGATTCAGTTGAGTTGTGCACTTACCTCTATTATCTCCACTCCGTCACTCAAACTACTTTATTCCATATGCACTGATTATCTTGGGAAATATACTTGAACGAAATCAATGAACTGTTTTGAGTGCTATCTTTCTCAAGACCCACAAAGACCTTGTCTATATGAAATGCTTTCATTGCAAATTATGGGTTGGTTTAAAAAAATATTGGGACTGGTTTAAAAGAGTTTTTTTGGTCGAATATATCAGTTCCGCCTCTCGACGCAAACAGGTTTAGAGTCGACGTGTCAACTGTTCTCACGAACTAGCGACACCCCGACTCTCCAATCAAACAATGATCATGGGATAAGTGTCCTCTCGAACCTCTTATGATTTTCCTTGTCAAATATCCAACGATCATCAGATTTTACAGCGGAGCTAGTTATAACACCGTTGAGAGCGAGGGTACTCACCTGCCGTGAAGAGTGGTGGCAAGTTACAAGATTCCACCGGCAACAATCAGCGGCAGAAGTGGTCTCATTCCACGACTGAAGAGTATATGCAATATCGGACACACTATACTTGGAAACCAAGATTTGAAATGGAGGAGGGCTTCTATTTGATGTTGAGGACAAGAAAGAGATAAGGAACTTGTTGTCATCAAGATCAACAACATCACAAGATAAACAAAACAGAGGAACATAAACAAAAAACTAATGCAGAACATAATTAAAGAAGGAGCCTCTCTGTGAAACGCGACGACGTCTTGGTCTAGCTTGGAAGAAACCTAGTTCGATTGAAGCGATGATTCAGATCGTCCTTCAGCGAGGACTCGAATAGCTCTTGCAATGAGTACGAACCTAGGTGAAACGACGTCGTTAATAATTTAAACTGATATGGCCTAAGGTGATATTCGTCCATGCGACGTCGTTTTGGGTCTCCCTCTCATTCATCTCAAAATTGAAGAAACTGTGAAACCCTAGAGGACGATCTCGATCACGAAAATGGCGATAGCGAGAACAGGAGTCTTCGTCGATGATTATCTTGAGTGTGAGCTGGATTATATTTATTCGAATTTTTCGTGTTTTATGTCAAATTTCAATTTTGGTCTTAATTGTCGTGAATTTGAATTGTGATAGATGCGAGTACATTGCCCGCAGAGCTTCAGAGGCTCCTCAACACCATCAGAGAGCTCGATGAACGGTCTCAATGTATGTTTGGTTACGAATCTCTGAACAAATTTATGATTATTTGTGTTTTTTGCTGGTTTTGATTGTTGTTGTTGGTTTGGGGATGGAAGCTATGATAAACCAGACCAGACAGCAGACAAAGTATTGTTTGGGGGTGTCTTCACAGAGCTCCAAGAAAGGGAGCAATAGTTATTACAATTTCAATAATGAAGATGATGATGCGGCAATTGAGAAAATGCTGAAAGATATTGAGGCAAATCAGGACAATGCGTTGATTCTCTGTACAGAGAAGGTTTTATTGGCACGACAGGCTTATGATCTTGTAAGCTTCTTTTACTGTAATTTACTGTTTTGGGTTTCGTTAAAATGTTTGAACCTTGTTTGTTTAATTGCTAGAGTGGTGGCTATCTTTTGCTTATCGGAGATACTTAGGATGTAGAACTATAATCTGTGCAATATGAATATATGACTGTATATGGCTCTGTAGAACTATATCGTTTATCTTTTCCATTTTGTATTGGCGCTCTGTATCTCTCAAGCGTGAATGTGATAATATGTTTGCTTTAAAATGATGTTTGCGTCATGAGCATATCGGTGCCATTTATGACAACTAAGATAAGCATGGTGAAAGAACCATTTTGTCTATGGTAGTCTGTTTCATCTTTGAATGCCAACCTTTTCGTTTGGACGTGATGAATCACGTAGTTGCATTTCAATTACATAGACAATATTGTCTCTTTCAAGATCTATTAATGGTCCACTCATGAACTCAAAGTCCTAAATGGAATAAGAAAGTGCTAAGTTGGTTGGTTGTATAGCTTAACGATGGTACAACTTTTCATGTCTCTAATCCAAAGTGTTGGCATGCACTTTTAAAATGATGCATAGAGTCTGTACCATCTCTAATGTCATTTAATCGAAGAAATTATGATTACCAAGTAATTCTGTTGCTTAATGGTAATAGAAAAGTTTGATTTTAAGAGTGCTTGTTCACGACAGTCATAAATGAGGCATCTTATGACAGAAAATAGATATAACTTGAAATTCTTTCTATTCTTCTAATAGTATGTGAAATGATTAACGAAAATCTCTATAGAAGGGTAGAACTCATTTATTTAAGTTTGAAAGTTTTTGGTTGGAAGAAAAGTGTTTTAAGTTTTCATAAGCTGAAAATTCTAAGATTGATTTCCTTGTATCTATCGCAGTTATTCTTATCAATATATATTGATGTGTGAAGTGTGCAAATGTATGATCATATCATGTACCCAAACCTTACCCTGATTTACATTATTCAAATGCTTTTCCGCATTTTTCACGATGGATCTATTTGAGTAAACTTGTCTGTCTGGATCCGACCTTTTGATCTTCAATTAGTTAGACTTCCCTGAAATTGTATCTGTATGTAACTCATGTTAGTCACTTAAGCTTCTCTTTGGGCATTTTTATGAGTATAATGCTGTGTTGATTGTGTATTTTTCCCTTTTACCTCTTAATTAAATTCATATAATTTTTATTTACTTCAGATAGATAGTCATGTGAAAAGACTTGATGAGGATCTGAACAATTTTGCTGAAGATCTGAAACAAGGTACACTTTTATGCAGACATTGTCCTAAAACTCTAGCCCAGTAAGGCTGTACATAAAATCTAAGCTCAACTCATGATTCCCTTGGATTTTGATCCACTTCAAATATGAAAGCACACACCCACCTACTGAAACTGTTGATTGTCTTTTTGAACCAATACTGTAAGAAATTATCTCGTCCTGATCTTCTTAACATTTGTTTCTTTTCCTTCCCAAAATGTTATCAGAAGGAAAAATACCACCAGATGAGCCAGCGGTGCTCCCCCCATTACCTATAGTCCCTAAAAGTGAAAAGCGGAAGCCCCTTTATGGAACACCCCAGTCAAAGAGGTTCGAGTACAGGGATTGGGATCGTGAGCGCGATAGGGATTTCGAGCTCATGCCCCCTCCTGGAAGCCATAAAAGGGATTTTACTGCTCCTGTTGACGTTGAGCAACCCATTGATCCAAATGAACCCACCTACTGCGTTTGTCATCAGGTTTCATTCGGAGACATGATTGCTTGTGACAACGAAAATGTGAGCTCCCTTTTGTTATCTATTTCTTCTCATTCCCTGGATAGTAATTATTATTTCTGTTGATGTTGTCGCCTAATGCACCAGCTAGATTACTTAAGTAGCTATTATGTCCAAATAACAAGAAATATAGATATATTGTGGGTTTGATTTTATTTTCATCAGAAGCTTTGGAGGCACTTGCTTGACCTCCAGAAGGAAACATCCATATAGTGAATGCATACTTAAGATAGAGCTCTATGAACCTCGCAGTGGACTAGTTTTCTGTGTATTTTGCTGCTTATTCTTTTTCTTCCATATCGATTTATGAAGGAAACAGTTGAAACTATCTGTCATCAATTTTTTTTTACTGAAGTTGAGAACTTGGTGACAGTGTCAAGGAGGCGAATGGTTCCATTACACGTGTGTGGGGCTGACACCAGAGACAAGATTCAAGGGGAAGTGGTATTGTCCGACCTGCAGGCTCCTGCCACATTGTCAATAATTCAGTGGCGGCGCTGGTGAGTTACTCACTTCGTGTTTAAAGTATATGTTATTAAGAGCGAAAGAAGATGGAAAAAGTTGTCGCTGTTATTTGGTTAAATATGATTATCGTATGGTTGCAGTAGCGATCTGCTGAACTCTGTTATTGCAATAAACGAAATCGAAGCGCCTTTAGTGTTCACTGATTATGTAAAGCTGCAATTTATTTTATACTAAAATGGTTCAAGCTTTATTATAAACCGAGTCATGGTTTTTTATCTTTTAACTGTATTATTGTTCTCAGTTGTGAATTTCAGTATCTAGTTTTGAATTATAATCAAGGTCTTGAGTACGCTTTATTATAAACCGAGTCATGGTTTTTTATCTTTTAACTGTATTATTGTTCTCAGTTGTGAATTTCAGTATCTAGTTTTGAATTATAATCAAGGTCTTGAGTACAAACCATAGTACATACAGTCAGAGCTCTAAAAACGCTAGGTGATAGTTGGGCGGAAATGACCTTTTGAGTTTTGAGAACTAATTAGATATTAGTCGGAGATTAATCAATATTCAAATTTAAAGAATAATCGAAAATCAATTGGTCTAATTTTTCGATTGTACGTTGTTACGTTACGATCTTACACTTTTTTATGTTGATTTAATCCCATTTATTGTTCTCATATGTTCCACCTTTTCCAGAAACAAAATGTGATGTTAAAAACCAATCAATTCTATTTGGTGGTTGGCGACAAAACTGTTAAGACTTAATTACATAACACATATTCATTAAGATTCACAAAATACGAAAACAATAATAATATTGAGTTACATCTGAGAGAGGGCTCGTGGAAAAGTTGAGCCTGCGCGTGTTGAAAACGAACATCACGTGCACTTCGTCTTTGGGATCGAACCGGAGCGCCACACTACGACATCGCCACAAACATGCCGTGAGAATGTCAAATGTGGAACAGTGACTCAGGTTTTGTGGGACCAACATGCCAAGTGCTGATACTTGGGAGGGACCGAAGAAGAAAGATTTTTCAACCATGACCTGGTCAACGGGTTTGAGGATCGCGACTCCGCCGAAATAGGTGTGTCACGCGCGATGGGTCTCTTGCGTGAAAAAACTCTCTATTCCACGAAGGCGGGGTTGATGGCGACAACCCCGCCTTCGTGCCATCTCACCGACCGTGCTCATGGAATGTACTATGCCTGGTGCGTCGATCATAGTGTGGTTAAGCCGGACAGCAAAAACAAAGCCACCACACTTCAGCTGCGTTACCTTCAAATCAATCAAAACAACATAAATATACGGGAAAATTACGTATCACTACCTCCAACCCTCACTCATTTTCACGTCACTATCTCCAACAACAACAAAATTTACATTTTACACACCACCACTTCCCTCAGCTATTTCTCATTCACACTTAATTCTAATAGCTAACAGAATTTTGAGGTAAGAAAATCAGAACGCCCTCGTAATAAAAAATTAAAATTATTTTAAACCCGTTTTTTCATAAAACTATTTTAGTATTAATTTTCTTTTGAAAATCGATTTCGTACATGAATAAGCAACAAGGGACAGTGAAGAATACCGGCCGAACCGGGAACATCAAAAAGGAGCTCCTCAACGCACGGGGACGTAGGGTGAAGCACCGCACCAAAATCGTCAAGCGTGACGTCAGCGTCGGCGTCGATGAACATGACACCCTCGCCGGTGCAGTCCACGGAGAGCTTCCGGCCCGGGCCGTCCCTGAGGCGGCCGGCCAGCGGATAGTAGTAAACGAGTCATCATTCCCTTTCACGGAAGGATTGTTTCTGTACATGATTAATATTGGGATGTGTCTCCGGATCGTCCAAGTCGGAGAGAGGCTTGAGTTCACGGGGCGTGGGGCTGGCCGGAGCGACCAGTTCTGGTTTCTTCCTCCACACCTTGAACACTAGTGATGGTGTTGGCTCCAGTTCCATAACAAAAATAAATAAATTTTGAGTTTGTCATGATGAATTAGGAGAAGGGGTATTTAACTGAATTGAAAAAAGAACATTTTTTGTTAAACTAAATTTTATTTCATAACAACATCATCATTAATACAATTAAATTTGAGGTTAAATGTCGGAATTAACCTTATAACTTGTGAGAACTAAAAATGAAGGTTGTGACATGTAGTGACTCCATTCTTTCATTAATTTAATATGAATCGGAGTGTAAGTCTAGTGTTGAAATCAAATTCAAAAACAGAGAGAATCGAATCTTCTTTGCTGGGGCTATCTCCCACTTTTACGAATGTCCTCCCAGCTTGTTGTATCATCGATGGTGTTAAGTATATTATAAGTTTTTTCGCTCGCTCTTAAGTTTTACACTAAAAATCATGTTAAACGCGTCTTCACGGTCATATTATGCCGCTTTCCATAAAAATGTCTTCTTCCTTAACAACTTTCTCTTGGCTCTTCCCTCATGTTGCCGTCAATTAAGCCTATTACTTGTCTCACATGAAACATATTGTGATTTTCTACGTGTGGAGGATATCGGATGTTGATGAGTATTTAGTCACTCGATGGCTAACTGACGTTACTTGTTCACTGCTCTCTCGCTAGAGATGAATTATAAATTGAGCATGAAACCATTAAGTTTTAACATTTTATTTTTAATGTCAATGACATTTTTTATATTAAAAAATAATATAAGTTAATTGTGGTGATTAGCGTTACTCTTTTTTGCTTACTTCAGTTTATGCACAAATTGTTATGTTATACTTATAGATGAAAATTATTAAAAATAATATATCGGTAGCAAGGAATAGTCTCTTTTTTCCAAATTCCACTAGTTTGTTTCACTATTTATCAAATTCAAGAACCTATAATTATTATGTCTCATCTTTCCTTTCAAGATTGTTTAAGTTCATCAAAAATGAAACTTTATTTTAAATCATACGCATATTAAATTCATCACTTCCATGGTAACTTCGAAAATATTGGATATTATATGAAAATTTAATGCTTGAAATTCAAATTTCCGCATAAACAGACCATGTCTATAAATTAGTACCTCTGTTTAGTGTTTACTAAAATATTAGTCAGATTGGAAGTTTTGTTTTGGAATAAAACGCTATATAAAATTTTAATTACTAAACTAATAGCAAGTTGATTATTGCAACATGTTCATGTACAAAAACTTTCATTACTAATTAATTGTTTCAGTCAATGCAACACAAACATTTTATTTTAAAATAATCGTACGGCATATATTGATGTGATCTTCTCAAGTATAGCTCGACCGGCCGTAGAAGGCTCTGGTTGATGACAAAGAGACAATGGCATTGTAAGTCTCTTTTCTATTTTTCATTTTCATATCCTAATTTTGAATGATTATATTTTAAATATCTACGTATGTGATATTATTTATAAATATTTGATTACCTCATAGGGTTGTTCACTATATTTTATTACTGAATAATTGGTCTCGCCTCTTGATTAGATTGTTTTGGATTGTCGTTTTTTTACTTTCGACTCATGATCATGTATGTATTAAATTTGTGTATGAGAGTATCGATCAGGTAATTTTGGTCCCCAACGCCAACGGAATGACATATTTGCATTGCAATTGTAAATTGCCAAATTTGTTACACTGGGTTGACATATTTAATCTATTATATATAATTTTTTTGAAAGAATTTAATACTATTATATTAATTTAACCAATATTGAAAAGTGATAATAATTGAATTTTTTGAGAGAAAAATGCGATATATTATTAAATTATAAAGCAACTAACTCGACATTACACTGGACAGTCAATTACCAAATCGTGAGACAGACCTCGCACCATGATCTCAACTACTGTTAGTTAAAGCAAACATGACTAATTCACGAGCCTTGAAATTATAAGAACAACAAGCGAAATAAAAGATAACGCAACTACAAACCTCTTGCAATCTCGCGATCTTTACTTCAAATAGGTTGAGACTTTCCGCAAATTTAGTACAATATTTGAATCAAAATTTGTCAATTCGAGTTCGAGTTGGAAGACAACATAACAACCATAAATAATAACTTTTACATTTTAGAAACTTGGAAGTTGCTCTTAAGATTGTTTCCTTCCCTAAAAAATAAATAAATATGATCATCTAGGACATGTTATATATTATTAGATGAATATTGAGTAAAATTCACGCACTTTAATGAGTCATAAAATAATTAATATCAATAAGTCATTATCATTATTACTAATAATAATAATAATTCATGGAGTTTCAAGAAGACAGTTCAGTAAATATATTATAAAAAACACATTTTTGGTATAATATATAGTTGACGAGAACCAGACGGCCAGTAGATGGAGATTTAGGAGATTACTAATTTACTATAATGCATGGCTCATGGCATGGAACAGTACACTATACGGTGCCGTTTTAGCCCATCTCGTGGCCTGGCTCGTTTGAGGGAGAAGGGTATTATGGTCAAAGTGATTCAGCAGCGGGCCCCACATTGGGGATAGCGGTGGAATTATAGAGAAAGATCAAAAATTGAAAAGGCATAGAAAATAGGGTCCAGAAAAGGAAAATACATTACAAAACCAAACAGTCCAAAATTTGAATGCTTCAAGTCAATTTCACCAGTTGTCCACTTTCTCTCTCCTCTCTCACTCTCTTTCTCTCAGCTAGTAGAGAGAGAGAGAGAGAGTAGAAAAACCCTAAAAAGCTGGTACACTCTACACTCAGCCTCTGTACAATACGCTCCTCCTCTTGAGCAGCTCCTTAGAAAAACCCATATCAGTTCACTGCATTTCATGCCGTTCTTGATATGATTTGATCTGATTTTTCTTTGTTTCCAAATTTATGCTCATTGAATTGGGGAGCTCTAATAGACTAATTCCCTGAATTTCTGTTTCTTGCTATATAAGCCAGACATTGAATATATAGTTAAGAATGAAGGTTAAAGAAATGGTCAACAGTTTTAGCCAGAAGAGCTCTGAGGTACGTTTCCTCTGTTTCTGCTGCTGGTTCTGTGTCTTTGATATTTGTACCGGAAAGATCAGATTTTTTTGTAAGGTCTTGTGTTTGTGTGAGGTTTTGAATATTTTATGAGGTACCCATTTGCTTTTATGTGTGAATTCCCCACCTGGAAAATGGAGTTCATTATATGTGGTTGGTTTCTGGGAAATCATGGTGGAAGGAGAGGAAATTCGTTGGAAAAATTGTGCTTTTTATGATTTGCCCTTTGAAATTTGTGGTATTATGTGTAATTTTTTCTTGACTTCTTTATGTTTGGTTACTGGGAAATGATAGGGAAAGAGGGTATTAGAATGTTACATTTGATTTTCTGGGAAAAACCCATTTGCAGTTTTCTTGTGTGATTTTTCTCTGGAATGTAGTTTTTAAGCTGATTTTGAGTTTTTCTGTCAGTAACTCTTTTTTCTGTTGATTATTTAGGCCATAATGGGGAGGAACCTCAGTCCTATACTCAGGAGAGAGCTGGCAAATCTTGACAAAGACGCTGATAGTCGTAGATTAGCTATGAAAGCACTGAAAGCATATGTAAAAGACTTGGATTCGAAAGCAATCCCCATTTTCCTTGCCCAAGTTTCTGAAACTAAGGAAACCGGCACTTTGTCCGGGGAGTACACTATTTCACTCTATGAGGTTCTTGCTCGTGTTCATGGTGTGAACATTGTTCCTCAAATAGACAGCATCATGGCAACCATCACCAAGACTCTAGCTTCAAGCGCGGGATCTTTCCCTCTCCAACAAGCATGCTCCAAGGTTGTTCCAGCGATCGCGAGATATGGGATTGACCCAACAACCCCGGACAATAAGAAGAGGCATATAATTCATTCCCTCTGTGAGCCTCTCTCGGATTCTCTCTTAAGTACTCAAGAGAGCCTGAGTTCAGGCTCTGCCCTCTGCTTGAAGGCCCTCGTGGACTCGGATAACTGGCGATTTGCTTCTGATGAGATGGTGAATAAGGTTTGCCAGAATGTGGCTGCTGCTTTGGAGGAGAAGTCCACTCAGATCAGTTCACATATGGGATTGGTCATGTCTCTGGTGAAGCATAATGCTCTCACAGTTGAAGCATATGCAAGATTGCTAATACAATCTGGAATGAGAATCTTGAATGCTGGGATTGCCGAGGGAAATTCTCAGAAGCGTTTATCAGCTATCCAAATGGTGAATTTTCTGATGAAGTGTTTGGATCCAAGGAGCGTTTACTCAGAGCTTGAATTCATAATTGAAGAGTTAGAGAAGTGCCACACTGATCAAATGGCCTTTGTTAAAGGTGCTGCCTTTGAAGCCCTGCAGACCGCTAAAAGGGTTGCTGCAGACGAAGACTCGAAACATGAAAAAAGCTCCAGTTCAGTGACTGGGTCGAGTTTTAGTAGGAGAGAGCGTAGCAGGAGCAGAAACACTTCAAACGAGTCTAATCTTTCTCCAGCGCCCATGTCACCCGAGTCTCAAACCCTCGATTCATTTATTGAATATGACTGTTTCATCGAGTCACCAATCTCAACAGGTCAGGTTTCTTGTAATATGGATTACAGTGCCAGGAGTGTGAACCGGAGGCTTTGGAGCTATGAGAACGGAAGGGTGGATATATCTCTTGAGGATGGTCTATTCTCGGAAGCAAGTCAAGGACTTGCCTTCTCTAACACATATCGCGAGCACAATAGACATAATGAATGTGCAGAATTCGAAGGCTTCTTGCAGAAAAGTTCTAGAAATGGGGCCCTCCGAAGTGCTACTCCCAGTCCTCAGGTAAACATTATCAGAAAACTTTCCAGAATCACTAAATTATGCATTTACATGTTTATAATCATAATTGAACCTACACTTGGGTTGTGATGCAGCATCCTATCCAAGTGATAGTGTTTACCATGCTAATTTCTAGTTCAAGAAAATGATGAAGTAAAGAATGAGAAACAAGAGAATGAAAATGTGGTGCAAATATTGCATAAGGAAAACATAACTGAAAGTGACTGAAATGCAACATGGCTAAGTCAATTTATGCTTATTGAACCAGCTTTTGTCGACACATCTGTCTTAACATCAAATTCTTGGTTCTCACTAGAAAGTTTATCAGATTTGCAAATTTTCAATCAATGGCTTTTGGTGGCTAACATGTATATGCATATTTCTACACTTATTTGCTCCAGAGATCACGATCCCATATCAATGCCGATGACATCAACATCTTTACAACTCCAAGGAAGCTCATTCACTCCCTCCAGGATCCTAGTGACGCGGACTCATATCTCTCTCTGCAAACTAGAAGATTCAGAAGTCCAGCAACAACTAGATATCCCCGAAATGGGTATTTACACAAGGAGGACAAAGAGAGTGGAAACTCTTATGTCAGCGGCGAGACATCCAAGGGTGGTTCTGAATCCGTGTCTTCAACAGATGACATTCCAGCTGATGTTGATGTGCAATTAGTATCTCGTCAGAATGTTCCTGAATGTGAAATGCAAACTCAACTGTCTGTTGCAAAGAGAACGACACGTAAGGTAAGCTCTTCTAAGTTGGTTCTAGGCCTCTTCTTCATTTTACTCGCTGCTTTGATTTCATATCTGGGAATTGACAGTGAAGGTGAAGTTCATCTTGTTCCGACTTAGTTCAGTTCAGCCATTGTATAAGAATATCTTTAGAATTGGTGAGGTAGGTTAAGAAAAACTGAGTTAGCCACAAGGAGAGTTGTAACAGTAACAATTTATGTTAGCATTGTAGCTATGCCAACCAAGGGTTGGTTGAATCAATCATTTGCTTGCTTTATTATTGTATCTTGTTTGTGCATGAAGTTTGTTTGAGTGAACATGATTGCATGTTATCATGTTCAACCATAACATTAGGTTTGAGTACTCAGTGCCAATTATGTTGCTACTGACCACTTATTGGTCTCTGCATTAATGTTGCCCTTGAGAGACAAAACAAGAGAGATCCACTTTATACAAATTTTGCAAGCCATGTGATGCTAATAAATTTGTGTGGATTGCTATCCAGCTCATATAAAGTGGAATCACCATTGATTTTGGCATAGTGTATGTAAGCTTCTTAGATGTGCCTATCCCTCTACACACATATTTTACTTCAAGACAATATAGCAGTTGGCTCCTCACAGCTCATCCCATAACTGACAATATACACTCACTGTCATTAATTCCCTGAACCAGCTTGTCATGTTCGGAGTACAATAATCAGATGTTGGATTTGATTATTCTTGAAACCTCGCCCTAGCTTTTCTCAAGATGACTGGTTTTTCTGTTATGAAGCACCCTGAATAAAGAGGCGCTGATTAGATGGAAAAAGCTTTCTAAGGGCTAATCGAAAAATAAATCAAGAACCAATAGATTAATCTGACAATATATTTAAAACATTGACGTTGTTAATGGAGGTGGGTGTTAAAACTTGAAACTATTCACCACATATATCATTTCTTGAAGGTCCTTTGTTTTTCATAATATTGTGGCAAAAACTCGTTGAAAATGGCCAAAAGAAAAATTGTTTCTGATCATATTGAAACAGATAGCAGCATTATGATTTCTAGAATATCAGTCTATAAACATAAAAAAGCACCAAATAAATTCAAGATAAAGACTTAATATCCAAGCCTCGGCTCTATCCATTCCAGTGAACAAATACACTCTTACTAACCTCAACTTTAACAAAGGATTACATGAACAAAATCACAAACCACAGTTATATCCTAATATTCCAAAACTTGGACAACTATATTGCTGCTTCCTCCAATCTCTCAAGATCATTTCAATCCATTGGGGTTTAATCCTCATCCATTCCTGCAGGCTGCTGAGGTTTAGGACCGCCTGCAGGTTTAGCCATAATAATCTGCAACACAAAATGTAAAGGCATGTTTATCAAACTTAACAGACACAAGTGTAAATGCAAACAACTGAAAGTACAGAAATAAAATAAACATGAGGAACTTGTATAACTAATCGTAGCTTGTATTGTAAATTACCTGGTCTACCCGTAGAACAGTGCAAGCAGCATCTGTAGCATATTTGAGAGCAAAGTACCTGTTGCAAAAGCACAAGGATACAAATGACAATTATAACTTGTGAAACTGTAAATAGCAGGAATTGAACAATTCATAATGGTTATATAACTAAAAACACATGGTACACTACTTTTTAGCAACAAACCTATGCAATGGGAACATGGGAAATAAGTGTGTAACTAAACATAACATAAGCAATGGTCAGTGTTTGGGCTTATTGACTCAAGGTCTTTGGTTAATAGCAAAATCCAACATAATTGGAATCCAAAAGTTACGAGAAAAGCTTCGAAAGGGAATTTTCCTTGTAGCAATATGCATTTCAGTATTATACACCATATATTAATATAAATAAGAATATATTTCTAAATTAAGATACTGACACTGATCATACATCACTCACCCTTTGAAATAATTGCATTGCTTATGTGAGAGATGTAATCAGACAACACAGCAGGAATAATGAGAAACAGGCAAATTTATCACAATTCACAATATGAATGAAAGTTATGCTCAGCAGTATATTTGACATAGGGGTCAATAATTTTATTTTTAAATACGGTAGAGGTGCTATTCTAGTTATTTTCTATTGAACCTACAATTAATTGCATTCAACCAAAATTAAGATCTCGATAAATATGATTTCATGAAGGAATGAATGTGTAAAATCGAGAAGCAGCTTACTTGGCAACGTGCAAATCCCAGACTTGTGTAGTGGAAACATCCTTGCAGACACCTTCCAGAAGGTCAATTCCCACCTTGGCCTTGCCATCTGCATGCTCAGCATACAGGGAAGATATGATCTCCATTGCATTGAGCCCAGCATTCTCAGCTAAGGTTTTAGGCACCATCTCAAAACTTTCAGCAAATTTTGTAATTGCATACTGATCCAATCTGCAGAGTCAATAGCTTACCCAGTCTTAGGTTATCCGTCATGTCTTAACAAATGAGTAACACATTAACGAAAAAAAAATTATATAAGGGTGCACACTGCTAATGCAGTATTAGTATAAATTACCATCTAAGCACAACATATGCTGCAAATCAGATATTTTAAATTTTTACATATATATTCAAAGTTTTAGCTGAATCAAAGTCATCTCAAAGATGGCAAATCACCTAGTGGATAGTCCTTAAACTACAAGTTTGCAAATCTTGACTAAAAGTAGTACAAAAACAATACAATTACCCAGTCTCTTTGAAAGAAAATTCTTTAAGTCTTCTGGCCAATTCGATTTCAGTAGCAGCAGCTCCAGGAACTATACGAGAATCCCTACACATTGCCTGTGAACGTATAATGGAAGTGCTTTATCAATATACAACGTCAAATCAACAAACTCATGGAAACATTCAATGCCAAGGATTGTACTTTCAACGGCCTCTAAAGAGAAAAAGAAACAAGCAAAATAGAAACTTTAATACTCATAGTAAACAAAAACGACCTTATATGTATTCACTCCGTCATCAACTGCTCTTTCAAGGTCATCCAGGATACTATCTGTACTTCCTCGCAAGAGCACAGTAGATACAGAATTTCCACCTTCTTCATTCTTCACAACAATTACCTAATGGCATTATGAAGTGAAAATTATCACTTATAAGGCACACAAAAAAAGCAACAAAAGAAACATCTGGAACTGTATCCCAATGCCGAGGTGGCAGATTGAAACATACCCTAGCACCACCGATTTCCTCAACTGAAATAGAATCTACATATCCCAAATCATCCGGGCTTGGCTGGCTAAGCTTTAACTGTAATAACAATTGTAGATTACATAAGTAACCAGATGAAGTATTATTCTTCAATAATAAGGTTTCAAACTTACAATAGCAATAGCACCAGTAGTGCGGCAAAATCGTCGCAATTCAAACTTTGAGCTGATCTTCAGAACCATGAGCCTGCAATCAAGTTATTTAAGATTAAATTTTTTTTAACAAAACTGAGAGAAAATATGAAAAACCTAAACAAACTCAAGTATTATCTGTGAAAGGATATATGATTTCTCTTTATTTGGAAATGTATCACTCAGACCCAAAATATCCTTTTACAGAATACAGACAGGAGGCTAAGTGAGTGAGGCTAGTGTCTCACTTGTAACGCTCACAAAAGTGCAAAGCCATTTCCCCAACTGCTTGTCCACTAACAATTACTTTGGCACCTGACTCAGCAACTGCTCTGATGAGCTCCTCAACCTTGGCTTCTTCAGTCTTCGCATAATTTTCCAGCTATAGGATGTTACAAAACAAAGAGAGTGCTTAAATGTAACAGGAAGACTGGAAATCAATTAAATAGTCAATCCACAACCAGATAAAGAACAGTTATTTCCCGCAAACCAAGAGACCTTAGAGAGGCAAGCTGCATAAGTTTCTCAATTCACTAACACCTACGCAAAGCAATTAGTCGGCAATGCAGAATACTAGTTTTGAAATTATTGAGTATACTGTTAAATTGTGTTATTAGGCTGCATAAAATCCCTCAAGTTCACAGGCTAAATAATGCAACCTCCTTAGTTGGGTTAGACATTTGCCTATATTTGTAGATTTATATTACTATGTCTATATCCTAAAGATATGGGATTTTAATATTTAACAAATGCATTTAAAATGCTCAAAACTAGAACTTTGTAAGTGGAAATGTCAGAGACATATGAACTAGCAAGGAGTGCAAGAAATCAACCAAATCCAGTTCACACTGCAAGCAGCAGAGTGTAGAGTAAAAGGCTCGGTTTTCCATTGAATCAGACACTGTCCAGGTTATTTCCATCCTAAATAGTTGCCTAAGAATAAAAACCGGGATACAATTTTACCACGTTACAAGCTATAATATGATGTGATTTCCTATCTTCCCCAAGTTCAGCATGGAGTAAATGAGGAAAGCAACATCAGGTAAACAGCACATGTACACACTGACTCACATCTCCAAAGTTGATTGGCATTGATAAGGAGCCAAGATCAAAACTAGTATTACCTGATCAGCTGTATGAATTAGAACAGTTCCTTTGGTTTCAGTGGCAGAGGTGTCCACACCGCCAGCAAATACGGCAACCTGAAATAGTATGAACAGATTTAACAGTTCAGATACATAATTACAAAATAAATTGTATCCAATATTATCAGGGAACATTACACATTTACACCTGACAAACTTCTATTTCAAACAGTACAAATAAAGGTTTACCTAAGAGTTGAATAAAATACAATTGGCTTTATTAGAACTAGTAGATTCATCAAAACTCTTTTTCAAACTGTACAAGGAATAAATAAAAGGTTCATTTGGAAATCAATAAAATCTGAAGTCGGAAATTCTGCTAAGCAGCATGCATAGATAAATATCACAATCTAGTAATAAAGGTTGTAGTAAGGATGTAAGATAGATTATAATAGTTCATTTAAACATGCAAACTAGAAAGAAAGAAAGAAAGAAAGAAAGAAAGAAAACTTTTGCTACGTTTCCCACATTTGATAACTACACGTGCACCACTGCACCTAAATAAATAGTCCACAAATTTTCATGACCAGAAAAGCATATTATATCAATGAGCCCTAACCTTGGCCTTCTCCATCTGTTTGATAGTCCCCGCAGCATCACTCTTCAAAACCATACCCCTCACCACGGCACAATTATGCAGACCTCCACCCACAATCTTTGCAACGCGAACATTATCCACATTAAAGTTGGCAGGATTCTTTGGGCAAACTTGAATGCATGCCTACAAGACCCAAAGAAGTAATTACACTTCTAACTTTCAGACAACAGCTCATATGATTAAATTACAAATTAAGGTGGGCATAAAGACGGTCATTACATCAGCAATAAGAGAACATAAAATTTCTTCCTGTCCAAATTGTTTGCTAGCCACAGCTGCTCTCATTCTGGAAACAACTTCCTCCTTGTTCCGCACATCCATGGTTTCAGAACCATTCTCAACCAATTCATCTAAGACTTCAAGTGTCTGCAAGAAAATATGCAGTATAAATCAACATTTTCTACAAAATCATCAAAATTGAAACACACAAATCAATTTCTCCAACTTGGTTAGAAAAGGGCAAACCTTAGCTATGGCCTTTGCGTATCCACTGATGATCTCACTCGGGTGAAGACCCATCCTGATAAGCTCCTCAGCATTCTGAAGAAGCTCTCCGGCAAACGAAATCGTCAAGTTAGCACCATCTCCGATCTCCTCCTGCTGGGCCTTGGCAGCCAAAACCAAAAGCTTGGCCGCAGGGTGCTGTACCTCAAGCTCAGTCACAATAGTCGCAGCATCATTGGTCACAAACAATTTGTCTAGATGATTGATGACCATCTTATTCATACCTAAAATTGTTCAAAAACACCCAACTGTAAGAAAGCGTCCAAAAACTCCCATTACAACAATTATTCACCAAACCACACACAAGACTAAGCAATAGCCAATAAGTTTAGGAAATCAACAACTTTTATTCCAGCCAAGAACAACAAATAAGGAAATGTTACATTTTTATCAGTCGGGTCAAGTTTTGAATCTAGAAATCAAACTAAACATGAAACGAATGGCACAATTAAACAAAATAAGTTAAAAATATCTGAAATCATTCAACCAAAAAACAGCAATAAGTGACATCCAATTCGATGCAGCCAGTAACTCCTGCAAACGATCAACATCACCATCTTTCAACCAAAGCATGAAAAATCATCAGTTACCATAAACAGGCAAATCAAATCTATAAACGCAAATCAACAGCAGAAAAAAACAAAACGGACGACACAATCCACAGCGGATCAATGATAAAAAGCGCATGGAAGAAGAATGAGGTACCATTAGGGCCGAGAGAGGTGCGGGTGATGATGGAGAGCTGCTTGCAGGCCTCGATGTTCTTGATGACGGCTTCGTCGAGACCGGAGAGGTGCTTGTGACCTTCCTTCAGCATCGACTGTATTCCATATGATTGCGATGAGAAACCCATCCTCTCTTCAGGCGTTTTCGCTTCTTCTTCTTGTTCGAGACACGCAAAGCAAAGCCCTAACCCTAGAAAGAGAGCTCTGGTTCTGGTCGCGACTGTGGAGGAAGGAACTGTGTGTTTGCGAGTGAGTGTTTATTTAGATTCAAAATGAAAGAGAGAAGAGGAACCAGAAAGCCCTAGAGCGCAAAAGAGGTCAGGTAAAGTTTTTTTATTTGCTAGTTGGGACATTAAAATATATGTTTTCACAGATCAACCCCAAATCTAGTCTGACCTTACGTTTGGGGCGCATTTGTAAGCACACACAGTCACACACGATATTCTAATTTTTGTTGGCAAAATTAAATTTTCAAATAATTCCTATTTGATTTGATTTAAAAGTATATATTTAACGTATGAATAGATTAATTTAAGGAGTTTGTTTACCGAAAATAGTTAAAGTTGACGATAAAAAATAGGAAATTTATGTATTTGTCGTGAAATTTTTGCTCTCGTTAGAAACGAGAATCTCTGTTCCATTTCTAACATGAAAGAAGACGGGATTGTCAAATATGCCTCGAACCCGCCTCAATATCATCCCTACCCATATATAAACACTATTTGCACATGCATTTCCTTAATTCTGAAGCCCTTTAATTGTTTTGTTATCTCATTTAACTTAACACCGTCTTTTTTTATCTCACGATCAAAATCAATATATGTGAGTAGGAATGAGAGGCTGATTCTTTTTTTTTTCTCAAGACAATTTTCGGGACATCTCCATTCCGAAGAGGTGGAGGCCGTAGGCGTTAGAGAAGCGCTATCAAGGACAAAAGAAAATAGCTGGAATGAAGCGATATTCGAAACAGATTGTTTTAGGGTGGTGGATAGTGTCTGAAAAGTGAAGCAAACGAGAAATATGTTCGGGGGTATCATCCACGACTGTAGGCACTTCCTTTCGGCCCCAGGGGGTGATCTCACTCTAAGTTTCGCTCATAGGACCTATAATAAAGTGGCTCACGAATTGACCAAGTATGCATTAACTAACAATAACTGGGACTATAGTGAGGGGTCTGTCCCACCAACTGTATCTTCAGTTGTTGCCGGGTAAGTTCGGCTTGATGCCGGGTAAGTTGCATTTTCTTGAATAAAATTTGATTTCCTTAAAAAATGAGAGGCTGATTCTTTGAAATGACCAAATTGACATTTCAGCAAAAAAACAAACTCTATTGATTAAATTAACCCGGAGTTTATTTTTCACCTCCACAGGGGTGGCATTTTCATTTAACTACAATTATAACTCTATTGATAAAATTAACATAGGACTTATTTGACTTTAATTGGATAGTAATAGAAATTTGAATAAAACCAAACCTCTCTACACCATTTCTGCCATAAATTATAGAATAGTTTAGCATCAATTGTAAATTAATGTGTCTTTGAGATTTGACCAAGAAGAAATATTCCATGATTATGTAAATCAAGCTTCAATGACAACAAACTTCATGTACTTCAATTATTCATAATTTGGAGCAAGTCGCTGTGACAGAAAGTTGCAGATACAAACAGTGCACTTATGAAACTATACTAAAAGCATGTCGAACCAAGTAACAATGTAAAAAACTTCTGCAAGAAAGCAAATATGGCAAAGTGTGGCCTAACTTTTGAAATTGCAGAAGCCAAGAAGTTCAGGCGTTGGTACCATGTATCACAAATTTTTCCCAGCTCAATCACATATACAGTGCTGATGAAATTCGGACATGTTAAATACTTAACTCGGGACTTTTACTTCCCTCAAAACTTTAGCAGCATCTTCTGGGAAAACAGGGTTTATGTAGCACCCAGTTCCAATTTCAAAACCTCCAGTCCCGCTTAATTGAGGTACTATCTGCAAGAACCAGTGGCAATACGGTAGCTCTGAAGCACTGACCTGGAGCGGAGATGTGTGAATCATGAAATTATATGGGGGATTGTTTATTTGCAATGACATCTTTGTAAGCATGAGTTTCAATATTCCTCCTAGATCAACAGCCTGCATAATCCGTGAATGCATGTTAAGCAGGATACACGTATCTCATGAAAAATTGAATTATAAGAGCCGGCAATGTATTTTTTGCAGAACATATTTCTCATCTTGCTGGCCAACAATTTCATATCAATTAGTTTCTTCATGAAAAGTATTTCTCATCTTACATAATGCACCGACGTGTAAATAGAAGTTTAGTTTCTTCCACTCTCATGTGTTAATTGAAAGTACTTTTTCGAATTAAAAACCTATTCACATTCTCCTATAGCCATTGTAGCTTAATAATATTTTCTTTGAGTAGCATAGCATAAGGAGCAGTAGTAAGATTGTGTCCTCAACACTTCCTAGTTGATTATTTTGTTAAATTTTACAGAAGCCAATTTCCTCCATCGAAGAATTTAAATTTTGGGTAAACTCTCTTATTTCTGCACGATCATAGTATGGAATAGAAAAAAAGCTGTCACCTCTACTCGTTCAAACTTCAAAGAGATCTGTCACAATTTCCTACTCCCTCAAAAACTGTCACCATCATTTCGAAAGAATACTGAGCAGTGGAATACGTAAGGTTTTGTTTTGTCACCAGGCCCATATACCAAAATAGCTCGGGCAAATTAGGAATGATCCTAGAATTCAGAAAATGCCATACCATAACTAAAGTGGCAATTGATCATCAAACATAACACATGCTAGTTTTTGACATTCTAGAGGAAAGGAAACATAGAGCTGCCTATTCAACTGGAAGTTCCACCATCATATGGTGCTTTAACCTAAGTTCCAAAATCAATTAAAGAAGTAGACTCTCTTAACTTGCATCGAACGTATAATTTATACCAAGAAGCACCACCAATCCAGTAATTTACCTTGTCAGTGTCTAATTGGTGGAAATGAGAAGAGTGGTCCTTAGGAACGATCCATATCTCAAAAGGGTATGAAGCAGCAAATGGAACAACTGAAACGAAATGGGACGATTCATCAATTAGAAGGTCCTTTGAGCCAACTTCACAGAGACTGCACTTCCCGGTCCGACTAAAGTGTTCCTTCATACTGTCAAGTCGGGTAGTAACCGTGGGAGGAATAATTGGAAGAGCCATTATCTGACTGTGGGAGTGACTCATTGACGCCCCAGCAGATGCACCATGGTTCTTAAACACCTAAAATCATGAAACAATAGTTCTGATCAGACTTCAAAGTCAAATAAAAACAAAACTTTATTTCTTTCCGGCAAAATACACATCAAATAAATAATCCACACAAAATGAACATTAAACAACAATAGCAACTCTAATAGTGGTACCCACATTTCACACAAGCTTATCTTACTCCATGCAGAGAAAAATCCAGGAGAAACCACTAGCAAGACTATAATTGACAATGGGGACTAAATTGTTCAGCACAAACTCAATTGTGCGTCACTTTCAAGCTGATCTATGTTTCATACTTTCATATTCACCCACCATATATAGTCTATACATAGCCGAATTTCAGCAGAACTAAATTGTTCCATTTGATCATGGAAAAATTGAAAACCCAGTACCTCCAGTTACTTTAACAATCCCAAATCACTGTGAAAATGCAAATCAAGATCTGAAAAAAAGGCAACTTTACAAAACCAATCCATATGCAATGAAGCAATCACCACATTTCCACAATCCAAAACATCAATCATAAAACCCACATCGAAAACGAAGAAACCTGCACGTATTTGATCGATTCAGAAGCCGCGATCTGCTCAATCCTCCTCTTGTGGGCAAGAAGAACCTCACCAATCCCTCGCGGCGACAAGTCGCAGAGCTGAACCGAGTGAATCGGAGTCTCGATCACCACATCGTGGAACCCAAACCCACCCACGACCACACTCCCAGAATCGCCCCAATTCGGATCAGGGTTTCTCGAATCAGCGAGGTTTCGATCGAGAGCAGGGTAGAGATTCTGAATGACCCGGATCTTCCAATCCGGGTCCGGCGGGACCCGAAAGATCTCGGGAGCGCACTCGTGCTCGTGGCCAATGCAGAAGGGACACTCCTGGTGATTGCTAGGGCTTGTTGCAGGTGCTTTGGATTTGAAATCGGAGGGCCTCTTGGCGCGTGCCGGCGAGAAAATCACCCATCGGCTCGTGACACTGTCCTTCCTCAGCTCAGGAGCTTGAGCTTGGGTCGCCATTTTTGTCTGTACTGTCGATGGTCTCAGCAAGGTTAGGCTTGTGGTGGGGACTGTTTGGCTTCCCAGAATATTATGCATTGGATTAAGATTTAAATTAAAGATATAGAGACAAATTCATTTGGGTAACAAGTTCTCATTTCTCACTCTTTAAATTATTATTATTATTTCATCAACGAAATAATTAACACATTTATTTGGGTTTTACTCGTGAATAAAACATTTTTTCAGAGTTCTCAAGAATCATCGCAACGGTTTTTACTTCACACTGTTAATAAAAATATTTGAATTTTGAACTCCGTTGTTTTATTCTTAACTAAATTGCAAGTGAATGTGAACTATACAAGTTTTTTTACTTTTAAACAAATGATTGTAATTTTAGAAGCATATCATCTTTTTGCAAGTTCCGAATATTTGCGTAAAAATAACAAAAATGTTTTTCAACTCAAATTTGTCACTTTTTTCTTTCACGTTATAAAATTTAAGAAAAAAATCAACGAGTTCATGTTGAAAAACATTACGTTTTTAACTTGATTTAAATATATATATTCAGAATATTTGTCATATTAGACAATGTACATATTTTGTAAGAAATAATAAATTCACCACTCCATTTTTAAAGAATAAAAGTTTATCGCCATTTTTTAAAAGAAATTGAATACCTCTTAAACACATTTTACCATATACTTAAAGAAACCTAAAAATTAGATGAATAAAATAATAATATTTACTGCATTTGTATATGCATGCCTGACTCTCTGTGTCAGCATCCTCAAATAACATAATCATTTTTTTTGTCTTTTTGAAGCAATAACAAAATTAAATTAGGTTTTTAAAAAATCGCATTCCATTTCAAAATAAACTTATTTATAGTATCGCCTAGAAAATCTAAATACCTAATTATTATTTTTTGAGAAAAATGGGACGAACTCAGTTCATTTAAGAACCGTTTACAAATACAATTCGAACTAGAGTGTCTAACACATCAACGTTAATAGACTCGAGATCATTATTCGATTAGACATTTGTAGCTAAATACTATAGGTCTCCCTTATTACCTGATGTAGGATTGATAAAAATACAAATATTTACAACTCATTATTACATACCCAAGTAATAAGAGAGGTTAAATTGGAGCTGAGTAATCTCCATAGCTCCAACTTGCTTGAACGTGAATAATTTCTTTTCGTATTTTACGTATATTATTACGCAAACGAATGCGCCTATTCTTACGTAAACTATAATTCGAATATTTTCGTATAGGTTTTGCCATATTTTATCGTCTTATAAATAGAATCTGTTTCGAATCCATTCTATACCTTCACACGGCACAGTCGCCTCGAATCTTCTTATGTAAAGGTATATGCAACTCTACAAGGCAAATTGAATATTGTGTTACAAATTGAGCATGTTTGAGAACTAAATTAAACAAGTGTTACAAATTGAGTTGGATTAGATATTGTGTTGAGCATGTTTATTATCAGGCATAGTGTTGTTATTGTGTGTACTTGAAATGGTCGGTGTGGAATAAGTGGCTAATTTATAGAACACTGGTCCTATAAGAGAAGCAATATAAAATAGATTGAGATTTCAGTTGATCAGTGCTCATGTTGAAGTAAATTTTATAGAAGATAAGTGAAGGAGTGTTGAAAAATATTAAACTAAATAGAAAAATGGCCCAAATGGTTAGTCATATTGGTCTTTTAGTTTTTGTGTTAAATTTGATGTTTGTGCATTGTTTTGTTGTTTTAGATATATATGGGGATTATAGTGATGATACTAGAAACAAAACTTCTGATGTTGTTTTGAGGATTGAGATTAATTTTGTTGAATGATAGGTTGTGGATCTGGGTTCAATTAAAGAGAACCCATATCAAAATTATGAAGCAAACATTAGGTCTAGTGACGATGTTGAAACCATTGCTAGGAGGTTCCAAGACTCAATCTCTATTGCGAAGCAGCACGAGTTTTGGGAAACCCAGCCCGTGAAACAGTTTAAGGAAATTGGAGGCTCGAGCTTGCCTGAAGGCCCGATCGAGCCCCTGCACCGTTGTCTTAAGTTTATGTTTTATATTATTGTTCATGTTGTTTGTATATCACTCTGGCTAAAACTTTGTTTTTTCGGAAAGATAAAAAATGGTGTGTTTTTTGTTGTTGGAGCAGAATGACAATTTGGGTTGGTGTTAATCTACATGGAATATGTTCGGCTTCTCTTCTTGCGTAGACAAGCGTATGTTTCAGATTCATGAAGAGGTGTTGCGGTCTTGCCTGATGCAATGTGATGAGCTGAATTTTAAGGGGTATGTTTTGAGAATTACACGAGAATTGATCTTGATCTGTATTTTGAACTCTCATTTGGGTTGTCATACAGCAATCTGATGAAGATGTTTTCCCTGATTCAGTATTCGGCGAAGACGACGTTGATGTGATGGACATCGTTAAGAGGTTTTGAATAATAACATGTCATGAACATATGCTAACTTCTAAATTAATGCATTTCATGGGCTTATTAGTATTGACTGTGTTATCAAATCTGCAGGACTCAATCTGTACACTTACTGGTAAAATTTGTAAATGGAAAAAATTTATAAGGCGAACTTATGTGCAGAAAAGAGTTGTAGTAGTGCCTTAACAGAGAACGATATAATCATCAAGTTACATTTTATAATTTTCGTTGACCAATCATTTCTATAAATGTTAAAGTATCGATTCAACTAAAATGTTACATTCAAGTATGTGACATGTTTGATATGAGTTGTAAGACAAATGACAGTGACTTATGTAATTAGTATCAGTTGTAGTAATTTAGATGTAATTCATGTGATCAAGACGTAGACATTTCAAAGAGTTCGTCAATATATAGTTCATGTGGCTTAACTTTGAACAATTTGCAATAGTTTTATTGAATTTAAATTGTTTTGGTTTAATTTGAATTTTGTATTGGTCTCGTTTGAATTATGGGTTTTGTCGGTCAAGACATTGCTGTTGATTATTTTTTGAATTCAATTTATAATAGGAATGTTGTTGCGTGGATACTATATAATAAGTTGTTTTTCAGGTGGATACACTTATATTTTTTGTCACGATGATACTTAAAAATTGCATTTTTTTACTTATCTCTTTTCCGCAAATTTCGTTAGATTTTAACATTTTTGACATGTGAAATGACTAAATACCCTTAAAAGTTGAGTGAGTTATTAGAATTGTATTAAAATGACTAAAGTGCGGTATTTTGAGAGTCCACCAAAATCCTATCGAACACGGAGGCTGTGGTTCCAATTTCATTTTAATATGTTGCTCGGATTAAATGTATTTTCACCACAATAACATCAACATCAATATCAATGGAATACTAACTCGATCCTTTCCAATTTGGTGTTTATACCCGTTTTCTTATTGTTCTCCTATGTATCAATATTAAAGAGATTTTTTCTGAGCCATGTTCAACATATGCATGCTTATTTCGAGTGATAACTTGAATATTACAGTTTAAATAATGACTTATTTGTTCTATGCTTTTCATTTTTCACTTTCTTCCCAAGCTTTGATGGAAGACAGTATAAATAATATGGGCAGTGGAATGAAGAAAGAACATGTAAGTATGAATTTTTCTACATTAATTCTTAGCTGAAATTATGTCGGTGAGAGATTGAAGCAAAATTAAATTTCTTTGAATTTGTTATCCATTTAGAGTAGAATTTTAGACTTATGTTTTCAAATTTGAATGATCAGAGATGGAGGTTGTAGCGGTGGGCGAGAGAGAGAAGAGAGGGAAAGAGAGAGTGAAGAGAAATAATAAATAACATATGTTTGAAAATTAGAAGTATAGGTGAGAGCATTTTAGTTTTTTCAATTCAATTATGATAACTCATTTAACTGTTAAATGTATTTTAGCCATTTCACATGTCAACAAAGGTTAAAATCTAACGGAATTGGGAAGAAAATAGTTAGGTAAAAAAATATGCAATTCTTATGTATCCATCGTGAAAAAGGTGTATCCGCATGAAAAACAACTTAGTACAGGGATATCCACATGACAATATTCGTTCAATACTATTATCGTTATTTTTCTTCAATTTGTGAAATTGATAGCATTTGGAGAGGGTGAGGGAAAGAAAGTGATAAAAGACGAGGGAGAAGGGAAAAATATACCAATGACATCATTTAAAAATTTTGAAAAATTATTAAGGATGTTTTGGTAAATTTTCATTCAAAATTGACTGCCAACTAAAAATTAATCAATTATAGTTAAGAACATGAAATCAATTATAGCTGAGTGAAGTATTATAGTTTTTTAATCAATAAATTGTATCAAGATTTGTACTCGACTATAATATAATGAAGCAAAATTATTTAAACATTTATTTGATTTTCTACTCACAAATAAATTTTGTATCATAGTATTTTTTGAGTAAATGACAAAAAAGGACATGAACTTTCAATTTTGTAGATTTTTAAAAAGAATGGATAACTATCATTACATGCGACTGCCGACTGACACCAAGTTTAACTACTTCAACAACCAACGGTTGGACCAACCTCTCACCATAGTTCTATTCCATTTGATCCAAAGCATATTTAGCTAGTTCATGAACTGGCGTGTTACAAACCCCATTAACAAAATTAATTGAAACATTAAACGCTAATATGCTAATAGTACTACGACAAGTCGACAATCCTCCAAGATACCCCTAATTGATTATGCAAACTCTTATCACCCGATATACTTTTCGCTACCCGGAGACAATCGGTCTCCACTAATATCTGGCTCCATTGGTTGTGTTTAATCCGCCAAATAGCTTCCCTGACACCCATGACCTCCACCTCAGCTGGCTAGAGAATCCCCGTGAAACATCCACAAAATGCTGCCACCACCATGTCCCCAACGTCTCTGCACAATGCCCCACACTCCACACCTTTCTATTTGAATCTACTCCCCCATCCTCGTTTATTTTTAAAGTCTCCCAAGCAGAAGGCGCCCACTTAGTCTTAAGTCACCCGTCCTGCGTACTATCCTCAGTTTGGGGTAGGTTCGATGTGTACAATCATTTTTTATAGTAAATGGTTGTGAGTATTTGTCTAAAAAAGATAAAAAAATGTCATCTAAATTAAAATTATTTTTGATGTCGAGTTCGTCACTTTTTTCTTCTTTCGCACCGTCGCACGCCATTAGAGTCGAGAAAAAACCGGTGGGCTATAGTCAGAAAAAACATTATTTTTTAAAAATTAAGTGCAACTGCAAGGATACATTTGTTATTTTGGATATATATATATATACACACACACATTTTGCAGGGAAATAATAAATACACCACTATTTTTTACAAAAAGAAAAGTTTATAGTCATTTTTGCCGAATTAAAATAATTAATAAACACTCTTTGCAATGTACACTGTTCTTTTTAAGAAACCCAAAAAATATAAAAATATAAATATTTACTGCATTTGTATATGCATGCCTGACTCTCTGTATCAGCTTCCTCGGCTCTCCTTTCTCCACCTAATAACAAAATCAAATCAGTTTTAATAAAAATCTCATTCCATTTCAAAATAAACTAATTTCCATTAACATTTCAGAAAAATCTAAATACCCAAACCTAAATAGACACTTCATCTCCCCCAAAGCTCACACCTTTCTTTTCCCCAACAGACAACAACTATGCATTTCTCACATGTTCTTGTCTCTCTGTAGTCTCTACCTTTTGCTCCACTCCTGTACAAGTTCAACCTCACCGATCGCCTCCGATCCTTCTCCTTTTCTGGGTATCCAGAATCAATTTGTGGGTACAATTTTATTTTTACTTGTACATCTATCTTGTTCAAGCTCTTGGGTTTTGTTTGATTTCTTGGTTTAGAACTTGTGCTGTCATCGGTTTGTGATTTGTTTTTGGATGATCGGAGTGGAGAAATGATTTTTCCCATGTTTTATCTTGTTGATGATTGTGTGTTTGTGTGGAGGTCAAAGCTTGTGTTTTTATGGTGTTTGTGGCCTGGATTGGAATGAAGGGTCAATGGATTTGCTCCATTTGTGTGTTTTATTTTCACTGAGGGAAGTGAGATTGTTTGCATTTTGGTATATCCCAGAATCTGCAAAAGGGTTAGTCACCATTGTTGGCCCTGATTCCAAGTAATGATGCACAGGTTGAGGAGGAGACCTTGCCTCCACTTTGCAATCACAAGCAACAAAGGCAAGCACGCCACAGCTACTCGACAAGTTCATTTATATTTCTTTTTGATAAGCAGCAAGTCCATTTATATTTTACTAGTCCCCACTTCTTTGTAGATGCACCTCTTCAACATAATGCTTCAAATCTATTCCTTGGGTGCGTCTAGAGGAAACATCCGGTGTCATGGACATTGATAGTGTCTGGTTTTGCTATGCATGGAATGAGAACAAAATCAGTGAAATATTTTGAAAGAGTGGAGGCCACTGGGTTGGAACACATTCACTTGACATTTTTAAGTCTGTTAAGTGCTTGTAGTCATGGAGGATTGGTGGATGAGGAGATTATTTTTTTCTTTTTGAAAACATGGTTGGGGAGTGTCAAGTTGCCTTTTCAGTTCTTTGATTACGCTTAATGTTTGTGTTTGATCTCGTGTAAGCTTGCAAGTCGAAAGGGGCTGAATCTTTTAGATTTTCTTTCGTTTGATTTTTGTTTGCTATGCCAGGCTGTTATTTTTTTGCTTCTGATGAAAATTAAATTGTTTCTTATGTGTATTGTTGACATTTTTATATGTATTTGAATGATTTATATGTTCTGGTGAAGATGTTATGTGTTTGTTACATGTAGTGTTTGCTTTATTCTCTCGGGAAAATGTTTTCTTCTTACTGCGTCCAGTTTTGCTGTTAAGGATGCAGAGAGGCTTTGAGGGATTCGAGTTTGAGTGGGATGTGATTTGCGATTCACATGGAGTGAGAATGCCAGAGTTACGAAGTGGAGTGCGGCGATCAAAAAGGCTTGACGATCTTCAACCTATCCCACAACCTGTTGATCAACCTGATAATTTGCTAGTCCCTGTTCAGAACAAGACCAAGACCAAGAGGAGAACTGGTGGTGGAAGAGGAAGAGGTACTGCACTTGTTGTAGCAGAAAGACCTTCCATTGCATTACCTGCAAGACCAGCAGCTGCCGGTAGAGGCAGAGGTGTAAGATTAGTAGATTTAGACCCAGAACCTTGTCAGGTGGCTGCTATTGGGACTGCTGAACCTGCTTACAATAGAGTAGAGACGGTCGCAGACAAGGATATCGCAATGGCGGGTGAAAACCCAAATAAAATAGTGGGAGTCGATGAAGAATATAGTACAACTCCTATTCCTGACAGGGTATCCAATATTTGCCTTTTGTTACCATTTAATGTTATTTGCATCTTTCCAAATGATATGCACGTGTTATTAAGTTGCACTTTTTTGGAACAACTCGTTTTGGTAACTAGTGTACTAGTACTCTGCATATCTAATTTTTGCGAAAATAACAGGTTGGTTTCCGGGTTCGACTTACCTTGCTACCATTACATCATTTGTCGCTAGCATTAACTTCTCTAATGCGATGGATCTTTTGTTGCTGGATGCAGGTACAAGTTGGCAGTTCACCCATGTACAAGGTAGAAAAAAAGTTGGGTAAAGGGGGTTTCGGCCAAGTCTACCTTGGCAGAAGAGTTAGTGGTGGTACTAATAGAACGGGAGCAGATGCTGCTGAGGTACGGGTATCCCTTTTTTTGTGGTAGTTATTCTCATAGGACTGAACATGTAATGCTATATGGTATGTTGGTTGAAGGTTGCATTGAAGTTGGAGCACCGCAATAGCAAAGGTTGTAGTCATGGCCCTCCTTATGAGTGGCAAGTATACAAGTAAGTGCCTCCTTTAAGATCCAAACTGGTATGACTGAAAGTGCTATAAGTTTATGGTCTAATTACCCCTTTTCTCCTTTTCTTTGGACTGAAAAGTACCTTAAATGGGTGTTACGGAATTCCCGGGGTTCACTACAAAGGCCGCCAAGGATATTTCTATGTTATGGTGAGGTTCGGTTTGAGTCTTCCTTCCATCAGGCTTTTGGAAGTTACTTACTGTGTCTGAACATTACGTGCACACTTCAGGTCATGGACATGCTGGGGCCTAGTCTTTGGGATGTCTGGAATTCTCTTGGCCAGTCGTAAGAATTTCAATATTTTTTTCTATCTCTCGTGCTCATCTCCCTTGTGTGTAGTTTTGCTCCTCTAACGTGTTGTTCCTGAAACAGGATGCCTCCAGCAATGGCGGTATGCATTGCGGTTGAGGCAATATCAATTCTCGAAAAACTTCACTTAAAAGGGTAAGTCAAGTCCTTTGATAAATGATAACCCTTTTAGAAAATTATAAATTTGTAATTAATTGCTTTCTATATTTTTGTCCTCTCCATAAAAAAAGATTTGTGCATGGAGATGTGAAGCCAGAAAATTTCTTACTTGGCCGCCCAGGAACAGCTGATGACAAGAAATTGTACCTCGTCGATCTTGGTTTGGGTATGTAGTCCTCAAATGTTTTTATTTGTTTTTTTGTTGCGGTCTTCTACTAAAGTATCAACTGCCTGTAATGCTAATCAATTTACACACTAAATATGTATCCTCAGCATCTAGATGGAAAGATGCAACATCTGGCCTACACGTCGAATACGATCAGAAGCCCGATGTTTTCAGGTTTGTGGATTTCAGGTCATGAATTGCACGATTCCTCATTGTGTACTGAAATAAATAACTTTTTCGGCAGGGGGACAGTAAGGTATGCTAGTGTACATGCGCATTTAGGCCGGACCGGAAGTAGAAGGGATGATCTTGAATCATTGGCATATACTCTGATATTTCTCATCAAGGGAAGGCTACCGTGGCAGGGCTTTCAGGTAAAGTTCTTGTATTTATTGCGTATGATATTTCGAGGTTTCGTAAACTGATAGTTCCAAATTGCAGGGAGATAACAAAAGTTTCCTTGTTTGTAAGAAGAAGATGTCAACTTCTCCCGAGTTGATGTGCTGCCTTTGTCCCGCCCCATTCAAGCAATTTCTCGAAGCTGTTGAGTACATGAAGTACGATGAGGAGCCAAATTATGCCAAGCTGATATCGTTTTTTGACAGTCTCATTGATCCTTGCGCACCGTTAAGACCTATTAGAATCGATGGAGCAATTAAGGTGGTTGTGCTTTTACCCTCTATTTGACATGCACATCCTACTCTTGTTTCTTACCCTTTTCTCTCTTCCATCTCCTGAATGGAAAAAGGTTGGGCAAAAGCGCGCAAGATTACTTATTAATTTAGAAGAAGACGAACAACCAAAGAAGAAAGTACGGATAGGCACTCCAGCTACCCAGTGGATCTCAGTTTATAATGGTCGTCGACCCATGAAGCAGAGGTGAACATTAAATTCTTATTAAATTATATGTGGATGAATTGTGAATTTTTTTCTACTGGCAAATCGAATTTGCTGATACAGGCCAGAATCTTTTCATTGTTGGAAATCTTAGCAATAGTATTTATTAAATTTCATCATTACTAACTTAAATAATATCTACACTTCTGATGCTCTATGTTTATTTTATGTTGGTGCACAATGTGCTATTAAAGGTGTGTAATATAGTTTTTTTCCTCTCTTTTGTCCTGAATGTGGCATTGTAGGTATCACTACAATGTATTGGACAACAGGCTACAATCGCATATAGACAAGGGCACTGGAGACGGATTGTATATCAGCAGTGTCGCCTCTGCAACAAATCTGTGGGCGCTAATCATGGACGCGGGGACTGGCTTTTTTTCCCAAACCTATGAGCTGTCTACGACGTTCCTAAACAAGGTTATTACTTAGATTAGATACAGTGTTCTGCTAACTATACTTATTCAATTGATTTTTGCATGACTGGAATAATTGACGTTTTTACCCTTTGGGGTTTGTTAGGCTTGGATTATGGATCAGTGGGAAAAGAATTTCTACATAAGTTCGATCGCTGGTGCAGATAACGGAAGTTCCGTAGTGGTAATGTCCAAAGGTTAGTAACTACATGTTTTATGATATAGCAGTGTTCTAAAAATCCCCGACTTGCCCGATTAATCCCCAAAAGGCCCTCTCCGCCAGACTAGTGCCTAGCGTTTTTTTAGAACACAGATTAATACTATCTCAATTTTAAGTTGGTAAATTTTGCAATGTGTAGGAACTCCGTACACGCAGCAGTCGTACAAAGTGAGTGAAACTTTTCCTTTCAAGTGGATTAATAAAAAATGGAAGGAAGGTTTCCATGTCACGTCCATGACAACGGCTGGCAACCGATGGGGGGTGGTCATGTCCCGGAATGCTGGATATTCTGATCAGGTGTTATTTCCCTTACAGTGTAGTAGCGGCAAAAATTGAAATTCACGCTCCTTTCTCTTATAAGCTGATTTTGTGTGCCCTTGCCTTATATTTACCAATACAAGGTTGTGGAGCTCGACTTTCTGTACCCGAGTGAAGGCATACACAGGCGATGGGGAAGCGGTTACAGGATAACATCTATGGCCGCCACGGCTGATCAGGCGGCCTTTATACTCAGTATCCCGAAACGAAAGACAGTGGATGACGAAACTCAAGAAACTCTGCGCACCACAGACTTCCCAAGCGCCCATGGAAAAGTACGTGCAACTCTTCGAGACAATTCAAACGATCGTGTTTACTTATATCCCCGCCATCAACTATTGCTGTTATCGTTTTTTTCCAGAGTTTCTGGAATCTTCCTTTCATCATTTACATATTTTGAATCTCTTTTTGCAGGAAAAATGGCAGAGGAATTTGTACTTTGCATTGGTTTGTTATGGGCGAACTGTAAGCTAATTAGTAGGGAGTGTGCTAATTTTTTGTTCTTGTAGAAAGTAACTGCTGATTTATTTATTTTGAAGAAGCTAATATATCAAGTGTAATTCTCTGTTATGGTGATATTTGGCAAGTGATAGAGAACCTTCGACCCATAATGTTATTTTGGCATGGAATCGACGAGCTATGTTGTGTATTTGTACGCTTTAACCAACTATATGAATATCATCGTTAAGTTTGTTTGTTTATTGTGTGACAAAGCGAAAACCTAATATTATGGTTTGAGGGCTGAAACATGTTTAGTTCTTGGATCATTTTCAATATGACTCTAGAATGGCTAAAAATTGGAGCGAGGATGCAAGAATATTAGTTTAGTAGAAAGTCTCTCTAGCCTTTCGTGGTGGAGGCCGTAGCTTGCATTATACTTATGTCATGCAGGGCTGGCCCGTTCATAAGTGAAGAGAGACTTTTGTCTTAGTCACCGACTTTAGAGGGGCTCCAAAATACCCGGCTGGCCAGCCTAATATCAAAAAAGACCCAATTTTTGTAATTATTATCTTCATATATATCAAGTTTTATTATCTCAGTCCAATAACATAGAAGGCTAAATATTATCTATATTGAAACTCATATATACAAACTCCTACACTTAATAGCATTCACAGCTTAATAACATAAGTTTTACACGTGGTTCATCTTTCAGAAAGAGAAGCGTTGAAGGCGAAGCACGATGACGCCGAAGAATGACGGTAGTTATCTTTTTAAAAGAAATAACTCGTTTCAAATTCTTGCCTTAGGCCCCCAATTTTCTAAGGACAGCCCAGTCGTCATGTTTCAGTATATCGGTTACTTTGTACACTTGGTGTATGAATGTGAGGATCGTCCCACGTAGCTTGTTTATTTGAATGAATAGAAATCACTGTCATTTAAAAAAACATGTACGATATAATTACTAGTGTTACAATAGACTGACTAGGGTTGGGTCAATATGAAGTTAATAGTCGGTTAACAGTATTAACCGACTGTCCGTCCAACAGTACCGCCTATCCGTCCAATACCACTTGTCTGTCCAATACCGGGGTTCTCTGCTTATCCGTCCATTACCGCTCCCCCGTTCAACGCCAGCGGTCTCCCCGCCAGGACCGCCTTTCAGTTATTTAGTTCGTCATTTCGGGGATGAAATATTTTGTGCTCATTAGTGTATTTGTACGCTTTAGCTTTCAATATCATCTTTAAGTTTCTTTTTTATCGAATGAGTTAACGATCTTGGAAAATGATCAAATGCGGTCCTAGTTTGAAAGTTGAATCATGTTTCAGTTCTTAGATCGTCTTCAATGTTGCTCTTTTTAATCACTAAATGTGGAGTGAGACGTTTCTCTCTGTTTTTGTAGTTTGCACTTTATTTGTAATTGCTTCATATTTCTTTTTTATACATGTTATCTTTTATTAACTGTTATATTTTTTTTATCAACAAAAAATAATTTTATTACGTAAATGGAAAATGTATAAGAAAAGAAAAATTATCAAGTTACAAGACTAGAAAAGTCATCCCCTATAAAACGATTTCCTACGCCCTATTGCGGCCTTAGTGACCGAGCACTTTCACTGAACAAAGGACTTCAGAGCTTATGCCACGAGTGGTTTTAATTTTTCTTATGCGTGGCGTCAAGACCTCTTGATCCACGTAATTATATTTAATTACACACTATTTTCACTTACATATACATTTTTGTCAATTTGCATGCTCGTGTCCATAGCCAAGGGAGAACAACATTAATTTAATTTCTATTACCAAATGATTGTTATTTTAATGAAAGTGAAAGTCTATATGCGTTATGCACTGACTATTAATTTTTTTATTTCTACTCCATAATTCATTTTGAAGTATTTTTAAGAAATAAATTTACAATACACTAAGGACGGTTCATAAGTATAATCTTTTCGAAATCGAGTGAGACAAATCTCTCACCCATAATTCAGGTAGACAGATAAAGAGAGCTTTTAGTCAAACTATGGGCCGCTCTATTAACTGAATGCCTAGCAAACACTATAGAGAAAGAGGGACTTAGCAACATTAAGTGAAGACAATCCTAAACCAAATAACCCCAGTGATTAGTCGGCCTACCTCCTCCCTAGATGGCTAGCATTAAACTTTTCCCGTCAATTTCGATTGACGGTAGACCATTGCATCTCGGTTCACGCTACTCTGACCGCTATAGCTTTCACAATTGCCGCATCCACATTCCCTTTTCAAGAGAAGCTTTTGCCCGCAAGCAGATTCCCATGCATACCCCAAATGTTTTTCTCGTGAGTCCGCAACTCTCCATCTACGTTACGTTAATCTTGACCCAACCTTGAAGTTAAGCACGTTGAAACGACGAGTGATGCAAAATATAATTTCAAATTCCAAAAAGCCCAAAGTCGCTAAGTAACACTAAAAATTACAGGGTGTTCGATTGCAATTAGAAAAAAGTGTGGGGGATTGAACTATAAATAAGTAAAATCCAAATCCACACCACCTTAAACGCAGCGTTTAGTTGAATGATGCATCGTCACTGCATTTGTAATTTTCAATAAAATCTGAGGGCATTTTGGACAGTATAAGTAGCAGCAGCCCGAAACCCTAGCCCAGTTAAAGCCTGACCCAAACACCTAAAACCCTAAACCCTCCTCCATTCCTCGAGCCACCAGCTCGACCTCAACACAAGCATCAACTCAGAGACACTAATCTGACCATGAGAGCTCCGAGCCGCGGCGGGTTCAGAGGAGGCCGTGACGGCGGTTTCAGAGGTGGTCGCGACGGCGGTCGTGGACGCGGCGGTTTTGGGGGTCGCGGTGGCGGCGGAGGCCGATTCGGTGGCGGCGGCGGTCGTTTTGGCGGCGGAGGCTTCAATGAAGGTCCTCCAGAAGAAGTCATCGGTATGATTTTGTCTTTGTGTGGCTTCTGTGACTGTTTCGTTTTTGTGTTTCTGATTTTTTTTTTGGGGTTTTTTGTTTAGAGGTTGGGAGTTTCCTTCACGCTTGTGAGGGTGAGGCTGTGACGAAGCTCACAAACGAGAAAATACCTTACTTCAATGCACCAATCTATCTCCAGAACAAGACCCAGATCGGGAAGGTCGATGAGATCTTTGGCCCCATCAATGAGTCTGTAAGTTTTTTTATTTTTGGAACTGTTATTTTTCTTTGTTGGTTGTTGAAATTTCGTTGTATTGATTTTGTTCTGGATTGCAGTACTTTTCTGTGAAAATGATGGAGGGCATTGTGGCGACTTCATATGCATCTGGAGACAAGTTCTACATAGACCCTGCCAAGCTCTTGCCTTTGGCGAGGTTTCTTCCACAGCCCAAGTATGGTTCTTGCCTTGTCTTTTTTGAAACAAATGTGATCTGTTTGATTTGATAGTAATTGTTAGGTGGCCACTTTGTACATTACATTGATGCTAACTTTGTAATTTCTGATGTATGTCTGACCTGTACTGATGGAATAGTGACAATCTTGACTAATGGGTTTGTTAATGTTTCGACAGAGGAGTCGTATAGAATGTTGTGTTAATTGTTCAAACTTCGTGCATCTTGTAAAATATCAAACTGACTTGTATCATTCAAACGATCAAAGAAAGTCTATTAGTTGTTTAAACTTTGTGCGTCTTGTAGAATATCAATGACTGACTAGCATTATTCAAATGATCCATGAGTGAGCAAGTATCACTTGTGACAATACCATGGTGATTTTGTATACGCATAGCTATGTTTTCTTGTTTATAGTAGCAATGCTCACAAGGTGTGGCTATTCAAAGAAAATAATGATATGGCTTGAATGGTGATTGTGTGCATTTTGGGAAAAAAGAACAGAAATGGTTGATGACTTTCAGTTGCTCCTTGGACAATGACTCAGTTTATATGTCGTTGGCTAGATTGTCATGAGTTTGTTAACATGAGAAAATCACATAGTGAAAATATGGGTTTTTGTATAGCCACACTTTAAATATAGATGCCTACATATATCACATGTACTTGCAGAGGTGAAGTTTGATAATTTCTTTCTGGTACAGGGGATCAGCAAGTGGCGGAAGGGGTGGTGGTCGTGGTGGCGGCAGAGGCGGTGGCTTCCGTGGTGGAAGAGGTGGAGGAGGTGGTTTCCGTGGAAGGGGTGCCCCGAGGGGAGGAGGCAGAGGTGGCCCTTCCCGAGGCCGCGGTGGCTTTAGAGGCGGCAGAGGGAGATTCTAGAACAAGATTGTGTAATATTACTAGTGCTCTTCTCTTTTTCAGTTGTCATTCCAAGACATTTTGGGCACTCAGCAATTTAAGTTTCAATGCTAGGTTGTATGTTAACTTATGTTTCTTAATGGGATTGAGTAGTTTTTATTGCATTTTTGTGACATTAATATTACCTGCAGTTGGAGTGAAATTCATCAGATTGTTATTTCTTGTGCACACATGAATTATTTATAATGACCTTTAATGAATTCAATGATGATGATTGATGATCTCATAAAATACATTGGTTTATGGTAAAGCCAGGAAGCAAATTCTGGCACTTTTTAGGCCCAATTATAAGAATTTGGGCTTAGTAATGTAGTGGGCTTGACAAATCTTTTTTCTTCTGATTTGATTATGACTGAAACAGACACTGAAGAAGACAACCAAACTTAAATGTGTAACACTTATTAAACCAAATGTCCAAACAATAATAAAAACCATTTTCTTTGTCATTGTTGATAAAGATTGACAATTATTTAACTGCACGACTTTAAGTGATTGTATTTATTGTTTCTATAGTAATCAATAATGCCTAAATAGAAATATATAATAAAAATAGTCAACGTCAAAAATTAAGGCCCAAAACCCGTTACCACCCACAATATTATCATAAATCATAATGTTGATTAGGCCCATTAAATTACTAAATAATGATTAGCTGATAAGCTCTAGATAACCAGTGAATTATTCTATGGCAATAATTGATATGAAACTGCTATGACCAGACGAGATAATTTACATATCCCACATATAATCATATAATCTCCTCATCAAGTTATTGACATATTTACTATAATTAAACAAAAAAAAATCATTTTCTCTAAATTGGTAAAATACCTCATTCTCTTTATAAAATATCCAACAAATCTTACACCAATTTTATAATTAAATATTTGTTCCAATCCGATAACAATATGATTTTGTAACTTAGATTGTTTTTGTATGTCTCTTTACTTATTTTAGCCATCAATAGAATAAAAAGAGACTTAAATAAGTGACATAATCATATTGAAAGATGTAGAATTTTGCTGACCACATCAACATGAAATGGTCAACTACTTTATTTCATCACATAACATTCTACTCCACCGAAAATTTATCTGTATTTATAAATTTTATATACAATATTCAATATAAAAATACACTATAATTAACACACGTTGTAAACCACTTGCAATTAAAATTTACTTGACAATATTTTTACACTTATTACATAGACGCCCACTGAATTATTCCTTGAACATAATCACGATCTTAGCTTGAGAGATAAGTGATTAACATAAAATAATTAAGTATATTCAAATCCTACACATGCTCCACCACGAAGTTAGGTATATCCGAAAATTAAAATAACTTGTGTTTCTACACAAAATAATTCAATTCCGGTGCTTTAATTTAATAGCAAACATGATTCCTTTCACTTTGGCAGTTCAACATATATTCCCACATATATAATATGAATGGATAATTGAATTTATCATTTGAAGTGTAACTTTATTTATTGAAATTTGTTTTGAGATTACATTTCATAGTTAATTTGAAACAATATGCGGGTTTAGAACCGCAACACTCATTTTAAAAGTTGAAGAAACAAAATTTGAACAAATAATATATAAATCGTTGTGTAGTGTGCTCTCTGTCTTGCCCTCGGCCAATGTTTGAGGGTGAACGAGGGCCTCGTGGGAAGTTGGGGGTAGGGTTATTAGAAATAGGTGGGTAGGCCCGGGTGGGTATTTACAGGTGTATATATATTAAAAAAGAGCGAAAATTTCTTTTGTCTTAGACTCTACTGCTCGTTTCTTACTCGACCTTTTTTCAGAGTTTTGCTTTTCAATCGAGTATTTGTTAATTTTAACTTTAAAATTTATGTGTCAATAAAATGACTGAATGCATGACTTGAAAGTTGATGGTGCATGCGAAAGTTCTTGCATTGAGTTGTGATCAAAATATATTGTTGGACAAAAGTTGAAAAATGACAAAATTAATGTGTATTAAGTTGTGATCGTGTCAAATTGAATTGTGATTTTGAAAAACTTATACTTGTTTTCGAATAATTTAAAATAATTTACATATTCTAAGAAATGAGATATTTCTACCCGTATATTACAAATTTTAAATATAACATTGTTGAGAAACCTAAACTTGAAATCTAAGCTGCAACCATTAATAATATTTAATCAATTACATAATTATCGTGGATAAAAGTTAAAAGTATCTAATTTATCACACAAGCAAAATAATAATAATTAAATTAATTAAAGAAAAAACCCAGATGGAGAACAAAAACCACAAATTGGTTGAAAAGTATAGGAAAGTGGGTTCCACGACAGACAGAGAGGAAGGAGCTTGGTCCACAAAACGCACAATCACCAACCAATTTTGACAATTTAATTATTGCATGCAATTCAATTTCAAGCACTATCATTTCCATTATAAACCCAGAAATCAGAAATTGGAGCAGTTGGTGAAACCACCATTGACTTCTTCTTCACCCATTTGCTTCTAAACTCAATCACCAATTTCAATTTAACAAATCCCCCAAAACCCATTTCCTCTCTTCCCAGAGAAGCCCTATCGAAGACCCGACAATCGTGGCCGCCGGAGATCTTTCATCTCGCGATTGTTGCGATTCTCCGACCAGATCGAGCCATGTGTCCGATGAGGTTTCTGCTGGTGTTCTTCTCCGCAATGCTGGCTGGGTATTTCGCGTGGAGGACGGTTCGTACCGCTCCTGATGTGGACGATGATGGGTCGATTCGGGAGGATTCGGGCGGCGAGAAGAAGCCTACCCAAGATCAGAAATTCGATTTTAAGATGGTGGGTTTTGATTCTTTTAGTTCAATTTTGTGTCTTTTTTTCTGGGTTTGTTCTGATTTTGGATCTGTGTTGTTTCAGATGGTTCAGAATGGGTTCTGGGTGTTGGTGGACATGGCCAGTGGGAGGTACTTGTGGAGGAACCTCAGGAGCTCGGAGATGAAGGAGGAGGGAGTGAAGAGCTCATGATTGATGTTTAGAGGGAAAGATTGAGAGATTTGCAATTTTCTCCTGAAATTTAATTTGGTTTTGGTTTTGGTTTTGGTTTCTCTCTTTCTGGGTTCCTATATCTGGGCAGTTTTACTGTAGAATTCTGCAAATGCAGTTTCAGTTTTTATGTATAGCTCTCCTTTTCTCTATATTCAATAAATAGCAAAAGTTGAACTGAATCCCAATCATATTTCTAACCATCAATAGTTCAGTTGAGAAGCAATGCATATTATTTTCACATGGATTGTTTTGTTCACAAAAGAATTGGACAGGTACAATTTGCAACATACTCAAACATGCGAGTCATAACTGTATATACACAACAAACTTCTTCAGAATCAGATTGTATAAAAAAATTGTATAAAAAAATTGCCTTTTGCTGCTCAACGAGGTATAAGAGCAGGATCAATGCTGTTTCAGGTCATCTTGGAACTGGAGCATATCTCGCGACTTCCTGCTTAGGTTCAGCTTCAATCAAACGCCGCCATAATCATCTGCACTAGAAATAGAGACGAGAACTAGACCCTCCCTTCCTCAGTGTTTGTTTCACCGGTCTCCTTATCTGGTTCATCTTCCGAGTGAGAATTCTCTCCATTAACATCTTGGCGCTCCTGATATATCCGAGGCATGTGGTGTCTCAATTCGTCTTGTCTATTGATCCTTTCAGCTGTACTGAAATTTGGACTGTAGTTTTCGTTTCCTTTGTACACCTTCATGTAAAACACACAAATGTCACTGAGTTATCCTTATACTATCAAAAATGTAATTATACAGTTAAATAAAAGATGAAACCAAGATCATGACATTGGGATGGAAAACAATTTAGAATACAAAGTCAAAATTCTAGTCTCCTCTTCCCTACATAACCGTTTAAATAATACATTACTTTCTATCTCAAAGTTCATATATGGTTCAATGGACATATCTCAATTCTCATTAGGTTTTCATTCTAGAAGAAAGACTCCAGAAAACAAATCTAGGCATATTTATATTATTCCTTTGATTGATAACAGAAATATATTGTTTTGAATAATGAAAACAACAGATTAAAAATTCCAGGCACAAATGAAATACTCTTGCAACAAATTTGTCCTAGGTAACAAATGCAGCCAAGAAGCAGCTCGAAGTAAAATGACATAAGAGCCCAAGGAGTTGCTTATTGTTTCTCTTCTCTGATTTACAGTTAATTTCAATTTTAAATTTGCATGTGTCAAAATGTTTGTGATGCCTTCTGTTAGTTTTTCTGTGAGTGTGTCCTAAGATAAATACACATCACGTTCTCTATTAGCTAAATCATTTCAGCTTTGGAGCAATCAGTCATCTAAGACATGACAGTCAATAAACCATGAATAGGAGTTGAATTTTACGTATATCATCGTCCAAAAGTATACAAAATAAATACTTTGGAGCAGAAGAGTGATGCATCTATGCATAGATGCAGGACATAACAACAACCAAAGATACAGAGAAGTATGGTAAGCATTTATGACTTTGTGAGGTTATCATACTGGATACACAAGTACGAATATAGACGCATGTGCACACCATCTCTTTTACGTACGGTATGAAAGAAACAGAAACCAAATTATTATAGACAATTACTTCTAAGGTAGCTATAGTAAAACATCTAATATTTAGCTTCATGACTTCATGCACTGCCAGCTACTCTAGTTTCTTCATAGATTTTCATGCATTCACAACAAGCACAAGAACTTAATGAAGGAGAGACCTAGCCTTATTTCCTTCCATTGTTTTTATACCAACAAAATACGCCTAATTTGTTGATATGAGCAGCTTTACATGTTAGCAGAAACAACTTAAAGGTTCTTCATAGATGTCATGTCCCAAAGCCTAAATTTTTGGAAAATGGATCTCATCGATTCTATAGTTGATATGATAGCCTTATTTCTCTTCCATTACTTTCATACAACAAAAATGCAGCTTTTTTTTGCTAAGAGCAACTTTTACACATTAGCATAGACAATTAAAAGCTTCCTCATCATAAATGTCATATGTCAAAGCCTAAACTTCTGGAAAATGAATCTCATCAAGTCTCAAAGTTGATACAATATCATCCCTCTTATGAATATCTTATGTTTGAATTTTATTTACACAATTCAGCATACTCACCGTAATAACACACTGAATCCCGTGCTCAAGCCTTATAATTCAGTTTCAGCACCTACAACACACCCAAAAAATCTCCCAAGGATTACACAAGCGTTTCAGCAAAGAAGTCAACAGTTTGATCCACATTATGTATATTAAATCAGCAAAGTCTACCTCACATATCCCCGCAAAAGATAACACTGAAACACTCTTTCACAAAGGAAGAAAACAACAGTTCGGGCTTTAGGATAAATCGGGAAGCCAGAGATGGCTTCCATATTGTTTCTTCAAAGTTCTCCACTAGAAATTCATTTACTCGTATTGATCACACTGATAAAAAAACTCAGTGTTCTGATACTAGTTTAGAATCATGCTATTGCTAGGCTGTATATTATCTCTCTTGAAAATTGATCAGGTATCCAGAACCATGCTACAATTAATCCTCCCATCAAACATGCTACCAGCAATACATAGTTAATATTTGCAAGAAGGGTTCATCACAAATGGCTTTGCAAGCTCAATACTGGCTCCTCCTAAGAAACTGAACACATTTTTTCTTTTTTGATCAGCAATAACAGGAACCCAGTTCATGTAAATACCATATCATGCATAAATGACCAATCATTATAAATTTATAACTAACAAACATCTCCCAGTACAACATTCAAAACAAAATTCCCCATTTCCATCAATTTAACGTCTTCTTCATCATTTCCCTAGAACTGTAAACAAGTTTCTCGCCAACCAAACATCACCCAGCAATCAAAACATACATTACATGAAGGGCCAGAACAGTAAGAGGTTGCGAATTCGATACCTTAAGAGCCAGAAAGCGACGAATCCTCTCCGCCGCCGCAGGGTCGCAGACGGCGAAGCTACCGGACCCCTCCGCCGGTGACGTTTTCTACGGTTCTGATGAAGATGAGAGTCCATCACAGCCGTTGCTGGCGCGACTGCATCATCGTTCATGCGTACGATCTCCCTCCATCGCGCTCTTGCCCTCTCCGTGCTGGTTCGAGCACATCGACACAGATACTAGATACACAGTTTATTCACTGGGCCCATTGGGCTTCTCTCAAGCCCGTCTATGTCATTTCAAATTGGGCCTGAGCACTGTATTCAACGGTCCATCTTTTCTAAATTACCGTGCAAAGATGGGTATTGGGTAGTGACTGACCAGTGAGCGAATACGAATAGAATAGCTATCCCATTTTCCTGAACTGAAATGACCAAAATGCCCTTGTAACTTGAAGACCGTCTTCATCTTCTATTCTCTTCTGTTGCGACTCTGGTCTCTGCTAAACCCTCGAAGCCATTTTGTTCACTCATTGACCTCTCCGTCGACCCCATGAGCTACTTCACGGCCATGTCGAGCCTCCACGCGAGCCCCAGAACCGTCTTCGACCCCTCCACAGGTCCTATCTCGCACCGCTCAAAGGCCCGTAGCTCCACTGACCAGGTCCATCTCTTGAATCGAAGAACAGGCGTTTTCAGGGTCATGGCCGCTTCCAATTCTCGGAAAGGTAACCGATAACAACACTATACAATTCCAAGCTCAGGCATGGAAAATTTTGAACTTCAATTAGGGGTTGCATTGTTGAATCGAATTAGGGGTTTAGGGTTGTTGTTTTGTTGATTGATTTCAATTTTTTTGTTGTGATGCAGCTGTGGAGAAGTCTGGGAAAGTTGGGTTTGCGAAAATTTCATCTGCCACAACCAGTAAAGAAACTGCTTCAGTTAGTGTGATCCCGCAACAATATGTGCCACCTCCTCCTTCTCAATTGTAATGCTTTTGAAATTTCAGCAATTTCATTTTGTTTTTGGTGATGAAGAACTTGAATGTTTAGTGTAGAGTTGTAATGGTTTATATCATTGTGTTTTGTAGTGGGTCGCCACTCTTTTGGATCGGAGTCGGGGTTGGTTTCTCTGCGCTGTTTTCATGGGTGAGAATGAGAATCACTAGAAATTTTTTTTGTTCATATTATTGGGTTATTGGAAAGTGGGTTTTTCAGCTTCTGCAGAATTTTGACTGGTTGAGTGTAATTGCAGGCGGCTTCGTACTTGAAGGTGAGTGTTGTTCTCCTATAAGGTGGGACTAAGTATTTACCCATGCGAGTTGATGTATTATTTATTTGCGGAGGTAACAGTTGGAATAATTGATGTAATTGATAAGCTTACATTTCTATAGTGTATAGTCATTGGTCAAGGTTCATTAGGACTCACATTTAATTCAAAGTATACACCTTTGTTTACTGTGCACTGCGTATGAGTTTACTGAAGCTTTAGATTTCAATGGAGTCTGTCTCTGTCATTGATAGGAGTATAATTATTACCAGAAGTTACTGTAGTTTGATATACTTAATGACCGTCTTTTCTATGTATTGGGCATGACTAGGATGATAGCATTTATCGTCTGTATCAGAAATCTAACAGGGTGATCAGAATTCTGTGATAGAGTAATTGAAGACCAAAGGCTCATGGAACTGGGGCACATGGTGTGAGTGTGGGCCTCATGAAGTCAAGTCACCGAAAGTTCATAACACCAAAACTAACTTTACTACCGTGAACCATAACATTAATACATCACACTTAGACTACAAGCATAGTTCAGAACAAACAGGAAAATAACACAGGTGAATGTAAGAGATCTAAAGGAGCACACCTTCTATTTAAGACAGAAGATAGAATTTTGAATTGATCTATACAAAGCTCATAGTGTAGTATATTATTTCATGTTAGTTGAGCTATCCACGAGTATCAATCTGTTTCATTGAAAACTTGGAAGCTTAATATAAGCAAACAAAATCCAAGTCTTATGAAACATGTAATTTGGTATCTGGGAAGCCTAATCGAAGCATGTAATTCTCGTTTCCGAGTCCAAAAAATTGCTACAAAATAGAATTGAGAATATAAAGAGAAGTGTTTGTCATTTTCTCTTGTCCTGTTTTTCTATTTTTATTTTCTGTGGGGTTATAGTTATTTGCTCAAGCTTCTAATTCTCCAAGGTTGTTGGGAAAGTTTGGAGGGAAGAATACCTGGCTTCTGAAGTAGCAGTCTTTAGCACTGATATGCTAATTCTTTCATTGTTCTCTGACTTGTTTGTTATTTTTTACGAGCCAAGTCATAAATGCCTCTATTTTATATTTTTTTAGAAATATGCAATGCAACAAGCTTACAAGGCTATGATGGGCCAGATGAATCCTCAGAATAACCAGTTCAATAATTCTGCCTTTTCTCCACCCTCTCCCTTTCCTTTTCCATTTCCACCGCCTCCAACATCAATGCCTGCTACCCCTTCTTCCCCAGCTGCTTCCCGAACTTCAGTTACTGTTGATGTACCTATGACAAATGTAGAACCGGCACCAGCTCCAACACCAGCAGCAGCATTCACAGCAACAGTTGATGTTAAAGATGGAGCAGAAGTTAAGAAGGAAACAAGGACATATGAAACCGATGCAAAGAAGGAATCGAGGAAATATGGTAAAATTGCTTCTAAGCTGTCTGCTGTTTATAGTACTTTATTTTATTTTATTTCAGTTAGATAATCACTTTATGATCCTTACTATGTGAATCAGCGTGATATATGTGCTTTCTCTTCTCTTATGTGATTTCTGTTACTTTCTGTAGAAGAGACAAGTCAAGACTATTTTGTTACAGCTATGTTGTATCCATAGTTTTTAAATTCTGCTATTACTGCATCCACTGACCCGAACAGCTATCCTGTCCTATTCTTCCAAAACCAACTGTTTAGTTTAGTTTATTGTTCACACGTCCTTCATGTTTAATTTAGTTTATTGTTCACACATCCTTCGTGTTTAATATTTTAACTGTGTCTAAAATATACTCTGTCACTTACTAATTATTGAAGGAATATTACGTTGCCCATATATTTAGTGAATCTTTGACATATTGCTATTTGTTGTATATCTGTCAAAACAATAGGGTATTATATTCAATTGCTTATGCAAATTCCATTCCCAGCCTTTGTAGATGTTTCTCCAGAAGAAAATAACTTGAAAAGTCCATATGAAAACCTGAAAGACGTAGAAGTGATGAGTTCCTCTAAAGATGCTCAATATGCCGGCGAGGTAAGTCTTTGCTGCCGAGCTTTAGTGCTAGATCATGGTGTTTGACTTCACTTTCTTCGTATTAAAGTAGTTTGGTATTGTTTGATGGTTTATCAGAATGGAGCAGCTTCGAATCAGGGTGACACTTCCTCTCAGGGGACGCAACCTACCCGTAAGTCAATAATTTAATTGAAGCTACTTATTTTTCATCTTTAATTGAAAAGATGGTGTGCTGGAGTGTCAAAGATACAAGTGAAAACACGTATGTCACTGCAATCACTTGTAAGTCTTACGAAGTTGTAACAATTGCAAGCAATGGGGTTTGCTAGAATTTAAACATGGTTTACCTTCAACTATAAGTTTGAGGTATTAGTCAAGATGGTCTTTAATAATTAATATGCATCTGGAGATGCATATTTTTAATAGCCTGTTTTTTCTGTGTGCCCTAGTCACTCAGACATTATAATTATTCTTTTGTTAAATGTAATATTGATCTACTGATCTACATACTACATATAAGCTCATACTAAAGTGTCAAGGTCAATAGGTGGGTTTTACCTTTCCCTTTATACATGGCTTCAATATAACTATTGTTGTTTAATCTGAACATATATTTTGATGCCAAATCAAATTTTGTCAGTTGTTAGGTAATAATCTATTAAGGCTATTTGCATAACTCGACGTAGTATCATCAGAATTTGGGAAGAATCTGTCTGGCTGTCTCTGGTCTTCCTGTTAAAGCATTTACGAATTGTACTTTCTGGCTCATGATTATCTTAATTTGGTGGTTTGATTGATGTAACCTAACATCTTTAGCATGTCCTTACCTTTTCATGAATCAGGTCCTGTTATGTCAGTGGAAGCTCTGGAGAAGATGATGGAGGATCCTACAGTGCAGAAGATGGTTTTCCCGTAATATAGCTTCTTAGATTTACTTATTTGATTGCTTTTCTGGATTTGATAATTCATTTTTTTGTGTTTGCTAAAATTTATGAGTTTGAACTTAACTGACAAACTGTACAAGTTCAGATCTAGGAAGATAAAGCTGTATGATATCTGTCAAATGAACATTGTGTATCCTTAAAGTACTTAAATTTATCAAACTAGTACTCAATTCTTGCAGGTATCTACCAGAAGAGATGAGAGATCCTGTTACCTTCAAATGTAAGTCCAGCTTACCATATCTTTATCTGAGAAGGTCACGTGTTGGTTAACCTCTTCTTTTATTTTTGCAAATCATAATCACTGTTTAGTTTTTTTTCTAGAATTAAACATCATTTTTGTTTCGGTGAATAGTATGATGTGAATGCAAAGTTATATAACTATCTGGGCCGCACTGAATATACCTTGTGCTTTGTTGTTTAACAGGGATGCTACAGAATCCAGAATACCGTCGACAGCTGGAAGAGATGCTGTAAGATACCTTTTCATTTTCATTTCCTTACATTTGCCTTTTTTGAGTCTCAGTCTCACTGACGAAATGTGAGCATTATGTGATATCTGATTTACTGGTAGGCAATTCAGTGTATTGGTTTATTCAGTGCAACTTAACAATGGGTGTGCTTGAACCTGTCAAGGGACACTTGAGGAAGTCCTATAATCTATGATTATGTTATTTGGATTCAGCTGTTAACTATATGCCCTCTTCCAAAACTCCCATAAAGTTTGATGGTGAAAGAACTTGTAAAAGTTGTATTATAGAGATTTTGTATCAAACCAAATCGCATTAATATTGAACTTTTAGGAGACTGGCCACGCTAAAGAGAAGTTGTAGAAAAGCAACATAGGATTTGGAATTTATCCTGTCTTAGTTTTGCATATGAACAAGTTAAGTTTATCATGGAATACATCTAGGGTTTAAATGTGTTTGTGGATAAGTGAACTTAGAGCCCCTAGTCTCAACTATGTCTCATACTTTCCATTTCTTGTTAAGTTTTTTGTTTTTTATGCTAAATAGCTGTGGTTCTGTTAGTAACTTTCTTTTAAGAATGGAGTACACAATTTCAGTTTTTAGTGCTCCTTAATTTGACCCTTTCCCATTTCATGTTACATATTTTTCAGGACTAATATGGGTGGAAGCCCTGAATGGGATCATCGTATGATGGACTCCTTGAAAAATTTCGACCTGAGCAGCCCTGAAGTCAAGCAGCAGTTTGGTATGTCTGAATGTGCCTGCTCTACTGGTGCACTATGTTGGGTTGTCTAGCTAATTAAAATAAGACCTAAATGATGCAGATGACTGTCAAATCTTTGGAGTTCTTATATGTGCCCTAAAATCTAGTAGTTAGGTTCTGTCTAGCTAGAATCATATTGCTTCTTGTTGAATTTCTAAAATATAATTGTATTATTGAGAATAACTTGATTATTAATTACAATAGAAGGTTCCTTTATATAGGGAACAATAGGAAATAAACCAAACTAGAAAGCATAACATAAATAGGAAACCCTAATTAATTAACTATTCTAACACTCCCCCGCACGTGCAAACCGTGTAACACAAGTCATGCACGTGAAGCAAGAATAATAGGAAAGTTAACATCTCCGTCGAACAACGACGGCTTCAATCATACCGATTATACGGACATGAGAACAAGTGATTTTTAAAAAGAATCACTAAAACTTTTCAAGCAACTACGTCACATAATGACGGTGAGGCAACTCGTCGCATAACAACGGTGCAAGGTGATTTTAAGATTAATCACCAAACTTTTCAAGCAACTACGTCATATAATGACGGTGCGGCAACTACGTCGCATAACGACGGTGCAAAGGTGATTTTTAAGAAGAATCACTAAACTTTTTCAAGCAACTACGTCGGTGCGAAACTATTTCAAGCAACTACGACGGTGCAAACTCAGCAAAATCAGTGGAGCAGAGAACTTGGCAAACGAGTATCCAAGGTGGGGTGGCGCGTGGGACTCACACACGGTTGACAGAGACGGGATGACAATCAAATCGGCTGGGCTTGAGCTACATAAGCATCACTTGCCGGCGGTGAGGACAGAAATCTCCTCAAACTGCTTGAAAGAAACTTGTTGAAGGCCTATGAGCCTTACCAGAGTGGAGGTGACTAAAAAGGGTCACCGGAGAATGCTTGAAAAAGAAACAGATCTAGAAAATTCGGATGAACAGCGCACGTGAACAGTAATTCGTGAACAGTGTACATGAACAGTAATTGTGAACAGTGTGTGCGAGTAGTGCGCGATGAACAGTAATTCAGAAAAAAAAAATTTCCCTTTTGCCCTGCCTTGCCCACTCGCTAAACCATAATTAGCGAGTGGGCAAAGCCACACGGCTTGAATCTAACCTAACATGCCTCTGATACCATGTTGAATTTCTAAAATATAATTGTATTATTGAGAATAACTTGATTATGAATTACAATAGAAGGTTCCTTTATATAGGGAACAATAGGAAATAAACCAAACTAGAAAGCATAACATAAATAGGAAACCCTAATTAATTAACTATTCTAACACTTACTCCCAATAATTTGGTGATGAATTTTGGCTCTCCTCTTTGTGAAATTCTGAGAACATGAGTTTTCATCACAGGACGTGTTGCTATTTATTTGAAATACATGATTAAGATTGTGACATGTTTATTCTCGGTGCACGCCATGTATTTCAGATAACTCATATTTATCTGTTCAGACTGCACGATATAATGCTGAACGATTAGTTTGAAGGGTAAAACAAAGACAAGTTGATCACAAGTTTAGCTCCCTAAGTTTCTAGAAGATCTACACAATTGACCAGAGAGTAGAGACCACTGGAAAGTGTTTGGGACTGGGTAATATATTTAATAGGAGGACAGTGGTCATCCCATGATGAGAAAATTTTCCACTCAAATGCATTTTGTGGTTCTCCATCTACTAGTTTTTAGTGAAGGTGATATTATAGGAGAGTCTTCTAATAAAGGAACATTATAACATTTGGACTAAGAGGTGGCAAATCCAGCAGCGTGGGCGTAGATTTGAGTGGTTCGACAATGGGTAGCTGAAGTTGATATGTATGTGTATGTGATAAAATAATCAGTGTGAATGGTGACTAAAACTTTATTATGTGGCATGGTACCATATGCTAAACAGTCGTACAGAATTTAGGATTATCTGCTTGAAGCTGTTCATAGTGATGAAAATCTAATGACCATTGTATCTATACTGTCCAACTTCTAGCAAAATGGAGCCAGCCTTATTACTATATTATACATTCTAGGGCATTACATTAATCACGTGTTGAAATATAGATATAGTTTTATAACGCAGTGTGAGCACCTCATGAAATATTCTTCAATTTCATTTTGTACTTCTGTTAGTGTGTCAATTCAGTTACGTTTCCGATTTGATATTTATTCCTTCGGTTGTTTTTCATGCATCTTACAGATCAAATTGGGCTTACACCTGAAGAAGTTATTTCGAAAATAATGGCAAACCCTGATATAGCCATGGCATTTCAAAATCCTAGAGTTCAACAAGCAATCATGGATGTATGTATTACCCTGAAGCAATTAGTTGGTAAATTATTTTTCATTACTGCCTTTTTAATATAACATTGTTTTTGCAGTGTTCACAGAATCCAATGAGTATTGCAAAATATCAAAACGACAAGGAGGTATTGCTAACTTCTTTTTGCTATTTCAGTAATTAATTATATTATTAAAAATAGTATTCTTTTATTGCAACATTTCTATTTATTGGCAGGTATGTTATGTCTTATCTTTCTCATCAAGCCTGTAGTTTTTAATATTATAATTCCGCATTTCCAATTTCTAAGTTTAAATGTGACTAAACTTCAGTTCAGTTGAAATTGTCTCACATTGCCATGAATTCTTGATATTGTTTTAAACATAGAGAAAATAGTTATGTTATTAAACGAACTTGGACCTTTGAAATCATATAGTTTTTTTGTGATTTTTCAGCTTTGGAACTCTTAAAGCCAATGAAGGCGATATCTTTATCTTGGTTTTCTAATGTTGGCACGCGTTGTGTTTCGTTTCAGGTTATGGACATTTTCAGTAAAATATCAACTCTCTTCCCTGGAGTGACTGGTTCACCCTGATCCTCATGATCTGAAGCAAAACATACGTATTGAATCAAAATCAGCAGTCGCACATATATTTTGCAATGTATTTCCAAGTTGTGGCCTTAAATGGGGGCTGAAAGCTTGAATACAAGATTGCAGAAAGATAGTAGAGTGTGTTGCACAAACAAAACAGTGAGGTAAGGTTTTTGGGTAGCATCAGTTGCTAGTTGATGTAGGTAAAAATTTGAAATGTGATTATTGGGATATGATTTGGGCTCTTAAAGATTTGTAGACACTATTGAAATTTGGAACTCAATAATGTTCTTTTGATGTCACTTGCTTTGTCCTTTGGTTAATGAATAAAATAGCGGTACTTGTAAAAGGTAACATATGGTGTTAAAATAGATTAAAGAGAAAATTGCAAAAACTCTCGCAATGTTATTTCAGTTTTGCAGAAAGTCATTGTCCGCCGTTTTTGATTGTATGTGTGTATTATTTTTACTGTTCTGATCATGCAAAAAAAAATGCATTGGACACTGAGACTCTGCAAAAGTGCAATAATATATGAATTTTTTTTTGCAATTTTATATACTACTTTATAAGGGTATTTTTGAGTTTATGAAAATATTTCAAGATTTCTGTTTATTTGAATAGAATTATATTGACAGTGCAAAAAAACAAAGTGGTCGGAGAGTTTTTGCAATAAAAACAACAGACTACGACTTTCTGCAAAATTGAAACGCCATAGGGAGAGTTCTAACAATTTCCCCTAAATTAAATGTGTAGACAACGTATTCTGTCGGAGGTTACACAATGTTATTAGGCCTAATATAATTTTTTTTAAATTCTTTTATTCTTAGCAATGACGTTATTTTGAAGGAAAAAATAGATATCACATTATCATTGTATTGTATATATAGGAAGATAATGACAGTGATGGTATTTGGACAAATCATATATGGTTCGATAGGGGGTTTTCATTGGTGACATGATTCATTCATTGAATTTGAGACAGAGCATGTTGGAACCTTAGATGCCATATTCAATAGCTCGAGAGAGAGTGAGACAGAGAAGATAATATATTAAATTCTGTAGTAAAATTAGATGTTGGAGGGTGACAAATTAAAAGAGAGAGATTGGTGAAGGCAGTGGGCTCAACTCAGCTCTTATTAAGGCTGCTCTGCTCTGCTTTGCTGCATTATCATATGCTCAGCCTCAGACCTAACATAAGGAGTTGAGGCTTTCAGTTTTATAAAGTTGACGAATCGTCACATTCAGCAACAACACTATGTATTTAAAAGTCTTGGTTTCTGGGTTTCTTTTCTTGAAAGCCACCCTTCATGGTAAAAGGGTTTGCTCATTTTTGACTTATTTGATCAACTTCTTACTCTCATGCGATACCATGTTGCATCTGAGAACTAATCGAGAATCAATCAAATTAGATTAGTCTCAGAATTTTAGAGCGCGGCTCTAAAATTGTGTTAGAGTCTCGTATCCAAAATATATTTGTCTTTACTTTCTTCGATAAAAATTCATATATAACCTTTTACCCTCTTAGATAGTGTTTCAAAAACGTTAGATGTTAGGCAGATGGATAGGACGTATGATAATTAGTCAAAATAATCAAGAATTAATTAATTAAACTAGTGAAGAATAACATTTCTCCCCTCACCTCATATTCATATAGATCTTAGTTCAGCTTGTACCTAAGGAGGTGTCTCTAAGTCCTTATTTCTATCATGCGACTTTTACTTGTAAACTCTGGGTCTTAGTTGGATTGGCCATTAATTTTATATGATACTAGAGCTCTGTACCTCGAGTTCAACTATTGGACCTCTAAATTGTTGTTGGTCTACACTTAAGCTGTGTGAACGTGGTTGGTGCGCATGCAGATGTTTGAGATTCGCCTAAGCCGCAAAGAAGAAGGAGAGAGACAGGGGACCTGAATTTGGTCAAGATTTAGGGCACTACAATTCAAGAAAGATAAGGTTTTGTAGTTGGATTAGGAATCGGTAGGAAAATATAAGTAAAGGGTAGGTATAGTATTAGAAAAGGGTTGCCTCCAAAAGTAGGACTCTCCATTATTTGAGAAACAAAACTTCTATCACAAGATACAATCAAATTATTGGACTTTGTGACATGATGTCAAATTTAGTTTTATTACAAGTTCCAATAATAAAATAGAAAATCAAGAATTAATTTTGATTTGATATTAGTTATTTTATTGTATTGCTCATTCAAGAGTATAATAATAATGTATTTTTGAAAAAAAACTCGAACTGAATGTTAGATACATAAAAAATGCATTTTGAATGATCACAACGGGGTTCCAAACTAAGGTCTCTCCACCAATAAAGTGAGACTCAAACTGTTGCGGTTTTATAATTCACTGTGATGAAATAAAATAATAAATATTGAGTTTCCGAGTTTGATATATTTTGTCCCCCGTCAAAATGGCATCAAGGTTTCTTTTTAGATTGTATAAAACCAAAAAACCAAAACTCTTCCTAAAATTAAGGAATATTTTTTATTTTTTATTTGCTATTCTATAAATAAGTTGCCATGAGCAGTACAAAGCACTTGACCACAATGTGATATATTTTGTCACAACCTCATCGAGTATCGAATCCAAGTTGATATTACAATAATGAAGTGATAAGAACATATTTGGATCTTCTTCTTACCATCACTGTGCTGCTACAGTTCAAATAAAGCTTATTCATATTTAAATTATTTTTAACATAACAAGTTGATGGGTGAAATCCACAAATAACCAAAACTATTTTAGCCATAAAAATAAAATAAAATTGAACTTTAGATATTTTATTAGAGCCCTTCATTTTATTAGGAATCAAGTGAAGGCACATATAATGCATGTCTATGAACTCCCAGAAAATATCAAACAACTAATAAATCAAATGCTATAAGAAGAAACAATTAAGAGACAAATAAACAAAACATGTTATAAGTTTTATTTCCTTTTCATAAAACAACATTACCAAAACAAGATCCTTGTCCTGCAAAAATATGCTTTTTAGATGCAAAATAAAACCAAACAATACATATCTAATCTTTTCACATTTGATCTGTTATCTATAACAGTGTCATCACCAGAAATCCAAGTACAAAAAGGGTCAATATAGTGAGTGAGGCAAGAAAATAAGAGAATCATTTTTTCCCCAATTACAACTTCAACAATTACAACAACTCTATACAAATCCACCACCCCCTCAATTCCATATGGATCATGAATCCAGTACCCTTCAAAATCTAAACCCCATTTTAATCCCAAAAAATTCCCCCAAAATGGAAAAGGGAAAGTGACATTCATCTACTAATTCATATGATAAGCCCGTATAATAAGCACGAGGTTGATGGTTTCAGTTGTTGATAAAAAATTATCTCATTCCGAGTCGCTTTCCATGCTTCCCATGGCCTTCAATCCCCTTGGCCTCTGCATTACACATTCATCAATCAAATCCCAAAACAATAGAAAAATGGGAAATTTTTGTAGATCCAAAATAAAAAACCGAATTGGTACCTTCTTAGAGCTCTTCTTCTCTCTAACCTCATATCTCTCTTGGCACATATCAGTCAACCAAGCCCCAGGGCTCACCAGCTGCCCACATTCCCAAATCCATAACACGTTCAAATTCAGAATCACAAATAACAAATCAATCTTATAAAATTTATAGGAATGGCAATTACTTACAAGCAAGCTTCTTTGGATGATCTTGGCCCTTTTCTTGGGCCTCTGAGGAGGTTTACAGCCTTTCATGGCCAAAAAGTCCTCTTCTTTCTCTTTGCTTGACAAGCTAATGTATAGCTTTGGCCAAGCAAGCCCTTTCTCCTCCACATGGTTCCCATTCTCATCCACACTCACTGACCCTCTCGTCGGGTAGTACCGGTCTTCCTTCTCCGGCGAGGATGATTTCCGGCTCCGGAACAAATCTCCATCAGAATTCCTGTCAACCATACAACCCAGAAACAAAGTTTGTATTTTTATCAGTTCCCTATACAAAAACTCATTTTCTCGGCAAAATTGAATTGGGTTTCTTGTCTGGCTGCCGAGTAAATTAGAAACAGGAGACGGACCAATCAAACTTTTGGGTCAGTGGATTTGAGTCCCCAAGGAAACAGACACCTTCACGGAACAAGCCCTTGAATGCCTTAATATTTTCCTGGAAAACCAAAACAGCGTGACTCAAAAGTCCCATTTTTCCTTGCTCTCTTCCTCGTTTTCTCAGCAACCAAACAGAGATTTTTTTTTTTGCTTTTGAAAGATAAACTGACCTTGTGAGACGATTAGTTTGAAGATGAGAATTTTCCTTATCGGAGTTAGTGACTACAAATCGATCCACCCGAGATGTGATTCTCCTCCGAAACCCTCCCTTGAATTTCTCGGCGATTTCTGGGTCTTTGACCCTAACACACCTCAGCCTCTTTCGATTCCCCCACTGTAAGAAAAAATCAGGCTCTGAAACTCCACTCGATCTCTGGTTCTTCTCCTCCTTATCCATATCTCCCTTTAACCTGAAGAAGAAGAGGAAAAAACATGAGATTTCAGAAACCCAAAAGAGAAATCAAGCAAAAACTTAAAACTCAACTACAATTTAACGAAAAATATAAAATTTTGAGATACCCAGATGAGTTCCGACCTAAGCACAAGAAAACCCAGAAGCAAAAAAATGAAATTCAAGTCCCGTTGAAGACGAATTTGTGGAAAATACTGGCTTGGCCATCTAAACCAACTCAAAAAGTGCAAAATCAGAAACAAAAAAAAGCAAATTCATGGTCATTTTCTCTGACCTCGAGATCTACAACTGGTACGGAGAAATCGAACCCAAATCTTCTCAGACTAGCCTGCAGTTTCCAGAAGAAAAAAAAAACACAAAATCAGAAACCAATACCCAGAAAAATCAATCCGCGAGAAATCTATAGCAGAACAGAACAATAGCAAGTCGATGTCTTACAATGAGAGAGCTTTACACCCGAGGAAAAAGATAAAAGGGAAAAAAATCTCCGAGAAAAGAAGAAATTTTTCTGGGAAGCAAGGTGAATTGGTCCGGGTTTAGAAGTATCTGTGCCTGAGATGAGAAATCGACGGCTCGGGGCTGTGCGGCGTAGGGATGAATTGGCTGTGAAGCCTCTGTTTCTCAGTATCGGCTCTTCTGGTTCTCTCAACCTTTCTGGGTTCTCTTTCTTCTTCTTCTTCTTCCTCGCCTCTCCTTCTCCATTTATCTTACCAATGCCAGAGATGAATTTAACTGAAGTTCATCACAGCCGTCGATGGGAAATGGACGGTCCTTGCTTCTCGGGCTTTTTTCATTTCTTTTTCTTTTCAATATACAGTATTTTAGGTTAGACGGGTTTGGGCTGGGCTCTGAATTTGCTTTGAAATTGTTGGCCTCGTAAAATTACTTTTATATTTTTGTATAATATAATTATTCTCGTTATCATATTTGAAAAAATAATTCACTTATTTATATTTTGGTTGATTACAATTAACACGTACTATAGTTAGGGGTGTTTAGAAAACCAATAACCGAGAAAATCGACCCGAACCGAACCGAAATCGAGAAAATCAGTAATCGAACCGATCGATTCGGTTGGGTCGGTTCGGTTATATACAATAACCGACACAACGTCGGTTCGGGTATCGGTTACGGGGTTCAGAAAACCGCCCGTAACTGAACCGAACCGATAACCGATTATCTGCCACAAAACGACGTCGTTTTGGGTTCATCATTTTCCAAAAACGACGTCGTATGGTAGACTCCTTAGCTGAATTCTCTGGAGTCGTAGGGTTCGAGTCATTCACTCACGAGAGGCGAGAGGCGACGGAGGCGATTTCCACCGAGACCGACCGACAACGATTTCAGACCGAGATAGAGGCGAGAGTGACCGATCGGCGATCGACAACGGCTGAGAGACAACGACCGAGCGCGACAACAACCGAGCGACCTTCGATCTCGATCTCGGTAAGCCCTTTCTCCTATTTTGTTTTTTGTTTATGTTTTTGACCTTCGTTCCCGATTTCTCTTTACATTTGCTATATCTATGATAATTTAATTGCGTTTTTTACAATATGCTCTAACACCATTAAAATTTGAACGAAAACATATTTATTTTTTTAAAAAAAAATACTCGAATTAATTTGAAATCAATTCAGTCTGATTTATCTCGAACCAAAAGTTCACCATTAATTAAATTTTGGTATGGTGATTGGACCGGTCCCAGTCTCATTCTTGTCGTTTCTCTAGAGAACATCAATCGTCGGCCCCGATAAAGAACCAGCTTTTGAACCATCTATGTCCCTCCAACAACGCAACTCTCGTCTCTCTTCCTCCTCCTTCTAACACCAGACACCTCTTCATCTTGGAGAACCCACATTCAAAATCGTGATTTCTCATAAATGTCTCAATCTGTTCCTAAAGTATTTTCAAGAAATTTGATTTGTCTTTAAGTGTAAGGCTTCGAAACATTGTTGTTGTCCATGGAAGTGTGTGGCATCAAATCCACGTTCTTCGTGTTTCTTCGAATAACATGTTCTCAAACGGTAACAATGATGTTAGCAGCGGCGACTGATCTTGAAGAATTGGATCCAGTCCGCTGATTGGCAATCGCCGAAGGCACACTATAACAAGAGCGAGGTTCGAGGAACCAAACGATATGAACATCGTCGTATGTGAGTCGAATCGGCACCGACGCTTCCTCGAGCATGATAACGTACGCGAACTCACCATTGTGCTCTCCACCGAAGCGACCTCACTGAACTGGCTTACCCAAAACCCACACCTTCACCTTTGATGACCTCTATTATCTCTTAGATTTTCAAATCTGAATCGAATCAAATCAACCCCAAACCACCGGTCAGCCTATTGCATGATATATTAAAATATTCGACTATAATGCTTGTCGGAGACCGACGATGGACGAGCATCGACGAAAAAGGAGATGGTATCGGTCAAACCCATTCAATTGTCTATACCATATCTCAATTATGGTTTATTAACGCTCAGAGCCAAACTAGAGTAAATTTATTTCAAAACAATTCACAAATATTTTTGTTTTTTTGAAAGAAATATATTTTATGTTGAAATTCTAATGATGTTAAATCGTAACACAATTAAGTGATCTCAAATTATAATTTTTATAACAATTATAGTAAAGTGTAAAAACGGTAAATATAATATATAAAAATTGTAATTAACCCTTTATATTTTAAGAAACCTAATTTCGATTTTTCATTTTGTGTGCATTATATAACACAAAAGAATTATTATGATCTATATATGTGTTCAAGATTAGGCTTAATATTAAATCACTTCAAGTCGGATTGAATTGACCGGTTTTGAAAATATCAAAATTAAAATTATACTGGTATTATTCATGGCTAGATAACACTTTAGTACACTTAAGTATAATTGTTTCACACTTTTCTACTCTAACTATTTTTTTTTCTTTTTTTGATACCAAATTACGAGTTTGGGTCAAACATTATCATTCTATTATAATAACTACCAAAAAGGGTCATGTACATAGACACGAATCTAAAATATATAAACTATCTTTGTCTGGAAAAAAAAATCTAAAAATCTAAAAATTTAAATAAGAATAGTTGGTGTCTTATTCGACAAGCTCGCGACGACAGAGCTAAAGCATACGAACATAATTAAAAACAGTGGAATAACGTTGTCATACTTGGAGTAGCAGTGGTAGAAGGAGATAGAGAATATATCGACAGAGAGCTGTTTTGCGAGAGAAGAAAACAACGATCATGGTTCTGGGAGGTTTGTCGAGATGGCCCCTAGAGCTTGGCCGCCATGTTTGCATTCAGCAAGGCGGCGAGATGACCGATGTTGACCGAACTCAACAATGGTGGCTAATCGGCAAATCCTCAACAGAGGAATTTCCCAAATTGGTCCTCATACCGACAAAAATGAATCTACACCTGCTCCTTGGTCGTTTTCCCTCAACGACAAGTTGAATTTCAAGAGGAAGAACTCCAGTGAAACGATATGTGGGTAAGGAGGTTGAAGTGAGCTCAGTCAACGTCTTTCCAAACACCACATCCCTTCTCTATTTTAATTCTAAATGTGAATTTGAATTTTGTAATTGTTCTCAACAGTTCTGCTTTTTATGTTTAGTAGAGTAATTTTAAAAAAAATTTGAAGGAAATTTTAGTACAGTTATTAAAATCCTTTGATGGATCGAAAAATTATAAATTAACAAAATTTGTTGTTCAAATTTATCTAGTCCTACTCATTAATAGAGAGGTGTAGAGTCAGTTATTCTGCTGGTAGATTAAGGTCAAGCATGCCACCAAACACCAACCTTATCACCAAAACGGTAGTGTCAGTCAGTTAGTTCCAAACAAAAGCTAGGGCATAGGGGTATTATTGTAAATTCAACGAACATATCTTCCCTATAAAACCAACTCTTCACTCCTCTATCCCAATCCCAGAAACCCTAGTGCCGTCAGTTCCGATCCAGTCTTCGATTTCTCTCTCAAATCTCCATCTAAATCTGTAGATTTTCTCTTCAATTTTCGAATCCAATCGCCTCCAAGAGTAGCCTTATGAACCGATTCACTGTTCATATCTGGCTTAGTTAGGAGGCGTAGATCGATTCGATCTCGGCATTGTTATTGATGTCCTGATCTGAGGCTTTTTGATCGGATCCTCCTGCTACTTTCGGCAGGTTTCCTCGAATTAGCCTCGAAAATCTTCAATGTGTTTGTGTTTTAATATTTATCGATTGCCTCACGAATAACGAAAAGGAGCAAAATCTAGACTCCGTTTGGTTCAGACAGGGGCGTATAATAATAAGAATCATTTCTTTTAAATTGGGGAAATTGTATTTTCTTACTGGTTTTCCCTTTCATAGACTGATTCGATATTTAAAGTTTTAATATAAACATTAAACTCTTTTCGTTTTTGTTAATTTGATTTTTTTTATTTGAAAACAGTTTTTTTGTTACAAGAAACTAGGTTCTTTTTTATCCGGGAGTAGTTTTTTTTAATTAACTAAAATATTTATTTTGTTTTATTATGTTTGATTCTATTTTGTTGAGGATCATAATTTTGTGTGGATTATTGGATTGGTAAATCGTGTGATTGTCATAAATAATCTTATAAGTTTCGTCCTCTTTTGAACCAAATAGAATTTGCTCTTACAAAAATGAATTTCGTTCGAAGTAATGAACAAATTATGTAGCTCAAGAAAATTGCTTACAAAAATAGGCCAATTTGCATATTTCAGTTACAGTTTCGTGCTCGTTAAAAAAATTGAATTAAATCTAACGTAGACACTGAACAAAAAAACCTCAGGTGGAAAGACCCACATTGTGTTCATACTGCTTCTGCACATTCCTTCAGTTTCTAGGCACCCAAACAAACAGGTGATGATAAACCCATAAATATAAGCAGAAATTAGTAAGACAGAACGAAAATCGTCCACCTTCCAATCGATTGCGTTGTAGCAACCCAACGAATCATCGAATGCGGGCTGGAGGCCGGAGCGAACTGATCCATCACGGATTTGAGATCCTTTATTGCCAATTTCACCTCCTTTCTTAGATTTGAATTAAAGCTCTGCAAAACTTGGGTTCAGAGAGTAAAGCTCAACCAGTTGATAATTTTAGTCCTTTATTTTTGTGTAAAAAATTGATAAATTAACATTTATTTTGGGACTGAAATCCACGACCAATAGAGATTGGTTTGGATTTGGGATTTGGGTTTTGGAGATTGCTTTGGGAGTGTTATGAGGAACGAGGCTGGTGGATCTGGCTCCCAATCTCTGCCGAGCAATAACAGTAAATGGTGGTCGGCTGGCAACTGTACGTTAGCGTGAGATGTAGAGTTTCTAAAGTCTAAACAATGTGGTAAAGGTTATATTTTTATAAAAGAAATAGGTGATTTTTGACTAAAACATGACATTGGGCATGAGTAAGAAAATTGTATACTTTGGTGACTTGTTTGAGTGTATTCGTGAAATGAAGGAAGTAAATGAATATCGTATATACAATTATGTTAACATTTTCAATTATTTCTTAATACACAACTCATTAAGGGAGCTAGCCAGCAAGACAAGCAAGCAAAAGAGCTTGTAAACCAAATAAAGTGAAAAAACAAAGATAAATTCACCAACACATCATACTCAACCCATTAAAACATATTGTTTCTAACCAATCCCAAATATACCATAACCCAAAAAGAAGCATAGATTTCATGTTTAAGCCTTAGCTTCACCTACTTTACTAATTAAACTGCCCCATCCTACCAACAGGTTCCTCTGATCACTTGGCAACGTAGTTGAAACACCCTGCAACCTAAAATATTCCATACCACAACTGTCATGCTCAAACACAACGGCAACTAATATGAATCTTCAACCATCGAGATAATACATAGACAATAACTTTATACATACGAGATGAAAGGTTGATAGGGCGGAAGTCTTTAATTATAAGTCATGCTCTATATAAAAAGCAAATATTAAACTCATACGGACTTGAGGACTTGTTACTATCACAATAACATATAACACCCCAAACCTTCTCCATCGGAAGTATTCACTCTAGTTCAATCGAGGCAGCCGAAGTAAGTTATTGGAAAGGCAACTCCAACAACGACCGCCTCCCCTTACCATTCAAGAAAAATCGTTTAAAAAATGTGAGATTGTCGAAAATTTAATTTCCAAATAATTTTATTGTCGTACAAACAAATCAACAGAGTGAAAATAAATAAAATATATCTCAGTAAAACAAACAAGAACCCAAACAAGAAATTGAATCATGGACCCCAAACAAGAAACTCCAAAAATAGTTATTGTAGTTTAAAGGTGATGAGATTGAATGTAGTTCGATTCCATTTTTAGTTCAAAGTATCCTACACATGCCTTTCAATATCAGTTAGTGAACAATACGTCACCGTTTTAACGTTTCCTCAAAATACATTCAAAAGCATTGCCTCACTTAATTTTCAACTGTGGGTCATTACCACGTGAATCTAATTTTTGTTCCCTTGTCCAACTATTCTCTTTCTTTGTCACCAAAAAATAAATATCTTGAATATTGCATCTCTTTAAACTGTATCTGTTCATACCAAACTGTTTATAGTAATTTCCCAACTAGCTATATCGATATCTCTTGGAAAATAAATGTAATTAAAGATTCTGATTGCAAGTCTTATCAAGGTTTATGGTGTCAACTACTCGCATAACTAAATAATGACGGATTAATTTGAACAAATAACCAGTATTGTAAAAATCGCTAGACGCTAATCAGTCGGCAAGGGTTTTTAGAGACTTATTGAGGATTAGTCGGAAAATAAATCGGTTTAAATGATTAATTTGTAATTATAGAGAATTAATTGGGGACTAGTCGGAGGGATTAATTGGAGATTAGTCGGACAAGTCGGAGATTTTACAACATTCCAAATAACTTATCTTTATATTGAAAACATATTTTTTAATTCGTTTTCTTTTGAGTCAGCAAATACATTAGAACATATTAACCTGTTTATTTGTAATAATACACTAAATTATAAATAAACTCGTGTCACCTTACGTTTACACAATTATTTGAATTGTGATAAGACAAGTTTAGTCTTTATCTTTATTAAGATAAAGAAACGCAAGATGTACAAGCTGTCATCAAACTTCCTATTTCTTATTTTACTTTTTAACAAAAAAATATTGGCGTCTAACCTAATTTAAACATGAGAATTAATGTTAGTGAGTAGGAGAGGACATTTCGAAGACAAATTAGAGATTAATAATAAAATAAGTTAGATTCAACAATTACTTAGAATGTAGCAATGAATTTTATAACAATATTTTGGGACTAATAGCACAAGTCAGATAATTTTTATAACACGAAAAATAAATACTTTCATATTATAATGATAGTTAAAATAAATTTTATATTAGATGTATATTCAATCAAATCATGTGTTACGTTTCTAGAAAGACTTGACACGAATAGCTGATAGAGAGAGTTAAAACTTACAATCTTATTTCTTTTTGTTAGACAATGTTGAAGTTTAGAGCTCAATATTTTATGTCATGTTCTAATGTAAACTTGGTGTTTGTACACATTATGGTCATTTAAACAGTAATCATTGATTTATAGATTAACCCTGAAATTAGTCACAAAGCAACAAACTTGAAACATAATTAATATTAATAATAGTAATTAAGGTTGAAGAATCCAAAACCCAATATAGGATTAAGAATTTACAAATACACCTATACATACACATATTCATCTATCTTCCCCAAACATTTATATGTACATTAGCATGAAAAAAACAGAGAAATTGCTGTTCTAAACAGAGTCATAGTGACCTCCATAGCTGATGTGAGCTCTGCCCAATTGAACTCCTGCAGTTCCTGCCATCACCTCGTTCAATCTCGTCGCTTGATGAAGAACTTGCTTGATCCTCTGCAACCAAATTAAGCTTAATTTCACAGTAATTCGAAAAAAAAACTGGAGACGAACGAGAAATCGAGAATTTGGGAAGGAGCGAAGGAACGAACCTTTTCGCTGGCGTAGATCTGGAATCGAGCCTTGTGCTTGTGGTGGTTCCTCTCATGGCTCCCGAGGTTGATGATGCACACGGTGGCCACGGCGGCGCCGAACGAGCACAGAGCTCCGATTCCGGTCATGCTCCACTTCCACACCCTCTCTCCGCCGCTCTCCTCCCCCCAATCCGCCGCCTCTTTCTCTTTCTTCGCCGCCGGATCTAGATCTGGATCTGCCTTGCTCGTCCTCGGCGAGGTCGCGTTTTCGCCGCCGTTTTCTTCGGCGGAATCGAACCGGTAAGCTCCGGCGTCGCCGATCTGGGGCGAGATCGGCCCAATTGGGGAGGACTTGGGAGAGTCCATTTTCATTTCGACGAATTGGTCAGTCTCCTTCATTTTCACGAAGAAGGCCTGGTTGTTGCTGTTGTTGGCGGCGATCGCGACGGTGGAGTCGATCGGGAGCTTGGTGACTTCGGGATCGTCGCCGTCGTGAGGAGCGTCGCCGATGGTGGGGTTGAAGTGGATGGGGACGGGGAGGAGCTGGGTCGGGGCCGAGAATTTGCTGGAATTGGAGGAGAAGTAGTCATCGAACTGGAAATTGTTCTTGGATCTGGAGGTGGAGTTGAGGGTGTTGTGGGTGTCGCCATAGAAATCGAGAAGCTCCCAATCGCCAAGACCGTCCATGACTTTTTTGTACAGAAACTGAAGAAGAAGAAGAAGAGGGTTTTGGTGTTGCGTAGCGAATGTGTAATGGAGAAGGATGTTTATATACAGAAGAGGACATTGAAGACAGGGTCTTGGAGCTTATCCTCTCGGAAGGTGACAAATGTCATGGAGCTCTTGGGCCCACTAAATTCCGTAGATTGCTCCGAACCCGACACGGGTTCGGTATCCTGATGGCCAGATATGTCTTGAATCGAATCTCAATTTCCCGTGAGATTAACCAGTATGGTCGGGAAATCGTACTTTAAAAGCAAATAATTCAGTTTGAAAGTTTGGAGACACAATACGACTTCTGAACAAGTAATATATTATATCGGGATGCATTTCAGTAAGAACCAAAAGATGCGTAAGAAGCAAGAGGTGGGTATTTTTCTATACTCCCGAAGTGAACTCTGTCGGGGAAGTGGTTTAGCAAGGGTTTGGAATAAAAGTTTTTTCTTTTAGTTTGCCACGTCAGCAGATCAATCAATGTCACGTCAACACTTATGTGAGTTGCACGGTTCGCACACACTCCTTTAATTCGCACGAAATAATTATTCTATTTAAATGTCTTAAAACTCGACACGGTAAGTTATTTAATAAAACTAGAGGTTATAATGTTAAAAATAATCTAATCTCTTTTAAAGAACCATTGCCGGCCTACATAGGTACATCTAATCTTCATTGATTATAGTTTTGTTGTGACTACTATTTGTGTCGAGTATAATTTATAACCAAGTGACAAAGTTTATTAATTTATAGTTGATGCTCAACTTTGTCATAGTTCTTGCAATATAATTTAAATTATTTTCTTGATGTACAAATAAATAGCACTTCATCTGGCGCGAAACCTTATTTATATGTTTATCTAAAAACATTTAACAAGAGGATAATATACTTAATTTAGATTAAACATTTAATAATTTTTTTCGTCAGCTTAGGTTTTGATAAGTGATTTTTTCACTGCAAATCAAGGGATCTTTCTTTAGTTTTTATATTGAGGAATGTGTAGAAAAATGAAGCCTTCTAATCTTGTTAACTGAATAAATATAAACCCAATAAACATATAACTTATTTTTATGGACAGTAAAAATTAAACTTATTAGCTTCTTGTTACTTCTAATTTTTTTGGCTTCTATGAATATTCTGCAATATATATTTGTGGCGTGTGTGAATAATACAATTCAATTAAGTTTGAAGTGTAATTTGAACTTATTTGAAAGGAGAAACAAAAACGAGGTGTATTATACATGAAAGAACAGTCCACTTTGATGTGTGGAAGAAACAAAAATCAGTGTCGGTTGCTTGTAAGATTTGAATAGCAATGAAATTGACCAATAATTACAATTATAATAAAGTAATAATATGAATTTTTCTTATTGGTACAACACTTGCAATTAATAAATTAACCTTTTCTGTTAATGGTTATTCCACATTTTTCTACTCTATTAAAATTTGTCATTTATGTATTTTAGTGGATCATTAATTTCATCAGAATTATATTCATACAATTAAAAATTCAGTCGTCTAATTTATTGTGTAAAGATCACTGCACTTTACATTTTTTGTTTGACTGCAAGAAGATTTAAATGAGTTCATATTAACATTTTTACATTAATATATTATAATCAAATGAATATTTTTGCAATATTTGTACAATAATATATTATTTGCACAATATTTTTAAATATGATTAAAGAAAAGAGGAGAAATCATTGAAAGTGAAAGGAAAATACAACTGTCCAAGGCATGGCATCTACCGATAATTAATTGATTTGTTTGATGTCTTTGTCAAAGCAACTTGGATGAATATCTCATCCTGTACATGACTTCAACTTCAAGTATTGAATCAATCAATTACACACATAAGTAATAATCATAATTGAGAAAATAAATGTGACAAAAAAGGTCAACTACTAGAATAATCTAGCTACCCAAATTTGATGTCATTAAAAACTATTGATTTACGTTTTAATTGATTTGTCACCATATAGATCATTAGACGATTAGATTTTTAATTAAAAAAATAATTGATTTTATCTCAAATATTAATTACAGCTTCCCGTTTAAATAACATTTTCACATGCTTATATATAATTATAAGAATACATACGGTGGACTATACCGAACTGACTGAGAACCGCTCATCTAGCGAGATTATACTTACGCGCAGCACGTGACATTGAATTTATATTATATTCATTATATGTTTATACAGTGTACGTCAGGGTATCAAATCATGTGTACACAGTTCATATAATTCGAAATCAGTTTATACCTCATTTATACTATGTTCGTACCATGTGTGTATCATGTTTATATCAAATTAATTCGTGAGTAAATTTTGTTCACACAATTTACAGTGTATTTGTACCAGTTCAAACGGTTTATACTTGAAACTGATTTGTATTCAGATATCGTTAAAAAAGTGAATTGTTATTCATCTCTTTCCCTAATTTGAGCAACATTGATATGGACGATAAAGAGTAAATAATAGTTAGAATGTTGTGTAATTTTTCTAATTCAAATTGTACATTTAAATTGATTACTAAATATGTGGATTGTTTTTAAATATTGTAAAAAATAAATAAATAGCATTAATATGATTGAATTTAACATTAATGCGTAATAAACCAGGTTTAAGTAGAGATAGTGACGTGGTGTCCTAAAATCCACGGTGGCGGTGGAAACATGAAAAGCAACAAAGCATGTGTTTGGAACATTGTGAACAGTGCCGTATCTTAATCTTACTTCTCTTCCCATATCTTTGGATGTTTAGAGCGAGACACGTGTTCGACCCACCAATAATCACGTAACATTTGTTTTTCAAGTAAATATTAAACATACATGATCATGTTAAAGCCACGAAGCTAGTTCTAAACCAAGGCCAAGCTGTTCAATAAATACCAAACCACACTTCACATTTTCAACGGTTAATTCAATACTCAAAGAGAGGATACAAATTTCATAAGGATAGTTATGGCTTCGTCAATTAAGTCCGATTCAAATTGTCAATTTTGTAATGATATTTGTACATACACGTTACACCTTTCAATATCTCAGGTTATAATGTCAATGATGTACCAAAATATATAATACCACAAACATAAAAGTAACAAATATATGAGGTTTATGTGCAATTAATATGAGATCGGAAACTGAGGACTTTCCATGATAAATATGAGGTTGCTGGTTTCAGTCTTCACATGCGAATAAAAAAAGGGATGGAAGGGTAAGGGAGACATAAGATATTCATTAATTTTGTTTGCTCTGCTGATCATATGACAATAATTTACATAGAACCCAAAAATAGAAAACACAAAGCTGTTCCTCAATTTACATGCATGTTTGGTCGCTTCTTCCTCACACAAGAACAAAATTCCCCAACTCAAACAACAAACACAGCAGCTTCCAATATAAAGAGACATTAGATGAGAATGACAAAACATACCTGCCTGTTCAGAGCAAACCCTACTGAATTTCATCATCTCGTTCGATAAACCTCAATTTTTGCTCTCATTGGCGACTTGGTCTTCACGAGTTATGAAGATGACCTACTGGAAGAAGACTCGCCCAGAGACACGGAGGCGAGTGAAGAAGCCCAGGCACGGGCGTTCATTGCACGCTCGTGGAAGTTTCTCGTCTTGCACAACCTCAGCTTAGTCCAGACTCTCCTCACGTCAACCACGTCGAGAACGCGCCCGAATATTTGGCTAGTCTCCCCGAATATTTCCATGTTAAACTGTGGGGCATAGGAAGCCCAGAAAGCTCTGACACGAGATACTACTCCTGGGGAGATGGATATTAGCATCCTCAGGCAGAGGAACGCTATTGACAACACTAGATATGGTTCTCTTGTAATTATCTCTTTTGGCGATGACTGATTCCATGCTTTTACAGTGAATTTCTCATCAACTGAATCTTTTGATTGATCTTCATTAATATACTGAACTGGTTCCAGCCCTGTATCACATTATATGTGGTATGAGTCATGTCAAAAGGCCAACTTAGTTACATGAAGTGACATTGGTTATATCTAGCTGCGGTACAGTACAGTGGTAGTAATGTTAATCTCTCTATCCGTTACAAAACAAGTGCCGTGTTTGATTTTTGGTAAAGATTGAGGATTAGTGGAATCAGACTTTCCTCCATCCTCGTGTATTTCTAATTGCTTATACACATGTGGTAGGGTTGTAACTAACTTATTCGATGATATCACTAGTAAATAACATCATGATTATTTTGATGCATCCAATTTTAGTAACAAGGGATGACAATTGTTTTGGATCAGAAATAGCATTTAATTTGTAGTACCAAGCAATGATTGTGCATGTGTGTGAGAGAGATGCTTAAGCAGAAGCAGGTGAACAATAAGACAGGGAAATAAGGATGGAAATATAAACTTCAATTAAGTTATAGAGAACGATACCTGTTGTTTTCTCATAAAATTGTACGAGTGAGTTGAGATTTTTCGGGCCGCAGTAACGAACCCTTGATGTCTGGTTCACTATCAGTATTGAAGGCAGGCTATGAATCCCATATCTTGAGTATACACTGCAATAAACACATGAATGTCCAATCACAGTATCAGAAGGAAAGTTCTGAATAAAATTTGTGTTGTAATTTGAAATAACATTAATTTAAGTTCCTAAGCAAATCAAGTACAAAGATTGAGGATGCATAGAATGTAGCTTGTTGAGATTGGAAGCATAAAATTCAAATAGCGTTTTTCCTACAAAACATGGAAATTTAATCCAGAAAATGATGTGCCTAAAACAAAGAATTTTACCATTTCCTTTTAAGATGTCTCCATGTGAAATGTGTTCGAAGGTAACTGTGCACGGAAGAAAATATGATATAGTAACTCTTAGGCTCTAACCAATTATCCAACCAAAATGGACAGCCTAACATAGCGTGGAAAAGGTTTAATATTTCAAATCAAAATTCTATGTAACCAATACAGAGAAACATCTAGCATACACAACATATGATGGGTTCACAAGTTCTACTTTCCTCGAAGTGGAATATCAACAATTAAATATATAAATAATGTCACAAAGTAAGCATACCTTGGCATGGCTGATGATTGCTCAACTGCCAAATGTTCTATTTGGGGAAACATGGAGCTGAGGATTTCAAATGAAGAATGGACCTTGTGCGAGAAGGGGCACCAGGAAGCATAAAACAGTACAGAAGTATAATCGCTGATCTCCTTTGACAGGAAAACTCTGTCAAGGAACTCTCCGCCCACCTAAAACAGAAGCAACAAAATCCAAAATATGTTGGCAAAATCTTCAGCTTCCAGTAGATAAAGGTTCCAGATGATCTAAGTTATGGACAGACAAAACCTTTTAACAATAAATGATGACACACAAACTAAATGAAGAGGGGAGAAATGAATGTTCATAATCATGTAAAGCTAAAATAATTACGGATTGAAAGAGTTTGATTCACATGCGTGCTACCTCAACAAACAACAGATGAGAACCAAAAGGAGAAGGTGGTCTCGGTATATACAGGCAGGTCGCAAAAAAAACACATAATGATAATAGCAGTGAAAGGTATTGGTCTTATTTTCACTTCAGTAAAATGGTAGGGATTTCCAGTAAAATTCTGGACAGAGTTTTGATTTGAACCTTATCCACTAATTTGTTACCCAAATATTGTATTTGTTGATAGTTTATTAACTTTCTCTTATCAACCCAACTGTCCATTACCAAAATAGGGTTGCAAAAAGATACTTTACAGTCAAGCTCCTGATTCATAATTATCCTTTTTTTAATCATATCAGTTGTTTTGAATTCCCATATCACACATCCTTTCTACTTTTGTTACAGTCTGTACACCACTTCACATTGCAAGTTTCTCAGGTTCACACTGAAAGCTTTTAAATAACAAGCCAATAACCTCTAACAATCGATGAAAAAAAGAAAAATGCAAGGAATTCATTTGAGATTTACGAGGTTCAGTTTCTGGTCTTGCTGTGAATAAGAGTTAGTTTGGGATGAAATTATTGTGCAACTATAAATACCTAAACTTATTGAAATTTCATTAAACAACATGGAGGCTGATAACTCAAGCTCATATAACTTATGACAGAATCATAGAGTTTTAGGTAGAATATAACATAATAGAACTGATAACATTTTCAGATATGACAATAGTATTAGCTTAATTTCTAAGTTAATGAAAATTGATCACATGCAAGCACAAAAATGAACCTTCTATAGCACTAGCATCAAATGCCTAAATCCATACACCATATAAATCCAAAAGTATCACTAACATGCAGCGTTAGTATGTATATTCTCCAAAAAAAGCCATGATACCAAATACACCCACAAATATAACCAGACATGTACACATATAATACAAGGCACCTACCACTTTAATGTAAATGTTCAAAGTTAGAGCTTAATCAAAACTGGCAATTACTTTCCTTGCAAAAGTTGAGATGATGCCCAAAACTAGATGCTAAGTATTCCACTCAACCTTTTATAGTGTATGATTCTCTTGCCAAGATAGTGCTTTATAGAACAAAGGACAAGCCGAGGAACCACTTCCCTTACTATACATGTTTGTCTTTTCCAAAACAGTGAACAAGAAGACTAAATCCACTAATGTAAATCAATTTCAAACTTGATTTAACAGAATCATCCTTGAGGCAGCCTAAAATAACATTTAAAAAAACCTCTAATTGTGCAAGTTCATGAAAAATAAAGAGGGATCTAAAATTGCCCAAACCCAATCACCCATAATTGTTAAAAGTCACAACTTCAATGCCCACAACGACTCTTATTCTCATAAGCCATTCATCAAATAGCATCATAACTAAACTCCAAACAACAATCAACCCAGAAACCACAACCACGCAATAGCCATGAAAAACCAACGAATCGAAAGGTAAATCAAGCAAATCGAATCAAACACAAAAAAGCAAAAAATAACACTGTGCAGAATGATAAATCAGGAGAAAAACGCACCTCAATCGGCGGAATCGGGGAGATCGAGAGAGGGCATCGATGTTGAAGACCATTGAGGAACAAAACCGACTGGTGAGGGCACGGAGGCGCAGAGGCCGAGTTGGCCAGGCGAAGTGAAGACAAGGCAGTGACGCAGAGGAAGAAAAACAGAACCGTGGAGGACGACGAAGCGGCCATGGAAGGGCACAGAGGCGAGAATAGGAAGGAACGCGAGGGGAAGAATCGGAAACCAGACAAAAAGGAGAAGCAGAGACGAAACAAGGAGGAGAGCAAAAAGGATTCGAATTTCTGGGGAGAAGAGAGATTGAAGAGGATTTGGTGAAATGGGTATGTCGAAGAATCGATGGAGACGAAGAGGGATCGAGGGATGATGAAGAAATCGGAGTGGGTGTTGAGTATGTGTCTGTGTGCGTCGTTGATTCGGTGGCCCTATTTGTTAATTCCAATACATCTCAACCCTGACCTAATCACAAAAACCCTTTCCTTTTCAAGATTATTACCAAGAGAAATGAGTAATTACACCTTGTATTTCCTATTAAAACACCATTTTATGGGGGTGTTGATGGTTTCAGAATCAGAGCGAACTGGTAAAGAATAAACCGAAATGAGCATTAAAATTCTTGAATATGAGGTACTATAAGTGAAACTGTGTGAGAGATGACATTCTGGTTCTGATCGTTTTTAATTTTCAGTTTTAACCAGTTAGAATCGATAGAAATTGAATTTTCAATTTGTGCTCGATTTATGGACCGAAGTATACGAATATGAACATGATTTATGGATAGAAACCTGAATATTGTAATCATTAAAAATAATAAAAAGAGTCAACTGGTTAAATAGTAACATGCAGTATGCATGTGGAAGGATAAGACGGTGACATGTGTCATCTTGATTGGTTCAACTTTTAACCAGTTCAATGTGGTTATTAATTTAAAAAAACAAAAATCGGCCAAAATTCAACTATGTTTTCTAATGTTTAGAACTAAAACCGAATTATTATTTGTAGTTTTCAATTTCACAAGTACAATTCAGGGACGAGACTTGTTGAAGAACTAGAACTATTGAAGGGTTCCACAAATATACATTAACATAAATATTCATCTCATCTTATGTAATACCGCTTAACTTTACCAAATCGCTCTCTAGTAGCATGAGTTATGTACTTATAAGGATTTTCCAAGGTTTCCTAACATATATCATTGTAAAATATACAATCAAATCATCAAATACACTACATATTTTCTCATTTGATCGTTCTTTTTATTTAATTGATCATAGTAAATTTTATTTGTATTATTAGTTTAAACATATTGAAATCTTCGTTTGGTCTTACATAACTACCACGTGATTTTAATTTTTAAAATACTAAAAAATTTCTCGTAATTAGAAATAATGATTGAACTAGTGTTGCCCACTATTTCCCAATAATAACACAACGACTCGGCCAACATGAATTAGTGTTGCCCACTATTTTACAAAAAATTATACCCGAAGTAAAAATTGGACTGAACAAAACTCAAAAAATTGAGAATTATATTAGACCGAAAAAATCAATCAAAAAGAGAAAACTCCATGGCACATGGACCTAGAGGAAACTATAGGTTTTGTATCTTAATCAAACATTTTTAATAAATCATGACACAACCAAAATTCATGGTTTAGACTGTTAATTTCGGGTTAAATACCACTTTTCTTATGACTCATATAAATAAAAAAAAATTTTAAAACATCAAACTTTATCATCTTATAAAACGCTTCCAACGGAATCAAATCTCTGACCTTATCACAAATAGTGTCATACTAAATCGCTTGAGTGTTTTCTTGAGGACATCAAATTTAACTTTGTTTATATTGTTAGTTAAAGTAGACTAAAGTTTTATGTTGAGTGTAGACTAAAATTTTAAAATACCAAAATTGAATAAAAATAAAATTGTTGACATTATCATAGCTAATGACACATCAACTCGGCCACCATAAATTACAGTTGTCCAATTTTTATCAACATCCATACCTGAAATGGGAATCAGTCGAAAAACCATAAATAATGGTATAATTATTGTTCAATTTTTAATTTGAACCAATCAATTTTGGTTTGAGTACGATTGCATAACTCAAAATTGGCACTTAATTGTAAAATTTGAACAAGAATTGAGATGACAAATGTTACAAACGTCTACGTGTCTCTTTCGTTTAAATAAAACGTTATTGATTTGCCTCATCTTTTTGGTTGTTTATGCCATGCATACTCCTAATTTGACAGTGAAAATGAGATTTAAGTAACATATTGAAAAGTGATTGTATGTTTATTGCATGCGGAGGAAAGAGTGATTGAGTGTGAGAGGGTCATGGCTTTAACATACACAAGGAAGTATTAACAGATAAACATGTTTTGTTACAATAAGAGATTTGAGCATGTATATCTGGCCGGGTCTGGAATAAAATGTTAACTTTATTAGTTGAATGTAACTCTTCTTTTTGTATAACCTTTCATTAATAGTTATTACGATTATTTAAAGGGGACAGTTCAAAAAAAGACATTGTTAACTTTGTATTTTTGGCATGACAACATGGTTACCAAAATGTGGGTATGCATATTGATCACGATAAATCGTTTGTTTATACTGTTAATTAAAATAGGCTGAAATCTTTCAAGCGGTTATGTAAAATTTGGGATCAACATTCTCAAATTTTAAAATAGTTATCAAATCTTAAGATAGTTATAGAAGAGAAAAGTGATTCTTGATTGACATTTTAGAAAACGGGAAAACAATTATCACTATGCTGATATTCTGGTTATTTGACCAACAACTCACTCAAGAAAGGTAAAATATTTCTATATGTACACATTTAGTCTTTGAAGTTACATTCTATCAAGTAAGTACATGCTCTAGAGAGGACCAAAACCAACAAAAAAAAATCAAAATTCAAACAACAGCCCAGAAAAGTTGCAATAGATGCTAATATCTCAACAACACCAATCAAACATTGAAACCCTAGCGTCGATCAAGATGAAGGCGTGCCCATTTGGGGCTTCTTGCAGACGGAGAAGCGAACGACGTCGTCTTTAAATTATGAGGGCTCAGTGAGTAATTAAACGACGTAGAATTAAAAGTTCCTAAATGCCTATTTATCCCACATATGATAGTCCCGAGATGCCTTTAAATGTCCCACGAGTTGCCCCAAAGAGTTCTAATAGTCACGAGATGCCTCAAAATTAAAATCGAATGAGAGAGGCATCAATATGGAATAATGAGTCCCAATTCGAATGCTCGAAAGAATGTATATAAAATGATGCACAAATTGTTTAGAGATGGCCCGAATCGAATGTGTCCCGAAAATTATGCCATGCCAGAGAAAGTCCTGATAGAAGTACGATTCATCCAGAGATTCCTCAAATCAAAAATCAATTGTCAAAATCCCAAATCGAAATAGTCCAGAGACACCTCAAATCAAAATCGAACGTCCCATGAGTTGGCCTCAAAGAGACTCTCGAACCGAATTTAAGGAACAACAAAATTATGGAAAAAACACCAACAACAAAAAATTACTTAGGGAAAATTGCTAAAATCGTTTTTCAACAAAAAAGTAAGTAAATTCCTCAATACTACATATTTAAAATATAAATTAATATGAATTTTTTAAATCACCTCTATAAACTTTGTAAGAAAACTAATCTTAATATGAATTTAATTATTTTACTAAAATGATTTATTCATAATTTTAACGGAATACAAATATTTAAAATTTTAAAATATTAGTTTTCTTGTCGACAAATGTACAGAAATAATCTGGACAATTTGTGGCAATTTTAATTAAAAAAATAGTTATAGATTTGCTTCTAGTTGTTTGTGGCAAGTTTGTGAATCAAACTTGTGTGGCTTGAGAGACAGAACTGTGATCTTGCCGGAGTGATTATCGGGCATGACTAGAATTCATGTGGGCTCTGCCCGCGCAGGTTTGAATCCTGGCGCTCACGTTTATATGTTTTTTCCCTTCAATTTTTGAATCGGTTTAAATTGTCACTTAGGCTACATTTATGCATGATTAAACAACTTCAGGTCATATTTGTGAGCCGAATTATTATACCAAATTTATAACTTACAATTATAGAAAATAGTAACGAACATCAAATGTTACGAATTTAATCTTCACAACTCAATTTAAAGCTCAAACTTGTTTTTGTTCGGTTTAATTTTAGGATGCACAAAGTGAACACCCAAATACGACGATTAAACTCAAGCTTAATTTTGAACATCCAATGGTCAAACTAACAGAGGAAGCTCCAAATACGACGAATAAACTCAAGCTTAATTTTGAACATCCAGTGCTCAAACTAACAGAGGAAGCTGCTTGTCAAATTTTGTTTCTACGATATGTAATTTACCGAGTTTACACCGGCTCTGAACCCGCGTATGCATTCGCTTATACAATTTTTGATATATTTATATCATGTTCATACTCTATTTATACCACGTACGTATTTCAAGATATAATACATTTCAGGATATTTGATTTGGAACATCCGAAACATGGATTCAGGACATTTCTCGACTATCAAATTAGGATTCAAGACATTTTGGGCCTTTCGAGACACTTAAGACATTTTAGGACTTTCGAGAATTTTGACAAATCATCAAAGACATTTTGAGATTTTCGGGACACTTCACGACTATTTGAGACAATCGGGGTCCTCAAGAACATTCAAGACTTTCATAATATTTTGTACCATTTGGAAACTTTTGAAAATTTAGGGTACTTTGATTCAAGACTATAGATTTTGCAACAATTGGAATTTTAGTGACGATTAGAAACTTTCGTTACATTTTGGAAAATCGATTCGGAGCATTTTGAAACAGTACGAGACTATTGATTTGGGTTATTTGATTCTAGACATTCAAGACTTACTGATTTAGGACATTTCAGAACTATCAATTCAAGACATTTGATTCGAGGACATATCAATACATTTAGGGACATTTCATTCAGGATCGTCCATACATGACATATCATGATTAACGAATTGGATCATGACAGACAATTCAATGCATTTCAAGATATTCGGGACAATTGGGAATGACATTCAATTCAAGATATTTCAGTACCATCGATTGGAGACATTCGGGACATTCAATTCATGACACGACTCGGAACGGGACATTATGAGACTATCGATTAAGGACAACATTATAAGCAAAGGTTAAGCTGACCCCGAAGAACACTACATCACATGCCTGTGAAACACAAGATATGTGCCATGTTAGAATAGATGAAATAGTCATTTAGAGACATACCTGAGAATTGAAAGAAGAGAGAATGTCAAAATCAGTGTGCTGCCCAGATAATTGTCTTGTAAGATTAGGGACAGATGAGGAAACCTCCTACAGAAACATAAACACAATAGAAACTTATAAGTAATAAACAAAGTAGTAAACAAGGGTTTGAGTTCAGAATTACAAAGCTCTATATTGCAGGGTTTGTGTAACATTATGCAACTTTCAGCCTAACTTTGGAACCTAGTGATATAATACTGCAGTTTGAGTGCTCTGATTGCTGCTTAAATCTCATGTCATCAAAATATAATATAAGCAGCATCAGAACCAACCTTTTCAGAACCTACATTTGTTTTTCAGCAACAGAGTTATTAGTATATGTTAGATCTGTTTCTTGACAAGTATGGAAAATACAAAGATATACCAAATAAAGATCATAACAAAACAGCATCCCTTGATAAAAAAAAACTCAAAACGTTTTGGGCCAGGCGACTGTAGAAAGCTGCTGCAATCTCAATATTAATTAGATATTACTATTGTCAGAGAGATAACTAGTCTTGATGCAGATTTTATGTTCCCTTGGGCACATTTTGGATACAGGCAGAGGATTGTGCAGAGGTTATGATCGGAATGAAAGTGAAGAGACTCCATATGCCTCTTCAGGTTAATAATATACCTCCTTTTTCAGGTTCGTTGGGAAAATTGATGGTAAATTTACAAAGGGATGCCAGAAAAGAGTTTAAAGGCTCACTCACAATGAAACAACCATTGATTCGGATTAAGATACGTCAAACATGTAAACAGGTGCATTCTAACTCAAGAACTTAACAAAAATATTGCAGAACATTTATAATCACCTCCCCGTTGTCCACCGCTTGGATGGGCCTCGCTCACAACCAAGACTGCCGCATTGGATGCATCATTATCAAGACTCCACTCTATCCCTGTAGAAAGTAAAGACTGTCAAATTTGCACATACAGTACTGTACAAGATAATAGCTTATCCAGCAAATATTTCACATTTCTTACAAACATTTGCTTCACTACCAATTTGGATAGATAGATACTATGCACTTAAAATGCTTGATTGGATTAAATATAGTGATGGATGACTAGGAACATAAGTTGGCCCAAATGATAACAAGCTTGCTTATACACAAGCAAAGCCTTGAGTTCATGCCTTGATAAATACAAATTGCCAGTCAGAAAAAAACATACTGATGGCTGGCTCGTTGTCTTAGAAGAGACATATTCACTAATACTGTAATCATTTATAGTCCCATATGCCTCCTATTGGACAGTGAAAACCAAATTCTATTAACCAAGGAAGGTTTTTACAGCAAAGACAGATTTAGTAGAAAAACTCATTTAGATACTACCTTCAATCATTTCTATTTCTACCTCAATTTTCATATCTTAAAGATCCCATGGGAAATGAAACACACTCTCCAAAATCAGCATCTTAGCCTTCTCCAAAAACAAAGGTTAAAACCTTTAATACATTCAGGTTCTTTATATAACCATAAGAAAAACAAGATACACAGAATAGTTGAAGTACAACCGTAAGAAAAGCAATATTCAGGCGAAAATAGTACCATTTCAAGTGCTTGACCACAATATAACTATTCCATCTTTAGAGTTCAGAAGTATGGTCAGCATTCAATATTTCGTGTAGAAAACTGCAAATCATGGAGCGATACATATAATTAAGGAGCCATAATGTAACACAAACAATGATAAAAGTGAAGTAACTTCAGAACGTCAAAATACTTTGTCCATTCGGGTTATTTCTAAATACTTAGTCCATTCGGGCAATTTCGGGACACTTGGATCATTCTGGCAATATTTTGAGACACTTAGTCCATTCGGGTCATTTCAGAACACTTAGTCCATTTGGGTCATTACATGACACAGTCCATTGGGGCAATATTTCAGGACACTTAGTCCATTCGAGCATTTCAGGACACTCAGTCCATTCAGATCATTTCCGGACACTCGGTCCATTCAGACAACATTTATTGAAAATTGGATTCCAATATTTCGGGTTAGACACAAGTCCATTCGGGTTATTTCAGGACAACAAGTCCATTCGGGTCATTTCCAGACACTAAGTCCATTCAACTCATTTCAGGACACCCAGTCCATTCAGGTCATTTTCATGACACTCAGTCCATTCGAGTCAATTTGAGACATTTAGTCTATTCGGGTCATTTCAGGACACTCAGTCCATTCAAGTCATTTCGAATTTTGGAACAGTCAGTCCATTTGGGTCATTTCATGACACTTAGTCCCTTCTGACAATAATTTGGAACGCTTAGTCCATTCTAGTCATTTCAGGACACTCAGTCCATTCGTGCAATATTTCGAGACACTTAGTCCATTCATGCAATATTTCGGGGCACTTAGTCCATTCGGGTCATTTCAGGACACTTAGTCCATTCGGGCAATTTCGGGACACTTAGTTCATTCAGGCAACCTTTGTTGAAAATTCGATTCCAATATTTCGGGTTAGACACAAAGTCCATTCAGACCATTTGGGAACACTAAGTTCATTCGGGTCATTTCGAAACTCTTAGTCCATTTAGGTCATTTCGAAACACTTAGTCCATTATGGCAATATTTTTGGACACTCAGTCCATTCGGGTCATTTCAGAACACTCAGTCCATTCAGGTCATTTCGAATTTTGGAACACTAAGTCCATTCGGGTCATTTCGGAACACTCAGTCCATTTGGGTCATTTCATGACACTTAGTCCATTCTGACAATAATTTGGAACACTTAGTCCATTCTAGTCATTTCAGGACACTCAGTCTATTCGTCCAATATTTCGAGACACTTAGTCCATTCGGGTCATTTCAAGACACTCGGTCCATTCGGGCAATATTTCGGGTCATTCAATTCCAAAATTTAGGGCAACACAGTCTATTCGAGTCAATTCCAGACACTTAGTCCATTCGGGCAATTTCGGAACACTTAGTCCATTCGGGCAACCTTTGTTGAAAATTCGATTCCAATATTTCGAGTTAGACACAAAGTCCATTCAGGCCATTTGAGAACACTAAGTCCATTCAGTCATTTCGAAACACTTAGTCCATTCTGGAAATATTTTTGGACACTTAGTCCATTCGGGTCATTTCAGGACACTCAGTTCATTCGGGCAATATTTCGGGACACTTAGTCCATTTGGGTCATTCCATGACACACAATCCATTCGGGCAATATTTCGGGACACTTAGTCCATTTGGGTCATTACAGGAAACACAGTCCATTCGATCATTTCAGGACACTCAGTCCATTCAAACCACATTTATTGAAAATTGGATTCCAATATTTCGGGTTAGACACAAGTCCATTCGGGTCATTTCATGACAATAAGTCTATTCGGGTCATTTCTGGACACTAAGTCCATTCAGGTCATTTCAGAACACCCAGTCCATTCGGGTCATGTTATGACATTTAGTCTATTCTGGCAATAATTTGGAAAACTTTGTCATTCTATTCATTTCAGGACACTCAGTCTATTCGTGCACTATTTCGGGACACTTAGTCCATTTGAGTCATTTCAAGACACAGTCCATTCACGCAATATTTTGTCTCAGTCCATTTGAGCAATATATCGGGACACTTAGTCCATTTGGGTCATTACAGGACACATAGTCTATTGGGCCAATATTCCAGGACACTTAGTCCATTCAGATCATTTCAGGACACACCGTCCATTCGTGTCATTACAGGATACACAGTTTATTGGGCCAATATTTCAGGACACAGTCCATTCGGGAAATATTTAGGGATATTTAGTACATTCGGGTTATTTCAAGACACTCAGTCCATTCGGACAATATTTCGGGACACTTAGTCCATTTGGGTCATTACAGGACACACAGTCCGTTCCAGTGATTTCAGGACACTTAGTCCATTATGGCAATATTTTGGGACACGTAGTCCATTTGGGTAATTTCAGGACACACAGTCCATTCGATTAATTTCAAGACACTTAGTCCATTCGGGTCATTTCAGGACACTCAGTCCATTCTGGCAATATTTCGGGACACTAAGTTCATTTGTGTCATTTGAGGACACAGTCCATTCGGGTCATTTCAGAACACTAAGTCTATTCGAGCAATATTTCGGGACACTTAGTTCATTTGGATTATTACAGGAAACACAGTCCATTGTGGCAATATTTCAAGACACTTAGTCCATTCGGGTCATTTCGTGACGCACAGTCCATTTGATTCATTTCTAGACACTTTCTCCACTCGGGACATTCAGTCCAATCTGGTAATTTCAAGAAACTAAGTCTATTCCAGTCATTTCAAGACACTTAGTCCATTCGGGTCATTTAAAGACACTAAGTCCATTCGGGCAATATTTCGAGACACTTATTACATTTGGGTCATTACATAACACACAGTCCACTGGCACAATATTTCAGGACACTTAGTCCATATGGTTCATTTCATGACACAGTCCATTCGATTCATTTCTAGACACTTAATCCATTCGTGTCATTTCAGGACACACAGTCCATTGTGGCAATATTTCAAGACACTTATTCTATTCGGGTCATTTCAGGGACACTTAGTCCATTTGGAACATTTCAGGACACTCGGTCAATTCGAGCAATATTTCAGGACACTTAGTCCATTTAGGTAATTACAGGACACACAGTCCATTCGGGTAATTACATAACACTCAATCCATTCAGGCAATATTTCGAGACACTTAGTTCATTTGGGTCATTACAGGAAACATAGTCCATTGTGGCAATATTTCAGGACAGTTAGTTCATTCGGGTCATTTCGTGACGCACAGTCCATTTGATTCATTTCTAGACACATTCTTCATTCGGGACACTCAGTCCAATCTGGTCATTTCAAGACACTAAGTCCATTCCGGTCATTTCAAGACACTTAGTCCATTCAGGTCATTTCAAGACACTTAGTCAATTTGGGTAATTTAATCAGTCCATTCGAGCAATATTTCAGGACACTAAGTCCATTTGGCTCATTTCAGGACACCTAGTTCATTCAGGCAATATTTCGGGACACTTAGTCCATTTGGGTAATTACATAACACACAGTCCATTGGGGCAATATTTCAGGACACAGTCAATTCGGGTCATTTCATGACACATAGTCCATTGTGGCAATATTTCAGGACACTTAGTCTATTCTGGTCATTTCGTGACGCACAGACCATTTGATTCATATCTAGACACTTTCTCCATTATGGACACTCGGTCCAATCTGGCCATTTCAAGAAACTAAATCAATTTCGTTCATTTCAAGACACTTAATCCATTCTGAGACACTTAGTCCATTTGGGACATTTAATCAGTCCATTCGGGCAATATTTCGGGACACTAAGTCCATTTGGGTTATTTCAGGACACCTAGTCCATTCAGACAATATTTCGGGACACTTAGTCCATTTGGGTTATTACATAACACACAGTCGATTAGGGCAATATTTCAGGACACTTCGTCCATTTGGTTCATTTCAGCACACTTAGTCCATTCGGGTAATTACAGGACACACAGTCCATTCGTGTAATTACATAACACTCAATCCATTCGGGGAATATTTCGGGACAATTAGTTCATTTGGGTCATTACAAGAAACATAGTCTATTGTGGCAATATTTCAGGACACTTAGTCCATTCTGGTTATTTCGTGACGCAAAGTCCATTTAATTTATTTCTAAACACTTTCTCCATTCGGGACACTCAGTCCAATCTGGTCATTTCAAGACATTTAGTCCATTTGGGTCATTTAATCAGTCCATTCGGGCGATATTTCGGGACACTAAGTCCATTTGGCTCATTTCAGGACACATAGTACATTTAGGCAATATTTCTGGACACTTAGTCCATTTGGGTAATTATATAACACACAGTCCATTGGGGTAATATTTCAGGACACACAGTCCATTGGGGCAATATTTCAGGACACTTAGTCCATTTGGTTCATTTTAGGATACAAAGTCCATTCGATTCATTTACAGACACTTAGTTTATTCGGGTCATTTCAGGACACTTAGTCCGTTGTGGCAATATTTCAGGACACTTAGTCCATTCGGGTCATTTCGTGACGCACAGTCCATTTGATTCATTTCTAGACACTTTCTCCATTCAGGACACTCAGTCCAATCTTGTCATTTCAAGACACTATGTCCATTCCAGTCATTTCAAGACACTTAGTCTATTCAGGTTATTTTAGGACACTTAGCCCATTCTGGGAATAATTTGAGACACTTATTACATTTAGGACATTTAATAAGTCCATTCATGCAATATTTCGGGACACTAACTCCATTTGGGTCATTTCAGGACACATAGTCCATTCGGGTCATTTAAATAAACTAAGTCCATTCGGGCAATATTTCGAGACACTTAGTCCATTTGGGTTATTACATAACACACAGTTGATTAGGACAATATTTCAGGACACATAGTCCATTTGGTTCATTTCAGGACACTTAGTTCATTCGGGTAATTACAGGACACACAGTCCATTTGGCTCATTACATGACACAGTCTATTGGGCTAATATTCCAGGACACTTAGTCCATTCAGATCATTTCAGGACACACCGTCTATTCGGGTCATTTCAAGACACTTAGTCCATTCGGGCAATATTGTGGGACACTTAGTCCATTTGGGTCATTACAGGACACACAGTTTATTGGGCCAATATTTCAGGACACAGTCCATTTGGGAACTATTTAGGGATATTTAGTACATTCGGGTTATTTCAAGACACTCAGTCCATTCGGGCAATATTTCGGGACACTTAGTCCATTCCAGGACACACAGTCCATTCGATTCATTGCAAGACACTTAGTCCATTCTGGTCATTTCAAGAATTTCAGTCCATTCTGACAATATTTCAAGACACTAAGTCCATTTGGGTCATTTCAGGACACATAGTCCATTTAGGCAATATTTCGGGACACTTAATCCATTCGGGTCATTTCAGGACACTAAGTCCATTCGGGTCATTTTGGGACACTTATTCCATTTGGGTCATTGCATAACACAGTTCATTGGGGCAATATTTCAAGACACTTAGTCCATATGGTTCGTTTCATGACACAATTCATTCGATTCATTTCTAGACACTTAGTCTATTCGGGTCATTTCAGGACACTTAGTCCATTCTGGCAATATTTTGAGACACTTAGTCTATTTCAAACATTTCAGGACACTCGTTCCATTCGAGCAATATTTCAGGACACTTAGTCCATTTGGGTAATTACATGACACACAGTCCATTCGGGTAATTATATAACACTCAATCCATTTGGGCAATATTTCGGGACACTAAGTTCATTTGAGTCATTACAGGAAACATAGTCCATTGTGGCAATATTTCAGAACACTTAGTCCATTCGGGTCATTTCGTGACGCACAGTCCATTTGATTTATTTCTAGACACTTTCTCCATTTGGGACACTCAGTCCAATCGGGTCATTTCAAGACACTAAGTCCATTCCGGTCATTTCAAGACACTTAGTCCATTCGGGCAATATTTCGATACACTTAATCCATTTGGGTCATTACATGACACATAGTCCATTGTGACAATATTTCAGGACACTTAGTCCATTCGAGTCATTTCGTGACGCACAATCCATTTGATTCATTTCTAAACACTTTCTCCATTCGGGACACTCAGTCCAATCTGGTCATTTCAAGATACTAAGTCCAATCCGGTCATTTCAGGACACTTAGCCAATTTGGGTCATTACATAACACAGTCTATTGGGGCAATATTTCAGGACACACAGTCCATTCGGGTCATTTCAGGACACATAGTCCATTGTGGCAATATTTCATGACACTTAGTCCATTTGATTCAATTCTAGACACTTTCTCCATTCGGGACACTCAGTCCAATCTGGTCATTTCAAGACACTTAGTCCATTCTGGCAGTATTTTGAGACACTTAGTCTATTTGAGACATTTATTCAGTCCATTCTGGCAATATTTCGGGACACTAAATTGATTTGGGTCATTTCAGGACACATAGTCCATTCAGGCAATATTTCGGGACAATTAGTCCAATCGGGCAATATTTCGGGACACTTAGTCCATTCGGGCAATATTTCGGGACACTTAGTCCATTCGAGCAATATTTCAGGACACTTAGTCCATTTGGGTCATTACATAACACACAGTCCATTGGGGCAATATTTCAGGACACATAGTCAATTTGGTTCATTTCGTCCATTCGGGTCATTTCAGGACACTTAGTCCATTCTGGCAATATTTTGAGACACTTAGTCCATTTTGGTCATTACAGGACACATAGTCCATTGGGGCAATATTTCAGGACACTTAGTCCATTTAGTTCATTTCAGGACACACAGACCATTCGATTCATTTCTAGACACTTAGTCCATTCAGGTCATTTCAGGACACTTAGTCCATTCTGGCAATATTTTGAGACACTTAGTCCATTTTGGGTCATTACAGGACACACAGTCCATTGGGGCAATATTTCTGGACACTTAGTCCATTCTGACAATATTTTGAGAAACTTAGTCCATTCGGGTCATTTCATGACACTGATTCATTCGGGCAATATTTCAGGAGACTTAGTCCATCTGGGTCATTAAAGGACACACAGTCCATTGGGGCAATATTTCGAGACAATCAATCCATTCGGACAATATTTCAGGTCATTTCTAGACATTTAGTCCATTCGAGCAATATTTGTTGAAAATTCGATTGCAATATTTTGGGTTAGACATAAAGTCGATTCTGGTCATTTCAGGACACTATGTCCATTCTGGTCATTTCGAGACACTTAGTCCATTCGGGTCATTTCAAAACACTTAGTCCATTCGGGTCATTATAGTACACAAAGTCCATTAGTGCAATATTTCATGACCCTTAGTCTATTGGGGTCATTTCTGGACACACAATCCATTCGGGCAATATCTCGGGACATTTAGTCCATTCGGGTCATTTCAATACATAAACTAAACAATAAATATACCTCATCTATTAAGTATTTTCTTTTATAGTAAAATATAAGAATCACCAAAAATTAGAATGCATGTATGGTTTCGAAATACCTGACGCAATGCAAGCATGCTAGTTTGTTGTAATTCTTAGTCTTTGTTGTTGCAGTCAAGACAGGTTGGTATTTCCACCGAGTTGACCTGCAATGACAGTTGTCTGGTTAGATAATCCTAGTATGTGCAATAAAAGAGTAATGTAATACACATGTCATATTCAATATTTCTAATGCACTTGAGGTGATCAATGACACAATGGAAAACACAATTTTGTAAAATATTGAATAAACTCATCTTATATTCTAGAACCCAAAATTTAGTGCAATATATTATAAATCATGCTACCTTCACAAAATTTCCATTCACTGGTTCATGTGGCTGTTGCATCACTTGCAAAGAAGAGAAAATTATTGGTTCAAACAAGACTAATAACCAGCGTATTTTAACGCATGTAAAACTAGCAGTTTAAGTGTAAACTTGACAACATACAAATCACACAATATAAAAATGAAATAGAAAGGATAATCAATTGAATGTAAGGAATGAACAAAGAAACTATTAGAGTAAAGGACGGATTTCTCACTAGAGAATATCGAGTAATAATGTCCTTTGAAGAGAAAAACCAAGTAGCCTACATAAGAAATGTGAGCTTGTCATTCATCAGAAAGAATTGTTATTTCATTGTAATCACATTTAGAGATATAGGAAACTATAAGCAGTCTCCACGAGCCCAATAACTATCAAAACCAGCAAAAAAATAACAAGACTTTGACAGGTTATAAAAGTTCCAACTGAGAACATACAGATCCACAATGCAAAAGGAATTGGAACATGTAAACAAGAAACTATGTCCAAAAGATATTGCTTACTCTATATGATTGATACTGCGACTAACATCATTAGTTACAGAACCGGTTCGAGTCATGTGACCTCCAAAGCCGTATTTTCCCCGCAGGAAGGGACTCAGCACAAACCACATGATAAAAAAAGGCTACAGCTCACCTGAAAGTAGCTGCAACAAAACTGAAAGAAATCGCACAAAAAAAGAGTCCATGTGGAAAAGGCCAAAACTTATACCAATACTGTCACCAACAGAAAATATATTCTGGATAAAAGTCTCTTCATATTTGAAAGTGCAAGTAGAGAATTAAACTTACTTTCGCATGCTGTCAGGGAATCGGCTGTTTTCAAGAAGCTGAAATGTTGTAGTAAAATTAGTTCATTCGGGTCATTTCAGGACACATAGTCCATTCAGGCAATATTTTAGGACACTTAGTCTATTCGGGTCATTTCAGGACATTCAGTCCATTCGAGCAATATTTCGGGTCATACGATTCCAACATTTAGGGCCAGACACAGTCCATTTGTGTCATTTCTAGACACTTAGTCCATTCGGGTCATTTCAGGACACTTATTCCATTCGGGCAATATTTCGGGACACATAGTCCATTCGGGTCATTACAGGACACTCATTCCATTCGGTCAATATTTCGGGACACTTAGTCCATTCGGGTCATTTCAGGACACTCAGTCTATTCGGACAATATTTCGGGTCATTCGATTCCAATATTTAGGGTCAGACACAATCCATTCGGACAACTTTTGTTGAAAATTCGATTCCAATATTTCATGTTAGACACAAAGTCCATTCGGGCAACATTTTGAGACACTTAGTCCATTTGGGTCATTACAGGACACACACTCCATTCAGGTAATTTCAAGACACACAGTCCATTCGATTCATTTCTAGACACTTAGTAAATTAAGGTCATTTCAGAACAATTAGTCCATTCGAGCAATATTTTGTGACAATAAGATCATTTGGGGCATTTCAGGACACACAGTCCATCAGTCCATTTGATTCATCTCTACACACTTACTCAGTTCGGGTCATTTAAGGACACTCAGTCCATTCGGGCAATATTTCAGGACACGTAGTCTATTTAGGTCATCACAAGACACATAGTATATTGGAGCAATATTTCAGGACACTCATTCTATTCGGGAAATATTTTGGGTCATTCAATTCCAACATTCAAGGTCAAACATAGTCCATTCAGGTCATAGACACTTAATCCATTTGGGCAATATCTGTTGAAAATTCGATTATAATATTTAGCATTAGACACAAAGCCTATTCTGGTCAATAAAGGAAAGTAAGTCCATTCGGATCATTTCGTGAAACTTAATCCATTCTAGTGATTTTATGACACTTAGTCAATTCTGACAATATTTTGGGACATATAGCTGATTCGGGTCATTTTACGACACTAAGCCTATTCGAGTCATTTCAGGACACTAAATCCATTTAGGTCGTTACAGGACACACAATCCATTGGGGCAATATTTCAGGACAGTCAGTCTATTCGGACTATTTATCTTCAATTCCAACATTTAGAGTCAATCTCAGTCCATTTGGGTCATTTCTAGACACTTAGTTCATTCCGGCAATCTCTGAACACTTAGTCCATTCGGGCAACATTTGTTTAAAATTCGATTTCAATATTTTGGGTTAGTCACTAAGTCCATTCGGATCATTTCGAGACACTTAGTCCAATCGGGTCATTTCGGGACACTTAGTCCTTTCTGGCAATATTTTGAGACACTTAATCCATTTGGGTCATTTCAGGACACTCGGTCCATTCGAGCAATATTTCAGGACACTTAGTCTATTTGGGTCCTTACAGAACACACAGTCCATTCGAGTAATTACAGGACACTCAGTCCATTCAGGCAATATTTCGATACACTTAATCCATTTGGGTCATTACATGACACATAGTCCATTGTGGCAATATTTCAGGACACTTAGTCCATTCGGGTCATTTCGTGACGCATAGTCCATTTGATTCATTTCTAGACACTTTCTCCATTTGGGACACTCAGCCCAATCTGGTCATTTCAAGCCACTTAGTACATTCGCCTAATTTCAGGACACTTAGTCCATTCTGGCAATATTTTGAGACACTTAGTCCTTTTGAGACATTTAATCAGTTCATTCGAGCAATATTTCAGGACACTAAGTCCATTCGGGTCATTTCAGGACACTAAGTCCATTTGGATCATTACATAACACACAGTCCATTGGGGCAATTTTTTAGGTCACTTAGTCCATTCGGTTCATTTCTAGACACTTAGTCCATTCGGGACATTTCAGGACACTTAGTCCATTCTGGCACTATTTTGAGACACTTAGTCCATTCGGTTCATTTCATTACATTCATTCCATCCAGGCAATATCTCGGGACACTTAGCATTAAAGGACACACAGTCCATTAGGGCAATATTTCGAGTCATTTCAGGACACTCAGTCCATTCAGGCAATATTTCGGGTCATTTCGAGACACTTAGTCCATTCTGGCAATATTTTGAGACACTTAGTCCATTTGGGTGATTACAGAACACAGAGTCCATTGAGACAATATTTTAGGACACTTGATCCATTTGGTTCATTTCAGGACACTTAGTCCATTCGATTCATTTCTAGACACTTAGTGCATTCTGGCAACATTTTTGAGACACTTAGTCCATTTGGGTCATTACAGGACACACAGTCCATTGAAGCAATATTTCAGGACACTCAGTCCATTCTGACAATATTTCGGGACACTAAGTCCATTAGGGTTATTTCAGGACACATAGTCTATTCAACCAATATTTCAGGACACTAAGTCCATTCGGGCAATATTTCGGGACACTTAGTCCATTTGGGTCATTACATAACACACAGTCCATTGGGGCAATATTTCAGGACACTTAGTCCATTTGGTTCATTTCATGACACACATTCCATTCGATTCATTTCTAGACATTTAGTCCGTTCGGGTCATTTTAGGACATAGTCCATTGTGACAATATTTCAGGACACTTAGTCTATTCGGGTCATTTCAGAACACTCAGTCCATTTGAGTAATATTTCGGGTCATTCGATTCCAAAATTTAGGGTCAGACACACAGTCAGATCATTTCTACTTTACACACTTAGTCTGTTCGGGTCATTTCATGACACTTAGTCTATCCTGACAATATTGAGACACTTAGTCCATTCGAGTCCATTCGGGTCATTTCAAGACACTAAATCCATTTGGGTCATTACATGACACATAGTCTATTGGGCCAAAATTCCAGGATACTTAGTCCATTCGGATCATTTCAGGACACTTAGTCCATTCGGGCAATATTTTGGGACACTTAGTCCATTTGGGTCATTACAGAACACACAGTCCATTCGAGAAATAATTAGGGATATTTTGTACATTCGGGTTATTTCAAGACACTAACTCCATCCGGGCAATATTTCGGGACACTTAGTCCATTTAGGTCATTAGAGGACACACAGTCCATTCGAGTGATTTCAGGACACTTAGTCCATTATGGCAATATTTTGGGACACGTAGTCCATTTGGGTCATTTCAGGACACACAGTCCATTCGATTCATTTCAAGACACTTAGTCCATTCGGGTCATTTCAGGACACTCAGTCCATTCTGGCAATATTTCGGGACACTAAGTCCATTTGGGTCATTTCAGGACACACAGTCCATTCAGGCATTATTTTGGGACACTTAGTCCATTCGGGTCATTTTAAGACACTAAATCCATTCGGGTAATATTTCGGGACACTTAGTCCATTTGGGTCATTACATTTGGGGCAATATTTCAGGACACTTAGTCCATTTGGTTCATTTCATGACACACAGTCCATTCAATTCATTTCTAGATACTTAATCCATTCGGGTCATTTCAGGACACATAGTCCATTGTGGCAATATTACAGGACACTTAGTCCATTCGGGCAATTACAGGACACTCAGTCCATTCGGGCAATTACAGGACACTCAGTCCATTCGGGCAATTACATGACACGCAGTCCATTCGGGTCATTTCAGGACACTTAGTCCATCGGGAAATATTTTTGGCCATTTGATTCCATCATTTAGGGTCAGACACACAGTCATTCGGGTCATTTCAAGACACTTAGTCATTCTGGGAATATTTTGGGACAGTTGGTCCATTCGAATCATTTCAGTTCATTAAGGCAATATTTAGGGACACTTGGCCCATTTCAGTTCATCTATTAAGTGTTTTCTTTAATAGTAAAATAGAAGAATCACTAAAAGCTAGAATGCATGTATGGTTTCGAAATACCTGACTCAATGCAAGCATGCTAGCTTGTTCTAATTCTTTGTCTTTGTTGTTGCAATCAAGATAGGTTGCTATTTTTACCGGGTTGACCTGCAGTGATTGTTGTCTGGTTAGAAAATCCTATTATGTGCAATAAAAGAGTAATGTAATACACATGTCATATTCAATATTTCTAATGCACTTGAGGTGATCGATGAGATAATGGAAAACACAATTTTGTAAAATATAGAATAAACTCATCATATATTCTAGAACCCAAAATTTAATCCAATATATTATAAATCATACTACCTTCACAAAATTTTCATTCACTGGTTCATGTGGCTGTTGCATCACTTGCAAAGAAGAGAAAATTATTGGTTCAAACAAAACTAATAATCACTACTATGTGCGCCTAAGTCTCTCGCATGGTGGCACTCTAAGCTAGAAATCAAACACTCTACTTGTACCGGAACCGCAACTTAAGAAACAATTGGATCACATTTTGGATAATCCAATTAATTTGAGATCACAAATAACAGCAAAAAAGGTGTACAATGTCTGCCAATTTTAGTGTAATATATTATAAATCAAACTGCCTTCACAAAATTTTCGTTTAGAGGTATCATGTGGTTGTTGCGAGAAGAGAAAATTATTGGTTCAAAACAAGTTTTTTCTAATTCTTAGTCTTTGTTGTTGCAATCAAGACAGATTGGTATTCCCACCGAGTTAACCTGCAATGATTGTTGTCTGGTTAGAGAATCCTTGTATTTCATTCAATGAATTTCTATACTTTTCTTCCTAATTAACAAGCTAATTTTATGTTTCGAATACATAAAGTAAACAATAAATATACCTCATCTATTAAGTTTTTTCTTTAACAGTAAAATACAAGAATCACCAAAAGCTAGAATGCATGTATGGTTTCAAAATACAGAGTTGGTATCAATCAAGACATGTTGGTATTCCAACCGAGTTGACCTGCAATGACTGTTGTCTGGTTAGAAAATTCTAGTATGTGCAATAAAAGAGTAATGTAATACACATGTCATATTCAATATTTTTAATGCACTTCAGGTGATAATGAGACAATGGAAAACACAATTTTGTAAAATATAGAATAAGCTCATCATATATTCTAGAACCCAAAATTTAGTGCAATATATTATAAATCATACTACCTTCACAAAACTTTCATTCACTGGTTCATGTGGTTGTTGCATCACTTGCTAAGAAGAAAAAATTATTGGTTCAAACAAGACTAATAATCACTGCTATGTGCGTTTAGGCCCTCTCGCATGGTGGCACTCTAAGCTAGAAATCAAACACACTCGACTTGTACCGGAACCGCAACTTAAGAAACAATTGGATCACATTTTGGATAATCCAATAACTTAATTTGAGATCACATGTAACAGCAAAAAAGGTGTACAATCTCTGCCACTTTCTTTTTCTTAATTACCAATTAAGGAAAATAAAAGTAGAAATTTGCTATATTTTGTAAAACTGAACATAATGATTCAAAGTCAGACTAATTCCTAATCCACTCTCTCAAAATGAAGAAGAGCCTAGGTGCACATAGTTACCACTTTTGTAAATATAGAATATATGCTTATCATATATTATAGAACCCAAAATTTAGTGTAATAAATTATAAATCACATTGCCTTCACAAAATTTCCGTTTAGAGGTATCATGTGGCTGTTGCAGAAAAGAGAAAATTACTTATTCAAAACAAAACTAACAATCACTAATATGTGCACCTACGTCCTCTTGAAAGGTCGCATTAAATTGTCAAAGCATGGTGGCACTCAAAGCTAGAAATCAAACACACTCTACTTCCGCTGGAACAGCAAATTAAGAAACAATTGGATCACGTTTTGGACAACCAAAGAACTTTGAGCTAATTGAGCAAAAAACAAAGGTGTGCAATGTCTGCCACTTTATTTTTCTCAGTTACCAATTAAGTAAACATAAAAGTAGAAAATTTGATGATCAATATTTTGCAAAACTGAACATAATCCTTTAAAGTCAGACTAATTCCCAATACACTCTCAAAATGAAACGAACAACTTACAATAACCTTGAGCTTGACCTAGATTTTCTTATACCACAAATCAATCAAGTTGCACTTCCCGATCATCTAAATTAATCACTGCAATTCTAGTTATGCACTTTAATTTGATTTCTAGAGCAACAAATCGGTCAAGAAAACAAAGAACGCACACAATCAATTTCCTTTATTTAACCTTCAAATGAGGTAAAGCTTATTATGTAAATCAAAAGCTTTTATCAGTGCAAAAGTAGTTTCTCGAATTGATTTGGTACATTCGATTCCAACATTTAGGGACATTCGAGACTTTCGAAAATAAAAAGATGTAAACCTTTCAAAAAGAAAATCACAAAAGCTTGTATCGGTGCATAAATAGTTTTCAAAAATCATAAGACGTAAAGCTTTCAAGAGAATATTCATCACCACTTTCAAGAGAAAAAAAAGAGTAAAGATTTATTACAAGTAAAGGCAAAACAGATTCATGAACAAGCTTTTATAACTGATGCTCACTAAAATCTAGAAATCAAAACTGAGAAATATCTATCAAATAATAATATTGATGTTAAATGAAGGCATAACAATAATACTTATATTGTAGATATATAGAAACCCATATATGGATTCGATCAATTTAGCATAACCTTGTTCTTGACCTAGATTTTCTGATACCACGAATCAACTAACCATTGCAATTCTAGTTATGCACTTTGATTTCTAGGGCAATAAATCAAATACAGTCAAGAAAACAAATACCCACACACAATCAATTTTCTCATATCCTAACTCTGCCATCGAATCAAGTCAGACGCAAATTTTCCCGAGAACCAATCAGGAAATAGGAAGAATACCTGGCGATGTGGCGATCATTGGACACTCTCTAACTCCAACAACAGAAACGAATCGATGCGCTTCAACGTCCCACAGATCAAGAAATCAATGTTCATCACCGTCGCGAAAACTGAGAATTGAATAGTCTTCTATGACGCCAAAACCGAGAATAGAAAAGTTGTTCTTCGCCGTCGCAGAAATCGTATTTTAGGTTTTGGTAACGGCTAAAAGCACAGTCTCTCTTTTATAATGTTCAAAAGTCTGCAAAATTTTAAAAGTATTAAAATAAAAAAATAATTACATAATACCACAGACGCTTTCAGCTGAGGCTTTGTGATGATTATTTATCTCCCTTGTACAGCACTTATCATTATATAGGTAAGAGGGAACCAAAAATTTAATTCCCAACCGATGTGGGACTGCTAAACAAGTGAACAAAACATTACCAAAATCAGTGGCGTCTCATTCCCACACAAGTGAAGTGGTTTTTTTATGTATCATGATATTTGACATGGGCTGGGCAGGTGTTTTAACATTATAGGACCAAGCTAAAAGCCCATAAGTTTGAGCCCATCAGTCACTCACTTAGCCCAAGACAAATTTGTCCTCTTTAAATTTGTTTTCTAAAATAATAAACTTATTTATACCATATTTACTATAAATTAATCATGTAAGCATATTTTAAAACAAACCACCATTATTGAATAAATTAACTAAGAAACACCTTTTTGACTAAATTTAATTGAGGAATCTAATATCATATTTATGAATTATGAATCTAATTTAAATAAACTATCTAGTAACAACAACAAATAAAATATGTAAATACATAAGACTTGATTATTTTATCATTGAATAAATGTTATTTTCCAAAATAAAATAGTAGCAAAATTCTAGTTTTTTGTTATTAATAATTGTTAAAAGCATATTTAAATTGACTTGTACTTACGAATATCATAATTTGTTAAGAAGATTTCATAGATTTTGTTTTCAAAGGTCGGTGGATTGATTTCAAAGAATGCCATTGATTTTTCTCATTGGCGCGAACAAGCTCCGCTGGTGAGAAATAGTGTCTGCAACACCAAGTGATAACTAAGTGAAAATGGGTCTCAATTGGGATAGTGATAACTAAGTGGCGAACAAGTTAGGTGTTTTTAGCCTTTTATTTGATAACAAGTGATAACCACGAGTTCAATAGCCTTAGAATCTTAATAACAAAACAATAGGTGATTCAAGAATGAGAATGATATTTGGAAATTTCACAAAAAAGTGATTGTGTGTAAAATTAGCAGGGACAAACTTGTTAAGGTGAGGGTTCTTAGGCATTCAGAAGCAACAATTTACAGATTTATAAGCATAGCTTTCACATCAGAGAGTGGGGGTGTTTACAGTTCGGTTTTTGAACCGAACCGACCGGTTCGGTTCTTGAAGAAATCAAACCAAAATTGAATCAAATTGTTTTGGTCAGTTTGTCAAACCGAACCAACGGTTTGGTCGGTTTTAGGTTTGAACCTAAAATCAGCTACAAAATCAAAAGGTTTCATCAATAAAACAAAAAATTATTAGATTTCGGTCAGTTTTTAGATGAATTATGTATAATAATTTTACACTAATTAAAATAAAATGTTAATAAAGCCCAAAAAGAGAAATTCAATTGAAAAACACCCTAAATTGAAGCATAAACATGAGGATTCATCATAATTTGAACCGGAGTCGGTCAGCTCAGTTTTTGATCGATTTTGGTTAATAGAATCAAAACCGAACCGACCATGACCAAAACCAACCAGAACCGAACCGACCGAAACCGACCATTTTTCAATTACTGTTATGAGGTCTTCGACCATAACGAGGGGGTTGGGTTCCATATTATATATAATACTCTAAAATTGTACCATATTTGGAGAGAGTTGTAACGAGAGGATCATATTCCATACTATATATACCTTACAAGTGAGGTGTAACGAGGTGGACGAGTTTCATACTATATTAAATGAACATCGTGTTTTTACCAGTTCACACTCAAGTTTTACTGGTTCGAACAATTCGTATTTCTATCACGTTTGATATCTCTTGTATAATATACATAGAGATGAATTCGGCTACAAATCAGGTTAAATTGTAAAACGTCTTAATTGACTGGGAGTCGTTCATCTGCGAGATTATACCAATACACGACATATGGCTGTAAATTTACATCATGCTCATAAGACATTCGGGACTTATGGATTCAAGACATTTTTGAATTACTGAATTGAGACACTCTCGACTTATGGATTTGAAAAATTCAGGGCATTTTGGGTCTTTCGAGACACTCATGACATGTTAAGACTATCGAGAATTTCGATTTTGATCTTTAGAGTAGGGACACGCGGGACATTTTGAGGCTTTCAAGACATTTGGTACTTTTGATTGAGGGCATTTCAAAACTTTAAAACATTTGAAAGATGCTCATGATTTGTTGGAACAATATAGGTCTTTTGGACTCTTTCTAAGTCTTTCAAGACTCTTGGAGACAATTTGAGTCTCTAGGAACATTTAATATTTTAAGGATTGTTAAGACATTTGAGAACTTTTGGGACATTTTGGATAATTTGTTTCGGGACATTAAAAATAATCTGCGACAAAGGAAACATTTAAGGATTTCTATACATATTAAGATATGTTCTTTTTGAAACTTCAGGGACATTTCAAGATTTTCACGATATTTTAAGACTTTTAGAACATTGAAGAAAATTGACTCTGGATATTTTGAGACTAACAATTCAAGACACTCGTGACATAACATTCAAGACTTATCATTTTGGGACATTTCACTCATGCTTATCAATACAAGACATTTCAAGATTAACGAATTGAGACATTCAATTCAGGTCATTTGATCCGGGACATGTCACATGACATTTCAAGACTATCAATTCAGGACATTTGATTTGGGGCTAATCAATTCACGACAACATATTATAACATTTCAGGAATTTCGGGACATTCAATTCATGATATTTCGAGACTATGGATTCAAGACTAATCAATTCAAGACAACATATTATAAGCAAAGGCTAAGCTGACGATGAAGACGACCAGTATAAAGATATGCACCATGCATCAATTAATTAATGAGAAAAAGTTTAAAGCACAAATGATCCCTACCAGCACTATATGGATGTAAAACCTATCAAATCAATACTTTTACGATATTTTATCCAACTCTTGCCCCAAATAAATAGATTGAACTACTCACATTAAGAACAAACATATTCATATTGATATATATTGCATTAATTCACAATCACAAGAAATAAAAGAAGAAGAATAAACCTGATTTGAATTAAACTTCATGCAACTCTTTCGTTTATGAACAAACTATAAGTTATTTCATTAGCGATTTTCTTATTAAAATTACTGATCATTACCATCTACTAATGCATTTTAGTTATTTTTTGACCAACTCAAACATAATTGGTCGGAAAATCTTTCCTTTACCGACCAACTCGAGTTGGTCGGCAAAACCCCCCTATGCCGACCAACTTAATCGATCGGGAAAAGTTATCTTTCTCGACCAACATTGAATCTATGTTGGTCGGGAAAAAAGACATTATCTATAACCTCTGCCAACCGAAAATTCCCGACCAGCACATGGTCGAAATTTCAATTACCGACCGATTTTACTGCTTTTCCCGACCATTATGGCCGGTCAGGAAAACCCTAATTTTTAGACCCATTAATGGCCTAATTAACACATTCCACCACGACTCGCCAGTTGTATAAACCAACAATTTTCTTAATGCGTATTAACTATATCAAATTAATTAGTTCCATTCTCTTGTCAGATATTTGCAATAAGCTCAAGTTAATGTTCGACTCACATAATTACTATTTAATATATACAGTTGACCATTAAACTCATGACACGTTCAAATAATTTTTTTAACATGTGTAATTTTTTGTAAAATTATTTCAATAGTGTCTCAACATGATATCAGAGTATTTTGGTCTAATAATTTGGTGTATTAACGTAAATAAATTGATATATATATATCATTTGAACACATGTGGCTGATACTAAATATATAAAAAGTAAACATAATTAAATTCAAATGCACGAATATAAATATTGATATTAAATAACAAAAGGGATGGTGGAGGGTTACCTGCAAAGCAGGTGACAAATTTCAGAGGTGAAAGGGAAGGGTCCAATCAAAAGAGACAAGCATAGATGTAAATCAGAGTGGGACCGGTCGCGGTCGGTCAGATCATCATGATCGACACAAAATGCAACGTGTATTTGTGGGTGGGACCCACTTGTTTCGGTATGATCTGTCCGCTGATCCGAGTGCTGTGGGCCCATTATTTGCCTTTCCATTCCTCTGCGGACGGGAACATTTTGGATTGGGTGGCTGCGCATCAGGACATATACATGGTGTTCACGGGCGGGTCAACCGCCCAAACAATAATTTTCTGACCCAACCATATATAGGTGCGGGTGGGGTAATAGAGGCCCATGAACCGCCCAAATTGTTGCAGGTCTGGTAGGTTAAAAACCACTTGGATTACGGGCGGGTCGGCTAGCAACCCGCATGACCCAAACTTGTAGCTGATGGTACGGGATTTCAACGACTCGATTATTAGTGATGTTCAACAAAAAGAATTGATAGAGGTGAGGGCGATTACACGAGAATTTGTGAGAGACAGAGAGAGACATAAAACCGAAAAAAGTGAAGAAGAGGGTAGTAGGATTTAAAGGTTCTTTTGTGATTGCCGCAAGAGGGCGGTTTTGCGGTAACATAATGTTGTAACAAAATTTGACTTGTTCTTAGTAAGCAAGTAAATTGCTCCTGGTGAGGATTGAACTCACGACCTTTCGGGGGTGTATTTAATTAGGATTTTAATGGATTTTGAATGACTTTTAAAAGTTCATGGATTTTTAAAGTTTACAAGAATCTTGATGATTTTAATGGAATGACTTTGCAAATCTCATGATTTTAGATGATACTTCTAAAGAGTTTTTTATGCCTATAATGACTTTCAAAATCATTCAAAATCATCCATTTCTCAAAATCATTTAAAATCATTGACATTTACAATACCTCTAGATTTTAAAAGTATTTTTAAAGTCATGATTGAATACCACAAGACTTTAAAAGTTTTTTTAAAGTCATGATTGAATACCACAAGATTTTAAAAGTATTTGTAAAATCATGATTGAATACCACAAGACTTTGAAAGACTTTTTAAATCCATTAAAATCATGATTGAATACACCCCCCTTCGTTTACGAAAGGAACACCACTATGCTACAAAAGCTAATATGATCATAGTTTATACATGTTGAAAAAATAAAGTGTTTTATTTTTTATTTTGAAATACTGAACGTATAAAATTAAATTCTTTAATGAAGACCATATGTAATTTATGTGAAAATAAATTATATTTATTTCATTAATAACTTATTTTAATCTTGTTAACTTGTTTTGTTTATCTGATGGCTTGAAATGGTTTTTAATTTGCACCTTAAAGTCTAGTTTTTACATGAATAACCATTTACATACATTGGTAGTTTTAAATATGAAAAATAAACATTGTGTTTCAACTTGTATATTAAAAATAGTTCAATATATTTATTTAAAATGAACTAGTGGAATTTCTATGAAACCTTGATCGATGAGTTAAATATACTTTAACATGAAAAGTTGCACTTGACGAGTTGGGCGTAGTGTTTTAATCGAGTTTTTCCTGATCAGTGATTATGATGAATATGATGAAAGGTTTGGATTTGGGGTAGATAAATTGAGTGGTAAGATTAATAAGGATAAAATAAGATTTTAAACAAAAACACTTTAACATGAATTGCTTCGGGACTAGTTTAACTTGTCTCTCTATTAATATCTACTTGCTACTTGAATGTCATACACTCTATCCCACTAACTAAATAATTATTTATACCCTACAAATAGACAGAATAAGAGATTTAATAGATTATGTTCACTTAAAATAGATAAAAATGTCAACAATAAATGAAAGGATAATTTTGTATAAACATAATTGAGTTGACTGTAATTATTATTCACATGTATAACATTGAATATTGTTTTAACTTACAGTAATTCGTCTAAAATATTATCAACCGGTTACATAAAATTGGGCATGTGTAAGAATTCTAGCCTAAATACATATTAGGCGGCCAATTCGACCAATTTATTTAAAACTTCTTTAAACTATGATTAATTAAGTTACTTTTAAATTTAATTCATTCATTTAAAATTCAACAATCAACTAACTTCACTTTAAACTCACTCGTAATTTTAAGTTTATCGCATTCATAATTAATTTAAATGAAAATATTGATAAGTTTGATGTTTGATGAGACTATTTTGGCGAATCATATTTAATTTAATAAAAATCGAAAATGGGCACAGACTACATAGCCGATCCAACGGTTAACATTGGTGCAGCTCCAGCAACTGCGAGTGACGTGGGCGAGACATCACCGAACAATTCACGCTAACCGTAGTGTAAAAGCACGTTAGAGAAATGGACGCAGCTATTTAAATAGCTTCCGCGAACAAAAAACCCTCCTCTCTCTGCTCTCTCTTTGGAGGCTAAAACCAAAACGCGCCTCCAAATTTCACCAATCCTCTCTTCTTCGTCGAGCTCCTCCAAAACCCTAGCTCAGCTTCCATGGCGTCGACGACCGATCCGGCTCAGCTCCAGCAGGCTCAGCTCGCCGCCGTCCTCGGCGCCGACCCCGCCCACTTCGAGACCTTGATCTCGCACCTCATGTCCTCCTCCAACGACCAGCGCTCGCACGCCGAGTCTCTCTTCAACCTCTGCAAGCAATCGCACCCCGACGCTCTGTCTCTGAAGCTCGCTCACCTCCTCCAGGCCTCTCCGCGGCCGGAGGCGCGAGCCATGGCCGCCGTGCTCCTCCGCAAGCTCCTGACCCGCGACGACGCCTATCTCTACCCGCGCCTCTCCGAGAACACTCAATTCACGCTCAAATCGACGCTCCTCGCTTGCCTCCAGCGCGAGGACGCTAAATCTATCTCGAAGAAGCTCTGCGATACGATCTCAGAGCTCGCCTCCGGGATTTTGCCGGATGGGGGGTGGAATGATTTGCTTCCGTTCATGTTTCAGTGTGTTACCTCCGAGAACGTGAAGCTCCAGGAGTCGGCGCTGTTGATTTTTGCTCAATTGGCTCAGTATATTGGGGACACCTTGATTCCGTATCTGGGTACTCTTCACTCGGTGTTCTTGAAGTGTTTGGGGTCGTCTCCGAGTGCTGATGTGAGGATTGCGGCTCTTGGGGCGTCCATCAATTTCATCCAGTGCCTGTCGAGTGCGTCGGATAGGGACAAGTTTCAGGATCTATTGCCGTTGATGATGCAGACATTGACGGAGGCGTTGAATTCTGGGCAGGAGGCTACTGCACAAGAGGCTCTCGAGTTGCTGATTGAATTGGCCGGGACAGAACCCAGATTCTTGAGGAAGCAGCTGGCTGATGTGGTTGGGGCTATGCTGCAGATTGCTGAGGCCGAGTCTCTGGAAGAAGGAACCAGGCAGCTGGCTATTGAGTTTGTAATTACACTTGCAGAGGCGAGGGAGCGCGCTCCTGGGATGATGAGGAAGTTGCCTCAGTTCATCCAGAGGCTCTTTGCCATCTTGATGAAGTTGCTGCTGGATATTGAGGATGACCCGGCTTGGCACACTGCAGAAGAGGAGGATGAGGATGCGGGAGAGACCAGTAATTACAGTGTTGGACAGGAGTGTTTGGACAGATTGTCGATTTCCATGGGTGGTAACACAATTGTGCCTGTTGCTTCGGAGCTGTTCTCAGCTTATTTGGCTGCTCCTGAATGGCAAAAGCGTCATGCAGCTTTGATTGCCCTTGCACAGATTGCAGAGGGTTGCTCAAAGGTACTGAATTTTTGTTTGAAATTTAAAATAGACGAGTGTTTTTACATATATTCTGACATTTTTTACCTTTATGAATGTTTTTTATACATGCGTGTCACCACATATGAACTGAACATTTCTGTTGTTTCTCTGAGCAACTTGTTAGATACCATTGTTCTTAATTTATAAAACTGCATCACTATGTTATTAGGCTGGTTATCATTGTTTAGTTGGGTTTTAAGAAATTTATTTTAAAGTGAGGAAGTTAGTGTGTAGAGTAATCTACTGGACTTAATCCCAGTTAAAAGAGTGACTTGGGGGCTACCTGACCTAAGTCAATGTTAATAGTTTGCGTTGGGTTTCTCTGTTATTTTTGTGGTTCTTTGATCTCTTTCTAGTTTCTTCAATTCACTGCAATTTTCTTGGTGTGCTATAGTTCATCATTATACAGAGTTAAGTGCGGGATTGGCTTTATTTTATTCACTACTGTTGTAGTTCTATATCTATTTGCCGTTATATGCCATAACCTCTTCCTTTTGTACATATCTTTGTGAGCATGCTGTTGTAACATATTGCCTTTACTATTGCAGGTGATGATAAAAACTCTAGATCAAGTAATTTCTATGATATTAAACTCATTCCAAGATCCCCATCCACGTGTGCGGTGGGCAGCTATTAACGCAATTGGGCAATTATCCACGGACTTGGGCCCCGAGTTGCAAGTTCAGTATCATCAGCGGGTGCTGCCTGCATTAGCTGGTGCTATGGACGATTTCCGAAATCCACGAGTACAGGTGCTTGCTTGCTCTTTACACTATATCAGATAATGTTCTTCATGTGTTGCTATGTTTATTGCCTTTTGTCCGATATTCTTTCTCTCAGTATTACCATGACATTCAGTACTTGCTTCTCTCAGGCACATGCTGCTTCAGCTGTTCTCAACTTCAGTGAGAATTGTACTCCAGATATCTTAACACCGTATTTGAAGGGAATCGTAGACAAACTTCTTGTACTTCTACAGGTATGTTATCATTCGTCTCGGTCTTTCCTTATTTAAGGATCACCTTGCAAAGAGGATTGCAATCATAATTACCTTCTCTGTCTTCTTAAAATGTTGAAAGGAAAGAAAATGTAATAATTTCAATCACTACATCACAGTATATTTCTATTTTAGAAAATCAAACTGTCTTGACAGTTTTCTCCAGCTAGTTTTGTTTATTCTAGTTGTTTTGTATTTGTGTGTTCATGTTATTATACTGTTTTGCTACTCATGCCAGATGGTCAAACTTTTGATTGTGAAAGTGTGTTAAACATATATAATGTAATAAAACATGAACACACTGTTAGGGATGACTAGATTTATTGATAGTTTTTAAACCAGAACCTGTATTCTTCTAAAGAGCGATTGCAAAGAGCTAGAGTGGCAACTTCATCAGATAATTTTTCATCAGTATCTCGCTTAAGTTATTTTTATGAATAATGATCATGAATAAATTAGAATCAAGAATCGTATGAAGATATTGGTAATGAAGGGTTGTATATTAGTGTTTGCTAACAAGAGTGAAGAAATGCCATTAAAAAGTTTTGGCATGTCGTGGGGCTTAAGGTACTTCTAGACAGTAGAATATGAGAAAGATGGAATTAGCTCTGGTGCACCATAACATCCTATGGCATTGCAGCCTTACAGTCTAATATTGTTTGTTAACCAACCATTAATTCTGAGCTCTAAGTTTTCAGAGGATTTTTTCTTGATGATATATTTATGACCTTTGCATTGCAACAAAAGTTGGAATTTTTTCTAGTCTCACAAAAATAAATTATACTATTGTTATCTTGTCCCCATTTTATTTTAGGAATTTGTTTATATACGTTGCTTTGTTAAGTCACTCGTTCATTCTTTCTTTCATCTTTGAGCTGCCTGTGTTGTTCTTCATGTATACAATGCAGAATGGAAAGCAAATGGTGCAGGAAGGGGCTTTGACAGCCTTAGCATCTGTAGCTGATTCATCACAGGTACTTCACGAGCTTGTTGTCTGTATCACTTGTTCTACTTGTTTTCTACACTACAGTGATCTGACATGGTTCTATCGTCTAATAGGAGCAATTCCAGCAATATTATGATCCTGTGATGCCTCTCTTGAAAACCATTTTGATTAATGCAAATGATAAGTCCAATCGCATGCTGCGGGCCAAATCAATGGAATGTATTAGTTTGGTTGGGATGGCTGTTGGAAAGGAAAAGTTTAGGAATGATGCCAAGCAGGTAATGCTTCACTATATAGATTCTTTACTAATCCTTTATTAAGTTAAATATGTTCAAAGAAACAAACCTATTGTTGTCTAGATCATTTCTGTGATTCATTGAGGTATGCTGGCATGTTTTAGAGATTGTACTGTCTATAGACCTTAGCTATGTTTATTCAGCTGTGATTTTTAAGTGCCAACATTGATATCATTTTCTTGAGGTTTGGGGTGGTGCTCTTACTATTTTGTGCTTGACAGGTTATGGAAGTTTTAATGTCCCTGCAAGGATCTGAAATGGAGGCAGATGATCCGACAACTAGTTACATGTTACAGGTATTTTTCACTTGTTGAAGAATGCTCTTAAAAATGCTATTTGTCTAAATCTTGATGGTTGACCTGAGCATGTTTCCTTTATATGATGCAGGCATGGGCTAGACTTTGCAAGTGCCTTGGGCAAGACTTCCTACCTTACATGGCTGTTGTTATGCCTCCTTTACTTCACTCGGCACAGCTTAAACCAGATGTTACTATTACATCTGCAGATTCAGATGCTGATATTGATGAAGATGATGACAGGTTTATACTGTACTTTAGATTTGTTAGTAAATGGTTCACGGGATTGTGTATATAATGATTTGTTTCCATCACGTCTCTCAGAGTTATCATTAAGTATAGCAGGCATTCATTGAATACTATATACTAAGCTGGGTTTGTACCATTTGATGACTGTTTCCTTTTTTCTTTTCACTGTGAAATGGTAACTACCATTAAGCAATCTGCTTATGAACTCCTGTTAGGTAATATATAAATGGAAAGGAGCTTTGCATTTGTTTGTGCTGCAATGTATTGTGTTAGTGTCCAAGAAGTTGAAGTGTGGTTCTGGTCAAATTGATGCTATTGTTGGAAGATGTTATCTATCAGACATTTAGAGATGCTTTTTTCTATTTTTGTTACAGTATTGAAACAATTACTCTTGGGGATAAAAGGATAGGCATCAAGACTAGTGTCCTGGAGGAGAAGGCTACAGCTTGTAACATGTTATGTTGCTATGCTGACGAATTGAAGGAAGGGTTTTTCCCTTGGATTGATCAGGTTTTTTTTTCAGACTTATCTTGCTTTCTTTGTAAGGCTTTTCCCAGTATTATATGTTCTTACCATTATACTAATGCAGGTTGCTCCGACTTTAGTTCCCCTTCTTAAATTTTATTTCCATGAAGAAGTTAGGAAGGCAGCTGTTTCAGGTAATTGCCCTTGAACACATCCCTGGTCCCTTCATCTAGTATATTTGCTATCCTAGGTTTCTTATACAGTTTTGATTGGAAGTGTTGATTTTAATCAATTTCTATTGTCCATAGCCATGCCAGAGTTGCTACGCTCAGCCAAATTAGCTGTTGAGAAGGGACAATCTCAAGGGCGTGATGGGTCCTACGTGAAGCAGCTATCTGATTACATAGTACCAGCGTTGGTGGAGGCTTTGCATAAGGTACTAGTTTATTTTTAGTTCTGCTAATTTTATATTTAGTTTTAGATTTTCCTTTATTGTAGGTTCATTTTGAGAAATAGTACTTATGCTTGTGCTGTTCACTTGAATGACATGTAACTGGCTTGCAGGAACCAGAGGTTGAAATTTGTGCAAGCATGATGGATGCATTGAATGAATGCATACAGGTTAGTTTTGTTCATTTGCAAGGAGGAGCAATACGAAGCACATATACACACATGCACCTACAGATATAAATGATTACTACATTAAATGGGGATCCCTTCCTTTAAGCTGTCTCCTAATGTTATTGTATTTTGTTTCAATATTGACTCCCATTTATTTGGATATAACCTAATGTCATAAAAATTAGGGATAAATGCACTTATAATGAACGGTTTTACAATTTACTACACATTATAAAAAATTATTTTCAAATCAGTTAACAACGTTTTTTACACTTTGCTCTCACACCGTTATATTTTCGATGAGAAAATTTAAAACAACGTGAAAATTCTTACATGCCCTCAACTATTAACCAATTTTTCAACTGAATGCCATTTATTTTAAAACATTTTTGGAAAATAAGTATTTGGGTTTGAATCTTTCGGTTTAATTTGATTTGAACAAAACTAGAAACACGAAATTAAATATGATGATTTTGGATTTCGTTTTAATTCAAACATGTTTATGGGTTTGGATGGGTTTGATCAGACGGGTCAATGTAGAGTTGGTCTTTGATGGCTTTGAGTGCAGAGACCAATCTATGCACACTCGGCATCATAAGGTATGAGTCATGGGTGTATTATGAAGAGTTTGATGGTAGAGTCCGGGGGTACACCTTCCTTCACCAATAGATCCACATTGGGCTGCACTGTACCTTCCAAATCATTCTTTAAGAGCCTAAAGCACCGCTTCTCAGCCAACAACATCCTCTCTTCTTTTCTGAGGAGTGACCTCTGAAATTCGAGTGATGGTTTGATGACACCGTTCAAGCTTTTCCCCAAACTATAGAGATTGGAGACAATCAAGTGGTGGAGATGAGAACCAGAGAAATCACTTAAAGCGAGATACTCTAATTTGGGCCTTAGGTTTTTATCTACCTTGCCGGAGGAGGTTGGGACTTGGGATACTTCCTCATCATTGCTGCAATGTAGGTTTGGTCAAATCTGTGAGATCTCAACAAATGGAGAACAATATCGTACCTTTGAACATTTTTCTTCTTCAAATGAAACCTCTGAGAGGCTGCAATGGAAATGGAGGATTTCAAGGGAACCCCACAGGAGCTCACAAAGTACTCAACTGTGAATGAAGATAATGGTTGCAATGGAGAAACAACAACACAACCTGGGGTTGTTGAGGACAAGCGCTTTTGCATGAAAAGACATTTTAAAAATGAAATTTAGGCGCAGTGTGTGTGCTCGAAGAAAAGCTTCTTAGCGGGGAACAGAATCTGTAGATTTGATGTTTTTTCAGTTTTATCCCCAAATTTTCTTCCCCAGATCACATTTCTCGTTACCCAAAAGTGTGAAGGGAGTCGAAAAAATTAGGGAGAGATGGGTGGTGATGGTTAGACTGTTGATTTTGGATGTGGGTTAAAAAAAGAGTTGCAAAGAGATGGATGGGAAATAGTAGTTGCATAGAGTTGAGTGAAAGAGAGGAGTTGAAGAGGAAGAGGACAGTTGTCTTTTTGAAAAAGTTACACAGCATTATAAGTTAAAATGGATGGAAAATAGCAACGCGTAAAAAATATATAATTAAGTGGGCTGAATTTTTTTTTATAATAGGTGTAGTAAGTTGTAAAACTGGTCATAGTAAGTGCAGTTATCTGTATTTATCCCTAAAAATTATTTGGGGTTAAACCCTGATTTTGTTAACTCATTTGTCCATTCAAAATTGTTTATTTCTCCTCCTGGAGGAGTTATTTGTTCTGCAAGTTGCTTCATCATTCAGAGGAAATTTGGTTCTCCCAGATTTCAGGGCCACTTCTAGATGAAATCCAAGTGAGGTCCATTGTTGATGAGATCAAGCACTTGATCACAGCCAGTTCCTCCAGAAAGCGAGAAAGAGCAGAGAGGGCCAAAGCAGAGGACTTTGATGCAGAAGAAGGTGAATTGCTCAAGGAAGAAAATGAACAAGAAGAGGAAGTTTTTGATCAGGTTTGCCTTGTAAATTTAAACATTTAACTCTGTATTAGATGAACAATATCGTAAAATAAACTTCTTTTTGTGATTTGTTATTATTTGCTGGATTAGGTTGGGGAGTGCCTGGGGTCACTGATCAAGACATTCAAAGCTTCTTTTTTGCCATTTTTTGATGAGCTTTCACCATACTTGACACCTATGTGGGTAAGTTACCTTTTCCTTTTCCTTTACACTGTCTATCGTATTCTGCTCATTGCTTCCATTTCCATGTAATTGTAAAATGATCTTAATCTAACGTGTTTTATATGACTCTCTTGCTATGCTTCAAATGATCTATATCTCTTGTCTGTATTCTGTCTTACTTGGGTGTTAATTGCTCATTAATATATATTTTTTCATTTTAGTATACCCATATTTTCACTGATGTAGTATACATGTAACCTATATACCTGCTAACTCCGTTACATCATCAATCTTGATGCATTCCCTTAGTCATTGCCATTTCATTGACTTCAAACTAGTACTTCACAGTTTGCCTTCTCAGCTCTACTTTTTTCCTTGTCACATTCGGGGGTATCATCATGTACAATTCACACAAACCTTCCAGCAGTTAACATAATAAATGTTTATATTGGGCTATTTGGCAACTCTCCTTTGTGGCACTAGATGTGTGGGCTGAACTGGAAGGAACAAATTCGGTTGTTCATTGCTCGATTTTCCTCGTGCCCTTGAAACCAAAGGGTAAAACATAAAAAGAACTCAAGTAAAATTTATTTCATTGCTAGTATAAGCATATCTCCCACATCAGAAGTGGAATATGACACCTGATCGGGATATCCATTTAAAGATTTAGTATAGTGGAGTGGACGCTTGAATTGGTAATGAACATATGAACTTGATTGTTTACTTATTTTAAGCTCCTTTGCAAACAAACTGGAGGTACTTGATGGATGTAAGTCTCTAAACCATATTGGTTACACAGGGTAAGGATAAAACAGCTGAAGAGAGGAGAATAGCAATTTGTATATTTGATGATGTTGTGGAGCAGTGCCGCGAAGCAGCTCAAAAGTAACCATTCTTTCATTTCTACCTTTATGTATTGTGATAACCAGTGGGCGGCATTGTATACTTATTCTACGCATTGGTTTAACAGATACTACGATACATTCCTGCCCTTCTTATTAGAAGCTTGCAATGACGAAAGTCCAGATGTTCGTCAGGTATGACCTACTGATTCTCCTCTGTATCATCGTGTTACTTTTGTTGTTGGAATCTCTTATTTACAACGAATATCAATAACTTTTCAGGCCGCTGTTTATGGAATTGGTATCTGCGCAGAATTTGGTGGGAATGTTTTCAAACCTCTAGTTGGTGGTAAGTTGCTCTGAATCACCATTCATCAATGTCCTTCTCAATTGGAATGTTGTTTTTGTACGTCTTAAATGAGTCATTCTTGTTTTATGCAGAGGCACTTTCAAGATTGGATGTTGTTATCAGGCATCCTAATGCGCAACACCCTGACAATGTAATGGCATATGACAATGCTGTTTCATCTCTTGGAAAAATATGCCAGTTCCACCGTGATTGCATAGACGCGGCAAAGGTATATGTATTTCATTACTATAGGACTTCCCAATGCATTGTCATTTCATTTTCTTAAAAAATGATCCTATATAGCTTTGATTATTTATATGTATGATTAGGGCGCCATCCAATTTTGTTTTTGTTGAAAACTGAAGACCTTATTGCCGTGCTTGCTCATTTTCATCTTCTTATTTGCTGTCCAATGTACAATACCACTGTTGCCCCATGCTTTATTACTTCATCTTCGGGCAGTGTATAGATAGAATTTCATCTCTTACCCTTTGTTGAATCTTGTTTATTATGACAGGTTGTCCCTGCTTGGTTAAGTTTCTTACCTATTAAAGGTGATTTGATTGAGGCTAAGGCTGTGCACGACCAACTGTGTGCAATGGTTGAAAGGTACATGTTATCATGAATTTTATTTCTCATGAATGTTATTTCCACCCTTTTGTCGTTGGTTATTATACATGTATATATGCATCTGACACCGTTTCTGTTTACAGGTCTGACGGGGAGCTTCTGGGGCCAAATAATCAGTATCTCCCTAAAATTGTTTCTGTTTTTGCCGAGGTACTACCTTTATTGTTATCCTACAACTTACAAAATTTCTAGATCATCCATGTACAATAATATCGTCATCATTGTCGGTCAGGTTTTATGTGCCGGTAAAGATCTGGCTACAGAGCAAACTGCTGGTCGGATGATTAATCTACTGAGACAGCTTCAACAAACTTTGCCTCCTTCAACCCTCGCATCCACATGGTCATCACTGCAGCCTCAGCAGCAACTAGCACTGCAATCTATCCTCTCGTCTTGAGCTTGTTTTGCATCGGTGAGATTGTTATCGGGAAAATCCAGCATCATATCTCGTCATTTCTTTTGAGTCAGTGTGGCATTTCTCTCTACGAGGAACGGTGCTGTGCTTGTCGAGTCTAGTCCTTTGAGCATTGGTGGTTTTGTTGCATTTTTTGGTGAAGCTGCTGCATCCTCATGTTTCAGATTTATCCATTCTTTTTTCATATGACAGCATTATATTATTCCTTGTGCATGGGTCTACCAATGCAAAGGTTTTGCATCATTTTGTTGGGTCAAAAAAATAGAAAGTTTTGGTATAGGATGTGTATATTACATTACAAGTGTGATTTATGATCCTGTCTCTGTCTGTCCAAAGGGGACTGAAAAAAGGTGGGGAATATTATGTTATGGGTTTGTGCTGTTTGAACTGGAGAAGTCAAGTTTTGATCAAGTTTTGGCAGTTTGTTTTGGTTCCTTGGTCTCTCTATGAAATGTTTATCTATTGTTTTGGTGCCTTGATGTTTATCCCAAAAGTTTAAGCTTAACTTATCTGTTGGAGCCTGCATTATTAATTGTATAAGTTATGAATTATTGAGCAAAATTTGTTTTTTGAAGGTTGATGTAATAATTATGTAGGGTTGTTGCTCCCACCATATAACCATCTTTCCCATTCAATTTAATTCAATCCATTTTATTTTTATTTTACCTTTAGCTTGTTCATTTTTAAGAAAAATATTTAAAATATATTTAGTTAAGGACAGATTAAGAAAACATATTTATAATCATCAAGCACATATGTGAGAATATTAGCAAATTAAGCTCTTGTCTATTTGATTTTTTCATTAACTATAGAGTGTCAGAAATTAGATATTTTAATGTGATAAGATAATTGAAAACGGTAAAAGTCACTGTCTAGTGATGTAAGGGTAGACAATAGAACAAACGCAGCATGCACGGTAAGTAGTATGCGACTAATTTTTGTATTAATTTAGAGGACTTGGCCACTTGCATGCCATGTACCCTAGTTCTTGGGGTCATCTGGAGGGTCATTTGGGGGCCTCCAAGTGGCATCTTTTGGTGCTTTCACATTCTGTTTTGTCCAATGTTTGACTTGCTCTCCGACACAAAGACGAAGGCAGAGACAATCTCTCCCAACTAAATTAATTAAATCATCATATTTTTAATACTTGTCTTGTCCTACTATTGATTTTTATCTTAGAACAAGAGAAATATTCGGATGAAGATAACGACGTACTGGTATGAACACGGCGTTTCTTTGAAAACATTTTAAGTTGTAGAAGATGAAACTATTTAGATTGAATATTTGTTTGTTCAGTGAGCTAACGGAAACAAATCAATTGACTTATCCATGGCAGTCATTATTTCTTTTTCAAAATTTTCAAATTTTTTAAACTAGTATATTGTCTAAAAGAAAAAGGCTTTCATAAAACCTTTTTTGATCAAGTAATCAAGTTTTTAAAATCTTGATCTAAATATCAGAATTCAAATGATATACTTTTCAGGTAAAACGTATGCATAACTAAAAAAATCATTTGGAGGATAATATGTATAGTATTGCAAGTTGCATCAATACTAAATGGGTACAACCCCTATCAATAAAAGAAAAGCAAAAGGAGACAAACACCAAGAGACACTCAAAACATAATTACTAGAATGTAGTCAAGTTTTCACATAGAAAACTCAGAACCACTCCCATATACATATATATCTATCTACCACCCTCCTCCCACATACACAAGCTCAATTCTCTTCTCTCCTCCACATCAACACACCATTTCTGTATCCATTCACTGTACACAATTCTCTATGGAGCTTCAGTACTTTCAGGGACAAAACCATCAGCACAAATCATGCTATGGAGTCCCAACTAGCAAAAGCAAAGGAAGAGGGAGAGGAAATGGCAGTAACAAGTTTGTTGGTGTGAGGCAAAGGCCTTCTGGCAGATGGGTGGCTGAGATCAAAGACACAACACAGAAGATCAGGATGTGGCTTGGCACTTTTGAGTCTGCCGAGGAAGCAGCCAGGGCATACGATGAAGCTGCCTGTCTCCTCCGCGGGTCCAACACTCGCACCAATTTCGTCACTCATGTCTCCTCCAGTTCCCCTCTCGCCTCTCGGATTCAGAACCTGTTGAAAAACAAAAAGGGTATCAAGAAAAGCGACATTTGCGTTTCTGATACCATCATAGCTCCTACTAGTACTAGTACCAGTACTAGTACTAGTAGTAGCTCCACTGCCACTACTAGTCCGGCCACCAGTAGTGGCAGTGGTGGAAATAGTACTGTCTGCCATGTCACGGCAGACAATACTATTTCGAGTGCGGAAATGAAAATGAAGTGTATTCAAGAGTTTGATGACGTGTACAAGCCGGATATGAGCAACTGCGCTGAGGAGTTGGAGCTGAGTTCCTCTTGGGGTTTCGGACACGGGTTTGATAGGTTTTCCTTTACTCAACTAGTGCTGGATTTGCCTGAGAAAGTTGCCAAGGCTGGTGGGGGTGAAGGTGAAGTGGAGTTCTCCGAATTCGAGAGGATGAAGGTAGAGAGACAGATATCAGCATCACTGTATGCCATGAATGGACTGCAGGAGTACATGGACTCTGTTCATGATCCTTCTGAATCCCTGTGGGATCTTCCTCCATTGTGCTCCTTGTTCTTCAAAATTTGATTCCACTTTACATTGTTGAGTAGTTTTTGTTTTTCCTCATTGAACAAGTCAAATGAGTTAGATGGTACAGGATTGGTTTCAAGTTTATAATAACAGAGAACTTTTCAAGATATTATATAAATGAATCATCACATATGCAATTCATATATAGCATTTATTATATATGAGCTCAGAATTGGTCTGTTGAATTTAGTTATTGACAATAGTGACAAAATGAAGTTTCAACATACACTCAAACAACTTATTTCAAGGATAAAAACAATTGATTCTCATTATTGGGAAAATCAACGTCAACAGCAAACACTGAACACAATACCAGTTCAAAAAGCTCAATGACATAACAAAATTATTGCAAATACAGAAGAAATGAGATATTTGACAAGAGAAGAGATAGACAAATCAATACTATGACACACAGCAGGTCTTGCCTCAGTATTCTTCTTCCTCGCCTTCTTCCTCGTCAACGCCTTCCGCCCCAACCTCCTCGTAGTCCTTCTCGAGAGCAGCAAGGTCCTCCCGGGCTTCTGAGAATTCACCTTCCTCCATGCCCTCACCGACGTACCAATGCACAAAGGCTCGTTTGGCGTACATTAGGTCGAACTTGTGGTTAATACGGGAGAAGACCTCGGCCACAGCAGTGTTGTTGCTTATCATGCAAACTGCGCGTTGCACCTTGGCAAGATCGCCTCCCGGCACCACCGTTGGTGGTTGGTAGTTTATCCCGCACTTGAAACCAGTTGGGCACCTGTAGCCATTTTTGTATAATATGACAATAGATCAGATTGCAAGAATGAGAAATATAGACAGAAATCAATAGTATCATTCGTTCATAACTACTGGTTCCTATTTGCTAGACATTGAAGGTCTAATTCAGGTGGCTAGATTTAAATCATATGTAAGAGGCCTGTGTAAGTTGTGTAATTGGAAAAATTCACCGCGAACCATCTAAGTTTGTGCACATTTAGTCAAACTCCGTCAAAACAGATGAAAATTGAGTGACATGTATGCAGGTCATGTAACCTCTATTATTTTTCAAAATAGATAATTGCCCCTAGATTTTTTTAACAAACTATCACATGTACATTTTCGATGATAAATACAATTTTTTAATTACATTAACAAAATAAATTTTGAAGGGTGTTTTTGTCTTTTCAATTCGTTTTAACAATGTCAGTAACAGTGTAAGGAAGACAAGTTCACAATAAGTTTTTGCATTGAATGTAGTATAGAACTCTTCAAAAATGGGATACTACATACCCAACTTTTGCAATTATTCCTATTTATTACCACAACGTTCTCTTATACCATCTGCTTAATCACTATAGTATATATGCAAACACAAAAGGCGCATATGGCACAATCCTGAGCTATACCATCCCACTGCAAGCAATACTTATGTGTAAATAATTGATAAAGATTTAGAGATGTTTTTTACTCACCAGTCAACAAACTGAACTGTTCTCTTGGTCTTAATCGTAGCAACAGCAGCATTGACATCCTTGGGCACAACGTCTCCACGATACATCAAACAGCAGGCCATGTACTTGCCATGCCTCGGATCGCACTTTGCCATCATATTAGCAGGCTCAAACACGGAGCTTGTGATTTCGGGCACTGATAGCTGCTCATGGAAAGCCTTTGCAGCTGAGATCACGGGGGCGTAAGATGAAAGCATGAAATGGATACGGGGATAGGGCACAAGGTTAGTTTGGAACTCTGTGATGTCCACATTGATGGCCCCATCAAATCTCAAGGAAGTGGTCAGAGAAGAGACGATTTGGGAGATCAAGCGGTTCAAGTTGGTGTAAGTAGGCCTTTCGATATCTAAGGATCTCCTGCAAATGTCATATATGGCTTCATTATCCAAAAGAACTGCCACGTCTGTGTGTTCGAGGAGAGAATGAGTGGACAGGACACTGTTATAAGGTTCCACAACTGCAGTAGAAACCTGCACATCGAATCAAAAACATGAATTCAAAAGTTGTCAAACACAAGATACCAAAAACGGTTGTGGCATTGACTAAAAGCCTAAAAAAGGAATGTTTAGAGAAATATAAGATGTTGAACAAGTTTCTGAAGAACCTGAGGAGAAGGATAGATGGAGAAGCCAAGTTTTGACTTCTTCCCGTAATCAACAGACAGGCGCTCCAACAGAAGCGAGCCCAAACCAGAACCGGTGCCACCACCTACAGCATTAAATACCAAGAAACCTTGCAGACCAGTGCAGTTGTCAGCTAATTTTCTCACCCGGTCAAGGCATAAGTCAACAATTTCCCTTCCGACTGCAGCATAAAACACAAAATAAGCAATTTCAGACAATAAACTGAGGGTAACAAATAAGCAGTTGGTAAATGTGGTAGGAACGTATTTTACCAGTGTAATGTCCCCTGGCAAAGTTATTAGCGGCATCTTCCTTGCCAGATATAAGTTGCTCGGGATGAAAGAGCTGTCTATATGTCCCAGTTCTTACTTCGTCAATCACAGTTGGTTCGAGATCAACAAATATGGCTCTAGGGACATGCTTGCCAGCACCAGTCTCACTGAAGAAGGTATTGAAAGCATCATGTGCCACACCAACTGAGGTATCACTGCAAGAAAACAGGAGAGATCTTATTAGCTTCGTCCTAGAAATGTTTGGACGAGATATATCTCCTACCTAAATTTCCATTACTCGCGTGAAGAGATCATCTTAAGAGCTTGAATCAGAAATACTAAACGCACACAAGATTAACCCACAGAAAATAACCAATCATGTAAATTCATCCAATGGTTTCAGAATGAATATAATCCAAAATGCGAAGAAGGCACTGACTGAGAAGTCTCTTGGGGCGTGTTGGGAACAGAACATCGATGGTTGGCATGCCATTTTCATGTGTTTTTTCAGCTATATAGATAGTTAATAAATTACGCACATTAAAAATAAATATGCAGGCCAATCCATAACCAGATTGTTTAAGTAAATGTGAGATCTTATATATTTTTCTCTTTCTAGAGTTTTAATTCGTTCTCCTGAAATGTGTAGTTTCTGTTCTCTTTAATTGTCAGGTAAATATCAGTGCTTTAGATCAACAAAGATTGATGAATTAAAGCAGTAAATAATTCATAATTCAAGAACTATCAACTTCAATTGTGTATCTACAACTCTTCTGCATGTATGGAAACCCTTTTACTCCTAAGTACACATATACTTTTGTCACTAGACAACATCAAAACATTGGCTACATATCGAAAAGACGTGGATCACATCACCCATTAAATATCTCAGGGTCTCTAACTATTAGCTTTGAGCATTTAACTAGATCTGAGTTTAAAAGAGCAAACAACCCACAGCAGAAAGACATGTTTTTTGTCATCACTTTTAATGGCCTAACCTTGCAAGTGCAGCAAAAATCCTTGGTTTAATGACATGAAGAATGGTGGAAAACAATAAAGGTCATTGAACATGAGGAACAATGAAAATTGATTTCAAGTCATTCCAGGAACTAGTGAAACCATCCAATAAAAAAAATATCAACAAGATCAATGAATAAAAAGTCAACCATACATCACATATATACAAACAAAAAAAATCTCTCCGAGGATATTCCATTTCCAGGAAACAAAAATTCACCCAAATCATTATAATTAAAACGAATTAACAATACAAGTTTACAATCGACCTCCCAATATCAGCACAACCATTCATTTTCATCGAACCCAGAGAACAAAACTTGAAACACAAATCGCAGAATGATCCATCGAATGCAAAATCAATGAATAAATAAATGAATAAAAACCTGGGCATCATGCCATCTTTTTGAATCCCATGCTCGAGGCAATAGAGCTCCCAACAAGCATTCCCAACCTGAATCCCAGCTTGACCTATATGAATGCTTATAATTTCCCTCATCTTCTTCTCCTCTCTCTCGATCAACAAAAGTAACTGTGAGGAATCGACTGGTAGAGAAGGAGAGAGATCAAAGAGGAAATCGAAACAAGAAGAAGAAGAAGAAAGAGACTTCAAAAATGGAGGAGAAGAGAAAAAGAAGATCAATAAATGAAAATAGGTTACATTACATTTCCTAATATACCATACCATACCTGCAATTCCGCGCATTTATTGACCGTTCGATCTACAGTTAATTAAACATTTCGCTTCAATTTATTACTATCATAATCAAAATCAAATTAAATATCAAAATCGCTCAACCAAACTAATTTTCAAAATTAAAATTTACAAAATGACCGCTCTAATTTATTTAATTTAAATTTGTCTGAATTTAAAACTAAACTTTTAATTGAATCCAAAATCGTTGTTGAAACGAGCGTAAATTTAATAATTTTAGAGATACATGTAGTGTGTCGATTGGTTTTGATTAGCCTCTAATTAATTCTCGATATATCATTTGATAATTTTCAATAATATTTAAATCTGATTTATTTTCTTATCAACCTCCGGCTCGGAAAAAGACCCTCACCGGTCTACTAAGCGCCAACTGTGTTGTCGGTGAAGGACAGCTCAGCTGACAGGAAGATATGGCAGTTGACAATTGGGCCCACCCATTTCCTCTTCCTCTTATTTATTCAATAATTATAAGATTCCATAACCATTTCAATACTCACTTCACTTGTGACACTCCACCATGCACACTGCCTGTGGGACACTTTTGCTTCCTTTTTCTGATTATTGCTTCTCTGGCATTTCATCATCTCATAATTATTTTCCCCCTCCACAACAAATCTAGAATTATTTAATTGATTATATACACAGGAATGGATGATCTAATAAAAAACTAATCAGATAAATTAATCTTACATAAGAGAATTTACCTTTTTCTTAATCCCTGCAAACATTCTCTTGATAAGATTTGAACTTGCTGTTTTGATAGTTTAGATCCGAAACATGAATGCACAAGACCTTAAAATTCAAATGCAGGTGCACTAGTAATTGATTAACAAGTTCATCAGGATTCAGAGTACAACACACTCCAAGTCCAGATTGGGGATACATGACTGGATTAGCATATTGAGAACAGAATCAACTTTCTATGAAGCAAAGGTTCTTTTCTGAAACTGTGTCATCATCTTGGCTGTCGATAGGTGATCCAGATCGTCTTAACCTCTCAACCAAGTGTTTCTATACGAGGAGTTGTCGCGCAGGGATGCGTCGTGGGGCTTGTACTCCATGACATAGCCATGGGGAAGCTTCAAATGTCGCTTAATTGCATCTCTAAGAGCCATCACAGCCTGTGTCAAAAGCATGGCTATAATTAATCACTCGACATTACAGACACACACAAAAACACACCTGAACTATAATTAATCACTCGACATTACAGACGCACACAAAAACACACGTGAACACACAGCATGGGCGATTAGTAATTCCAGATCAGACCTGATGATCAGAAGCATTGCGGTTCCAGACAGACAATATATCCTCATTGAAACGGATGCTGAGTACTGCTCCACATATATTGTCACCGTAATCAAGTTGGTCACCCACCAACGCAAAAACCTGCATGCAATCCGTGACAAATGTGAAAAAAGGGAAAATCAATTTCATCATCTTATGTTACGTTATGCAGAATACAGAGAAAGCATGAGACTTTGCATCATCCAGCTATAAAGCTAAAAAGGGAGTGATATATTTAATTAAAAAGAATTATGTAAACAAACAAAATTTAGAAAGTTACACTTATCCAACACTCAAGTACTCAACATATATGTTAATTTATTAGCTATCCAATTACGAGTGTCAGCAAATATGCATGGAAAGAGATAATAAAATATCATCGCTAAATTTAGAATCCAATGACCTTCATTGGATGAAACCTTTACAGAACATCAGAATAGCATGTTCTACTCATTAGGAAATATTTGATAATTGTCACATCATTATCACAATGTCACTAGCTCGACTGACTGGTACATGAAAAGTTCCCTGGAACCAATACTTTCTCAATGAGGTAATGGCGAAGGTCCATTCAGCAATATTAAAGATGGTCAAAAAACTGAAATGGAAAATATGCTGAATGTATCAGAAACAGCTCAAATAACTACAATTTACACACCAATTACTATGAACTGCTCATTATAAGAGAGAAATGCATGAATGCCCTAACAATTGATCAAATCTGTAAGCCTTTGTTAGGAATTATCACAAGAACGCAACTGGATGAGAAAAAAAGAATTATTAAATGCAATATGAAAATAGCAGATCTACTACAAAGAAATAACAGGAAAGGCTAAGTATTTTCTCTCACCAGATCCTCCCAAAAGCGGCCAGACACAACCTTTTTGAATCGTATTATCCATTTCCCACCATTGCAGTTTGCAGAATCCTGAAGTATAAGCAAACTATAGAGTTACAAAACTTTGCAATGAATAAAATTCCAACTTCTACCAATTTAAAAAGGTGAGTAGTAAGCTCAGGCTTTAGATGCTTACCTCCCACAAAGGGCGGATTCCCTCTTTGAAAAGATGCAAATCTGTTGGGCTTGGCAGAGAAGAGGGGCGAGCCATGTGGCAATAACAGACCCAAAATCCCTCAACCTACATCCATAACATTGAAAGTCCATTTAGTAAATAAAAAACTTAGTGCAGGAAAGGGATTATTATTGATCCATAATTTAGAAACAGTGTCTCTTATAAAGAGCTTACAGTACTGAAGTCCACGATTTTCTTTATATTGTCTTCGTATGAAGTTTGAGTTCGAACTCCAGGTGTCCTTCGAGTATACCATAATACAAACTTGTGCTATCCAGAGCAAAATAAAAAGCAAATCAGCTCTGATAGGTCATCAAACTTACCAGTTGCATGACTAAAACGTGCCACAACTTTATAAAAAGAAGTTAAAGCACACAAATATATCTCCTTGGCATAACTAGTTTCCTGTTGAATGGATTAAAAATTTCTTGGGGGTCATATAAATGATATAATCATCTTGAAGTTGCACAATAGTTTGAGAATAATACACCTATATAAGGTATAGAGTGGCACCTTAAATTAACAAAAAGAAAGACCATTTTCAAAGGATAATATTAGAAGTACATCGACACATAGTAATGTTCATTTGGTGCGGTTAAACATGCGGGAGATAACGTGATGGCTCCAGCAGCTATAAAAGATACAGGCACAGTGAATAAGGAGATCATATTTTCTCGACTTGAGTTGACCAAACACATGATGCACGTTATAGCCTACATTCCTAAACCATCATAGATGAGACCAAGCAATCAAGATTGTAACTTCTCACATCTTCATCAAGGCCTACACAAATTGAAGATTGACAATTGTTGCCCCAACAGAGTTCTCATCGTGGAACTATCTGTGGAGTCACATGCCATCATGTTATTAAGATGAACCCTCTAAAAACGTCAAGTCAATCTCAGGCAGCACAGTATTTTGATTTCCGAGTAGTGAGTTGTAATGTTTCATGTAGCCTGACAGAGCCCGTTACAGGGTAGTGAAGTGTAATGTTTAACCATTTCACTAACCGAGTAGTGAAGCGTAATGTTTAAACTATTTTATGTTGAGTCTTGACTAACCCTGATCACAATATCATATCACCCGGTGGATTTCTATAGCATTAATTGTTTCATTGCTCTCACAATCAATTGCATGGACAAAGCCACTGCTAAGCCAGAAACTAAAGGGATAAGTTGTACAATCCGACACCTGACCCAGTAATCTGGTCCTAATTGCTGAATTGCAAAGCTGAATTGAAAAGACACTGAACCCCATTATAAATTTTAGTCATTTTTTAAGATTCACTCATAATAGATCGATCTGACCTCTGTCAGATACGGATGATTCATGATTCTAACTCAATACTGATCCACAATGACACCAGCTTCGTGAAGAACACTATCTCATCAAATCGAACAAAATCGAATCATCGTCAAGATGAAGAGTACCTGGAGAGGGTGGAGACCAGCTTTGAGATCGCGAGCTTGGCGTTCGCGTGGATCGTCGAGCTCCTTGGAGTTGTAAGCATCGAGCATTGAAGATTCGTTGTTTTCTGAATCCATCTTCTTTCTCAGTTACAAAACCCTAATTGCCTTCTCTTCTCTGTCTCTCTGGATTGAGATGAGATTGGTATTGCCGTACTGTATCGTGTCGTTGAGAGAGAAGGGTGCATGATGGGCTTTCGATTGGGCCCGAGCCCATCTCCAGACACAAGTAAGTAATGGTGTAGAATTAAAAGTGCCAAAGACTCTTAATCATTAATCCCACATCGGCAAGAGTAGAATTATTCGAGGGTTTATATAGACATGCGGTGGTGGAAATGACCGTCCCGAATAAAGCTTGTCAAGTGAGTGTGAATCATCCAATTGTCCCGAAGTTGCCGCGAGAATCCGAATGTAAAGAATACAAGAAAGGGTTCCCGATCCCAAAAACCCCGAAAGATGGTGTTGAATTGAAGGTTGTCCCAAAAAATTCTTGAAAGGCAAGGCGCCTTATAACCCAAGTGATTGGGTTGTTCCCGAAAGGTGTCCGGTGGTGGTTCTGAATTAAATAAAAGTAGTCCCCAGAACGAACAAAATTCTGCTAGTAGTCAAAATTATTATTTTCAAATGTGTTCTACATAAAAAATAAATAAAATTTTCAAACATCATTTTCTATTTTTTTAAATTAATACTATAATACTGTTTTTATAAAAAAAAATCAAATCATTTTTATTTTTAATGCAAGATTATTTTCGTCATTTTGCAAAAAAAAAAAATTGACAAAATTTTCAAAAAATTAACTAAAATGAATAAAGCAAATTTTTTTCAAACTAAAAAAACTCAACAAGTTGGTTTTGAAGTTAAGGGAGGTTATGTGAAACTCGGTTATGTTTGTGAAATTTTTCCTGTATATTATATCAAGACTTGTATAAATCAAAGTGTGATTGAATCGAATGTTGTTCCGAATGTTCCCTCTTAAAGGGCCCCGAATTGAAAATGTCCCAAAACGCCCCGAAAAGCTTGTAATCAAGTGTGATTGAATCTCGAATATCTAAAAATGTCCCTAAATTCTCAAATTTGAAAGTGTCACAAAACGTCCCGAAAGGCTTGTTACAATCAAGTGATTAAACAGAAATGTTCTGAATTGAATGTTCATAAAGTCCTGAATTTAAAAAGTGCTCGAAATGTTCCAGATCAATTGAATTTGTTATGAATATTCTTAAAGTCCAGAATTTAAAGTCTTCCAAAATGTTCCGAAAGGCTTCTAATTCAGTGATTAAATCGAAAATCCTGATTTGAAAGTGTCACAAACTTGGGGTTTTGAATTGAAATTGTCCCAAAACTACAAGACTTATAATCAAGTGATTGAATGAAAGTCCCAAACTAAATATTCGGAAAAGTCTACAATTTCAAGAATATCCCGAACCTATTGTCCCATATATTATAAACTGAATGTCCCAAATGTCCTGACCATTTTAAAAAATACAAATGTCTTAAATTACGATGATGTTTAAATTATCGAAGTATAAAATTGTAAATAGATTGAGATGTCCCAAATGTCATGAACATTCTAAATGTTCAAATTCTCTTTAATATCTCAATTTATGATATTTTATATTTTGCTATAGCAGAAATTTCTAAATAGACCAGAAATTTTATTGTTTAATTTGTATTTTTCAAACATAAAGGAGCGATTTTGTAATAAAAAGGGAGCGATTTCGTAAAGAGTATTGATCAAGTGAGTCAATAAAGTGATTGATGGTGTCTTAATTGGCGGAGTTAGGTTAGTTTGTGTCTCTATTTAGATAAGCCAATATCATAAATTGTTGATAAAAATTTAATAAATTTTTTTGAATTTTTATTAAATTCAATAAAAATCTTTGAATTGTTGCCTCTGAAGGCCTAAGAACACCTACCTTAGCAAATTTCAGTCACTTTTTTGTGAATTTTTCAAATATCATTCTCATTCTTGAATCACCCATTATTTTGTTATTAAGTCTTGAGGAGATAAAATCACTGCGTTGAACTCATGATTATCACTTGTTATTAAAGAAAAAGAAAAAGCTATCACTAATCACAATTAAGACCCATTTTCACTTAGTTACATTATTACATAATGGATACATTGTGTTAAGTTTTAAGTGAAAAGTGACAAGTTGTTACTATTTTATTATGGAAAATAAGATTTATTGAATAATAAAATTAATTAAGTCTTATGTATTTACATATTTTATACTAGATAGTTTATTTGAATTAGATTCATAATCCATAAATATGACATTAGGTTCCTCAATTAGATTTAGTCAAAAAAAATGTTCTTTAATTAATTTATGCAATAATGGTTGCCGCGCGAATCCGAATGTAAAGAATTCAAGAAACATTGCCAGTGTCGCGTCCCAAAATGTGCCATATACAAAGAAAGTGCAGAGAGGTTACCAAAAATGGCCCCCCAAATGTCTTGATCAGAATTGTCCCGATCTTGATTGCATCGAAAAACCTGAAATATTGTTAATTTCTTGCAAAATAATGAAAATACTCTTGTGTTAAAAAATTTAAATAAAATAGTGATTTTGAAAAAAATTTTATAATATTTTAGTGGTAGAAAATAAAGAACAAAATTATGTTAGTAGTAAAAATGATTTTAAAAAACTGTTTTCTACATAAAAAATAAATAAAATTTTCAAACATCGTTTTCTATTTTTCTTAAACATTTTCCATAAAGAAATTAATACTAAAATATTGTTTTTATTCTGTTTTTGTAAAAAAAATTCAAAATCATTTTTATTTTTAATGCAAGAGTATTTTCGTCATTTTGCAAAAAAAAAACTAAACAAATTTTCAGAAAAATTAACTAAAATGGATAAAGTGAAATTTTTTCAAACTTAAGAAACTCTACAAGTTGATTTTGAATTTAAGGGGTGTTATGTGAAACTCGGTTAGATTATGTGGAATTTTCCCTACATATTATGTAAAGGCTTGTATGAATTAAAGTGTGATTGAATCGAATGTTGTTCCGAATGTTCCCCCTTGAAGGGTCTCAAATTGAAAATGTCCCGAAAGGCTTGTAATCAATGTGATTGAATCTCGAAAGTCTAGAAACGTCCCTAAAGTCTCGAATTTGAAAGTGTCACAAAACGTCCTGAAAGGCTTGTTGTAATCAAGTGATTGAATAGAAATGTCCTGAATTGAATGTTCTGAATGTTTCTAAAGTCCCAAATTTAAAAAGTGCCCAAAATGTTCCAGATCAATTGTGTTTGTTCTGAATGTCCTTAAAGTCCAAAATTTAAAGTTTTCGAAAATGTCTAGAAAGGCTTGTAATCTACTGATTGAATCGAAAGTCCTGATTTGAAAGTGTCCCGAAATGTCCCAAATGAGTGGTTCTGAATAGAAATTGTTCCAAAACGTCCTGAAAGACTTGTAATCAAGTGATTGAATGAAAGTCTCAAACTAAATATTCGACAAAGTTCACAATGTCAAGAATATCCCGAACCTATCGTTTCATATATTATGAACTGAATGCTCTGAATGTCCTGAGCGTCTTAAAAGGCACGAATATCCTAAATTATGATGATGTGTAAATTATCGAAGTAGAAAATTGTAAAATGATTGAGACGTTCTAAATGTCTTGAGCATTTCAAATGTTCAAATTCTCTTGAATATCCTAATTTATGATATTTTGTATTTTACTAGAGCGATTTTGTATTTTACTGAAGGTCTAAGATCACCCACCTTAGCCAATTTCACATGCAATCATTTATTTTTGTGAAATTTTCAAATATCATTCTCATTCTTGAATCACCCATTGTTTTATTATTAAGTTTTGAGGATAAAATCACTCAGTGTTGAACTCACGATCATCACTTGTTATTAAAGAAAAAGGAAATAATCACCTATCCCAATTAAGACCAATTAAGACCCATTTTCACGTAGTTATATTACATAATGGATAAAATGTGTTTAGTTTTAAAAAGTCTCAAATGCAACACTTGGTGTTGCTACTATTTTATTTTGGAAAATGAGATTTATTGAATAATAAAATTAATTAAGTCTTATGTATTCACATTTTATACTAGATAGTTTATTTAAATTAGATTCATAATTCATAATTCATAAATATGACATTAGGTTCCTCGATTAAATTTATTCAAGAAAATGTTCTTTAATTAATTTATGCAATAATGGTGATCTGTTTTAAAATATGCTTAGATAATTAATTTATCGTAAATATAAATTTGTCTTGGGCTAAGTGAGTGACAAATAAGAGAGGACAAATTTGTCTTGGGCTAAGTCAGTGACTGATGGGCTCAAACTTATGGGCCTTTAGCTTTGTTTTGTAATGTTAAAACACCTGCCCAGCCCATGTCAAATATCATGATACATAAAAAACGACTTCACTTGTTGTGGGGCTGATTTTGGTGACGTGACATGTTTTGTTCACTTCTGTAGCAGTCCCACATCGGTTTGGAAATATATTTTTGCCTCACTTTTACCTATATAAAGAGAAGGGCAGAAAAGGGATTGTGTAATCATTTATTTATTTTAATACTTTAAAATTTTGAACCGAGTTTCCAACATTATAAAAGAGAGACTTTTCGATTCTCTGTTTTTGCCTTTTTGCCGTTACCAAACCCTAACATACGATTTCTGCGACGGCGAAGAACAACTTTTCGATTCTCTGTATTTGCGACGGCGAAGAACAGCAATTCAATTCTCAGTTTTTGCGACGGTGATGAAAGATTTCTTGATCTGTGCGACGTTGAAGAGAATTGTTGGAGATCGCCACATCGCCAGGTATTGGTTCTCGGGAAAATTTGTCTTCTGATTCACGACTATTAGAAATCGGGGTTGATGATTAGAATTTCAATGGCAGAGTTAGGATATGAGAAAATTGATTGTGTGTGGGTATTTGTTTTCTTGACTGTATTTGAATCGTTGCCCTAGAAATCAAAATGCATAACTAGAATTGCAATGATTAGTTGATTCGTGGTATCAGAAAATCTAGGTCAAGAACAAGGTTATGATAAATTGATCGAATCCATGTACTGGTTTCCATATATATATATATATCTACGGTATATAAGTATTATTGCTATGCCTTCATTTAACATCAATATTATTGTTTGATAGATATTTCTCAGCTTTGATTTCTAGATTTTAGTTAGCATCAGTGATATAAGCTTGTTCATGAATCTGTTTTGCATTTACTTGTAATAAAGCTTTACTCTTTTTTGTTCTCTTGAAAGTGGTGATGAATATTCTCTTGAAAGTTTTACGTCTTATGATTTTCAGAAAATATTTATGCATCGAGTGGCCCAAATCAATTCGAGAAACTACTTTTGCACTGATAAAAGCTTTTGATTTACATAATAAGCTTTACCTCATTTGAAGGTTAAATTATGGAAATTGATTGTGTGCGGTTCTTCGTTTTCTTGACCTATTTGTTGCCCTAGAAATCAAATGAAAGTGCATAACTAGAATTGCAATCACTAATTTAGATGATCGGGAAGTGCAACTTGGTTGATTTGTCGTATAAGAAAATCTAGGTCATGCTCAAGGTTATGATAAATTGATCGTTCATTTTGAGAGTGTATTGGGAATTAGTCTTACTTTGAATCATTATGTTCAATTTTGTAAATTATTTAGCATCAAAGTTTCTACTTTTATGTTTACTTAATTGGTAACTAAGAAAAATAAAGTGTCAGACATTGTACACCCTTTTTTTGCTTAATTAGCTCAAAGTTCTTGGGTTATTCAAATGTGATCCAATTGTTTCTTAATTTGCTGTTCTAGTGGAAGTAGAGTATGTTTGATTTCTACCTTTGAGTGCCACCATGCTTTGACGATTTAATGTGATCTTTGAAGAGGACGCAGGTGCACATAGTAGTGATTGTTAGTTTTGTTTTGAACCAATAATTTTCTCTTCTCGGCAACAACCACATGATACTTCTAAACGAAAATTTTGTGAAGGCAGTATGATTTATAATTCTATATTTACACATAAGTATATATTCTATATTTACAAAATTGGTAACTATGTGCACCTAGGCTCAGTGGATTAGGAATTAGTCTGACTTTGAATCATTATGTTCAGTTTTACAAAATATAACAAATTTCTACTTTTATTTTTCCCTTAATTGGTAACTGAGAAAAAGAAAGTGGCAGACATTGTACACCTCTTTTTGCTGTTATTTGTAATCTCAAATTAATTGGATTATCCAAAATGTGATCCGGTTGTTTCTTAAGTTGCAGTTCCGGTACAAGTAGAGTGTTTTTTATTTCTAGCTTAAAGTGCCACCATGCAAGAGACTTAGGCGCTCATAGTAGTGATTATTAGTTTTGTTTGAACCAATAATTTTCTCTTCTTTGCAAGTGATGCAACAGCCACACGAATCAGTGAATGAAAATTTTGTGAAGGTAGTATGATTTATAATATATTGCATTAAATTTTGGGTTCTAGAATATATGATGAGTTTATACTATATTTTACAAAATTGTGTTTTCCATTGTCTCATCGATCACCTCAAGTGCATCAGAAATATTGAATATGACATGTGTATTACATTACTCTTTTATTGCACATAATAGGATTTTCTAACTAGACAACAGTCACTGCAGGTCAACGACAAAAATACCAGCCTGTCTTGATTGCAACAACAAAGACTAAGAATTAGAACAAACTAGCAGGCTTGCATTGAGTCAGGTATTTCGAAACCATATATCCATTCTAGTTTTTGGTGATTCTTATATTTTACTGTAAAAGAAAACACATAATAGATGAGGTATATTTATTAATTAATTTATGTATTCGAAACATAAAATTAGCTTGTTAATTTGGAAGAAAAGTAGAAAAATTCATTGAATGAAATGATAGAAACTTCATCAATCTTCGAGTGTCATGAAATGACCCAAATAAACTAAAGTGTCTAGAAATGACCCGAATAGACTAAGTGACTCGAAATGACCCGAATGAACTGAGTGTCCTGAAATGACCCGAATGGACTTAGTGTCATGAACGACCCAAATGGACTAAGTGTCCCGAAACGAACCAAATGGACTAAGTTTCCTGAAATTACATGAATGAATTGATTCTTCTGAAATGACCCGAATGGACTTTGTGTCTAACACGAAATATTGGAATCGAATTTGAATATATGTTGCCCGAATGGACTTGGTGTCCATAAATAGACTAAGTGTACGGAAATATTGCCATTATGGACTATGTATCCTGAAATGACCCAAATGGACTACGTGTCCCGAAATATAGCCCAATGCACTTAGTGTCTCGAAATATTGCCTAAATGGACTAAGTGTCCCGAAATATTGCCTAAATGGACTATGTGTCTTGAAATGACCCAAATAGACTAAGTGTCCCGAAAATATGCCTGAATGGACTGAGTGTCCTAAAATGGCCTTAATTGACTGAGTGTCTCGAAATATTGCCTGAATGGACTAAGTGTCCCGAAATATTGCCTAAATGGACTATGTGTCCTGAAATGACCCAAATGGACTAAGTGTCTCGAAAATGTGCCTGAATGGACTAAGTGTCCCGAAATATTGCCTAAATAGACTATGTGTCCTGAAATGACCCAAATGGACTAAGTGTCCCGAAAATGTGCCTGAATGGACTAAGTGTCCTGAAATGACCCAAATGGACTAAGTGTCCCGAAAATGTGCTTGAATTGACTAAGTGTCTTGTAATGACCCGAATGGACTAAGTGTCCCCAAATATTGCCCAAATGGACTAAGTTTCTTGAAATTACCCGAATGGACTGATTCTCCTAAAAGACCCAAATGGACTTTGTGTCTAAAACAAAATATTGGAATCGAATTTTGAATATATGTTGCCCGAATGGACTTGGTGTCCTTAAATGACCCAAATGGACTAAGTGTCCTGAAATACTGCCCTAATGGACTTTGTGTTGTGAAATGACCCAAATGGACTGAGTGTCCTGAAATGACCTGAATGGACTAAGTGTCTCGAAATATTGTCTGAATGGACTGTGTCCCAAAATATTGCCTAAATGGACAATGTGTCCTGAAATGACCCAAATGGAATAACCGAATAAGAGTCCCGAAAATGTGCCTAAATGGACTGAGTGTCCTGAAATGACCTGAATGGACTAAGTGTCTCGAAATATTGCCCGAATGGACTTATTGTCCTGAAATGACCCGAATGGACTTATTGTCCCGAAATGACACGAATGGACTTCTGTCTAACCCGAAATATTGGAATGGAATTTCAATAAATGTTGTCTGAATGGACTGAGTGTTCAGAAATGATCTGAATTGACTGAGTGTCCTGAAATGACTCGAATGGTATAGAAATGAATCAAATGAACTGTGTGTCCTAAAATGAACCAAATGGACTAAGTGCACTAAAATATTGCCCCAATGCATTGTGTCTCATGTAATGACCTGAATGGACTAAATGTCTCAAAGTATTGTCCGAATGGACTAAGTGTCTTGAAATATCCCGAATGTACTAAGTGTCTCGAAATGACCCGAATGGATTGAGTGTCATGAAATGACTTGAATGGAATGGGTGTCCGAAAATGTTGCCCGAATGGATTAAGTGTCCTGAAATGACACGAATGGACTGAGTGTCTCAAAATGACCCGAATGGACTGAGTGTCCTGAAATATCCCGAATGGACTTAGTGTCCAGAAATTACTCGAATGCACTGAGTTATCTGAAATGACCCGAATGGATTAAGTGTCTTCAAATGACTCGAATGGAGTTAGTGTCCGGAAATGACCAGAATGGACTAATTGTCCTGAAATGACCCGAATGGATTAAGTGTCCCAAAATATTGCCCAAATTAACTAAGTGTCTCGAAATGACCCGAATGGAAAGGACTAAGTGTCTGAAATGACTTGAATGTACTAAGTGTCCCAAAATATTGCCCGAATGGACTGTGTCCTTAAATAACCTGAATAGACTGAGTGTCCTGAAATGGCATGAATGAACCAAATTTCCAAAAATATTGCTCGAATGGATTAAGTGTCTCGAAATGACCCGAATGGACTGAGTGCCCTAAAATATCCCGAATGGACTTAATGTCCAGAAATGGCCCGAATGGACTTATTGTCCTGAAATTACCCGAATGGACTTATTTCTAACCCGAAATATGGGAATTGAATTTTCAATAAATGTATGAATGGACTGAGTGTCCAGAAATGCTCGAATGGACTAAGTGTCCTGAAATGCTCGAATGAACTAAGTGTCCTGAATGGACTAATTGTCTTGAAATGACCTGAATGGACTTCTGTCTAACACGAAATATTGGAATCGAATTTTCAATAAATGTTGTCCGAATGGCCTGACTGTTCTGAAATGCTCGAATGGACTGAGTGCCCTGACATGACCTGAATGTACTAAGTGTCTAGAAATAAATCGAATGGACTGTGTGTCTGACTCTAAATGTTGGAATTGAATGATCCAAAATATTGCCCAAATAGACTGAGTGTCATGAAATGACTCGAATGGACTATGAGTCTCGAAATATTGCCCGAATGGACTGAGTGCCCTGAAGTGACCCGAATGGACTGAGTGTCTAACCTGAAAATACTGGAAAGAATGTCCCGAATCGAATTTTCCAAAATGTTGGAATTGAATGTCCCGAAATGTTGGAAACTAATGTTCGGAAATGTTGGAAATGAATGTTCTGAATCGAATGCCCGAAATGTTGGAAACGTAAGTCTCAAATCGAATGCCCTGAAATGTTGTAATCGTATGTCCAAAAATGTTTGAGTTGAGTGTCCCGAAATGTTGGAAAAAATATCTCGAAATATTGGAATACAATTGTGCCAAAAAGGTTGGAATCAAAGGTCTCAAATGGGTTGAGTGTCCTGAAATGACATTAATGTACTAATTATGGACTGTGTCCCAGGTGCTTGGAAATGAATGTCCCGAATCGAATTTCCCAAAATGTAGGAATCGAATGTCCCAAAATATTGGAAACGAATGTATCCAATCGAATGCCCCAAAATGTTGGAATCAAAGGTCATTGATGGACTGAGTGTCTCGAAATGTTAGAAGCAAAGGTCTCAGATCGACTTTCTCGAAATGTTGGAATTCAATGTCTCGAAGTGTTGAAAACGAATGTCCTGAATCGAATGGCCGAAATGTTGGAAGGAATATCTCGAAATGTTGAAAAGAATGTCTCGAAATGGTGGAAAAGAATGTCCCGAAATGTTGGAATCAAAGGTCCCAGATGGACTGAGTGTCCCAAAATGACCCGTATGGACTGAGTGTCCTGAAATAACCCGAATGGAATTAGTGTCCCAAATGCCTGAATAGACAGTGTGTCCTAAATGCTTGGAAACGAATGTCCCAATATGTTGGAAATGAATGCCCTGAGTCGAATTTTCCAAGGTGTTGGAAACGAATGTCCCAAATCGAATGTCTCAAAATGTTGGAAATGAATGTCTCGTAATTGTTGAATTATAGGTCTTGGATGGACTGAGTGTCTCGAGATGTTAGAAACAAACGTCCCGAATTAAATTCCCCAGAATGTTGGAATTCAATGTCTCGAAATATTGGAAACAAATGTTCTAGAATGTTGGAAACTAATCTCCTGAATCGAATGCCCAAATTGTTGGAATTGAATGTTCCGAAATGTTGGAAAAGAATGTGCCGAAATGTTGGAATCAAATGTCCCAAATAGACTAAGTGCCTCTAATGGACTGAGTAACCCGAATGCACTGAGTGTCCCGAATGCCTTGAATAGACTAAGGGTCATGAAATGTCTTAAATAAATAGAGTGTCCAACCTGAAATGTAGGAAATGAATGTCCCGAATCGAATGTCCTCCCGAGTCGAATTTCCCAAGATGTTGGAAACAAATGTCTCAAAATGTTGAAAGCGAATGTCCCAAAATCAAAGGCAGCCCAAAAATATCCCGAATGAGTGTGATCGATAAAATCAAAAATCTATTCAAAGTGATGGAATCAAAAGTGTCCTGAGATGATCCGAATAAAAAAATGTTCTAAAGTCCCTAAAGTCCAAAATTGAAAGTGGTTTCAAAACGTCTCAAAAGGCTTTGTACAAGGTGATTGAATAAAGAAAGTCCCAAAATATCATGATTTAAAATGTGTTCTGAGTGTGACTTAAAGTTGAGAATCGAAAATGTTTTTTTTCCAAACACAGAATGAGCTTAATCACTTGCAAAGTAAGTAGAGAGTGTCCGAATGTTTCAAATTTTTTGAACGTCGTTTTTCCCTTTGGTTTAGCAACCCAATCGGCACAAAATCACCGCCGCGTCATTAATGATAAACTGGTTCAAGGAGGTAAAGTGTACAAATAAATTTTTAAACCTCACATATTTTATGTCCTCTTTTTTACCCAAATCTATATAATTGAAACGCTCCACACTTTCTGAATTTTCACTCTAGATTTCTGGAATTTCTGACTTTTCTCTCACTATAACTAAAACCTTGTGCAATTACAATTTGGACTATCCTGCCACAACGAAATACTCTTCCAACTCATTCATCTGTCTGATACTGAATATTAGGTCAAGTAACTTTATTGCATTTGTATTGATATATAGAACCTCCGGCCATGCAGAGCCTCCTTAAACCACAACGCCAAGTACGTTTTCACATGGAGATTGAGTTTGGGTTTGGGTGAAATTTATTTTTTGAGCTTGGATGAGTTAGCCTTTGAGTTTTGTAAGATCATCCACAATAGAGAGTGGAAAGGAAGTTGAGACTCTCAGGGCTACCATCAACAATGAGTCTTTTCAAGAATTTGTGACGTGGAAGGAAGGTAAAAAGAGAAGGAGTGGGAGGAGATAAAAAATAGTGAGTGGGTGGATTGAATATAATAATAATATATAATTAACTTTATTTATGAATAAATAATTATAATATATATATTAATAATTAAATATGTATAATATATAATTCATTCAATATTGTATGAGCGTTTACATGTGCTTTATCATCAATCAAGAGAATTTGTTCTCTTTTCAATTTTATCATTTTAATTTGATGTAATTTGGTAACTCGTTACATGATGTAATTATAGTTCTTGTTCCTTCCTTGGAACATTTACTAGTCATCCTTAATAAATTTTTTAAATCGATGAGTAAAAAAAATATGATATATAATTAATTATACACAATATATAGTTTATTCATGATGTATAATCAGTATATATATTATATTTATATATAATTCACATATTTTTATATTTATTTTACAAAATTTGTGATTTTTTCCTTATTTCTTTCTCCTTTTTTACCTACACATTTATATTTTTCATAAATGAGCATATTTTGTGAAATTAATATATAATAAAAAATAAATTCATAAAGTATAATTAATTTTTTTATAATTAGATTTGAATAATGATGTTGATTATATAAACAATATTGTTGAATTAAATAATATAAACAATAGGCACTCTGTCGTGACCTCCAAAAAGTGAATGTCTGCAGAGAGTGGGTGTGCTGTCGTGGCAATTCAAAAGCTAACGTACATGCCCCAGGAAGGCCTTCTGTTGCGAGTAGGCTAATGGTTCTAAGAAACTTCAAAAAAAAATATTTATTTCATCATCTTCGTTTTCTTCGATTTGCTTTAATCATTGCATGCTTGCATGTATGATTAAATTAGTAGATTTTTTTTTTTGAAGGTAAAATCGAATTTTATTAGTTAAATAGTAACTAACCCGGCATCAAGCCGGACACCTGAAGTTACAGTTGGTGGGACAGACCCCTCACCATAATCACAGCTATTGTTAGTTACAGCAAACATGGTCAATTCGTAAGCCATTTGATTACAAGTAAAACAAAGAACATATGTTCCGATAGTGAGTAGAACGCATTAGTAGATTTGATTTGCATTTATAAATAAACTCCGTATCTGACAAATTCAAAAAATAAAAAGGGCAATTTGAACTTTTCTCGCTTAAAACTTGCCGAAACTATATATGACAGTGTATTTCAGTGAAAACAAAAACATCGACACCAAAATAATCAAATATTAGTCGACCATAATTAGGTATGTATGATTCCAGAAATAATAAATTAGTAAAAACTAAAAGAATTAATAATAAAAAAGAGTAAAAATACTTGCCAAATAAGGGCATGTGGCCATCAATAATGGGATATAAAAAAGAATCATATACATACATGGTGGCGTGTTGGAATACAATTGGGTGCACCTGCAAAATTAAAGTCTTCTTCTCCAACAGTCTCCATCGATTCTGCATACAATAACTTCATTTCAACCCTAATCCACTCATCTTTATCCATATCCATCCGCCAAAATCAAGAAACCCCAAAACCCAAAATCAAGAACCCGCCAGAGATCAGATATCAGAGATAGAGATGAGGAACCCGACGGCGGCGGCGACACCGACACCGTGCTGCAGCAAGGTTGGGATAAAGAGGGGGCCGTGGACGCCGGAGGAGGACGAGATCCTGTCCAAGTACATCAACAAGGAGGGGGAGGGACGGTGGCGCACCCTCCCGAAGCGGGCGGGGCTCCAGCGGTGCGGCAAGAGCTGCCGCCTCCGCTGGATGAACTACCTCCGCCCCGACGTCAAGCGCGGCCGCATCGCCCCCGACGAGGAAGACCTCATCCTCCGCCTCCACCGCCTCCTAGGCAACAGGTAATCATCAAAAAGAATTTATATCAGACCATCAGCTTGAACTTTTAGATGTATCAGATTTTAATGATTAATTAATATATGACATCTAACGTAGGTGGTCGCTGATAGCGGGGAGGATCCCGGGACGAACTGATAACGAGATAAAGAACTACTGGAACACCCACCTGAGCAAGAAGCTCATCAGTCAAGGGATTGATCCAAGAAACCACAAGCCACTACTCAACCCTACCTCCTCCTCCTCGACCCATAATGACGATACTACCCCTCCATCTATGTTATCCAACCCTAACCCTAATTACAATAAGGCTCCACAAGAATTGCAAGAAGCAAGCTTCAATATCAACAAGAGCATTGGAATCGTAACGAACTCGAATCATCAGTATGATCATGAAGCAGCACCATTAATGGTGGGTGAAGAGGATGGTCATTACTTGAGCAGGTGCAACGAGGACAATACGTTCACTTCGTTTCTGGATTCTCTGATCAATGAATCGGCGTTTGTGACTCACCACCACCAGCCGCCGCCGCCGCTGCCGGTGGTTTCGAGCTTTTGGGAGGCGGAGCTCATAATTAGGTCTACAATGGAGGACATGCAAAATGGTGGATTCAATCATCACCATGGTTCTTGATATATTATATATTTTCTCATGCATGCACATCCAATCCAACAACATTTTATTTAATGTGTTTGTTGTTTTAATTAATTGTCGTGCACTTAATTATATATGTATAATCATAAACGTATGTGGTGTAATTTTATGATAGCTTTATATATATATAGTGTGTTTGTTTTTCATTTGCTTATTTATAACATCTTCTCACAAATATGTATATGTTGGATCTTGGATTTATCTTCGAACTTATATAATTATAGTACTGATTTGTAGATATATTTGCATTTCTATTTGCTTAATTAATTAAACCTTAGAATATACATAGGGCCATTAGCAATTAACTTCATAATATTTGGAAAAGGGAAGTATTTATAACACATGTGTTAATTTCCTTAGTTATATATTTCTCGTATGCATATTAAAATGTATCACATAGCAATGTAATTAGGGCTAATCATAACCTATATGTTTGACAAATTAAAATAATTCATGTTATGTAATGGTTTTCTACCCAAAACAATATGTTAGGTGTTTATTAATATTACGACGAGTCCCATTTTGAGTATACAAAACTAATTGAGAAGATTACTATTATATAAAATCGACGCAGATCAAAAACGTCGACATGACTATGGCCGATTGAAAGTACTCTCTACTGACAATGTCGGTTGAGTATGATCTTAACTTTTCTAATAGTTTATTGTTATATATAAGTTAGTCTAATATATATTATGTGTACCCTTGTAACTAAGCGGAACTACAAATTAGGTTGTTAGCTTGTGAGAAATCCTCCTTCGCTTGCAATAAGAATACAAGAAGATTATGCTTATCTATATTATCTTAGACTTTACATGTATGTAAAATGATAAGTTAAATTGTTATTAGCCCGAGGAGATGCAAAACATCACCATTTGAAAGTCATATTGACATGTACTGTACTTGAGCTCGCTACCTCACTTGATTAATTGGTTAAACACTTAAACTTGAGTCTCAATGTCCTGAGTTCGAGTTTGTATCTCATTTTTTTTCCAACTTTTGGTAGACCTTTCTTCCAATATCTGTTTGACCTCTCTCTTTCGGTGAGAGTAAAGTGGCAATATTATCTTGGACCCCCTTCTACATAAGAGTGTGTCTTGAGCACATTATTAATACAATAATCTCAAGAACTCTTAAAAATCACAAGTTTGGTGTTACTTACTATTACTTATAACATGGTCGAGCCCATATCTTGATACAATTTGCCGATAAAATTATCTAAAATATAAACAATCATATAAACGAAAACATCCAAATATTTATAAAAGCACATTCTTATAATCCCCGTGATTTTAGGATTTGGTTTTACAATGCTTTGGTTTCATACTCACAACCTCTGGTGGAGAGGTCGTGGTTTCAAAAGCATTTGGAATGTCTCCTTGAAAGTGTGATGCTTTAATTTATAAATTATAGTGTTTAATGTTTTTAAATTTAGACCAATTAGAGGTAAAGAGTTCACACTAATATATGTGAGATTTTAAGTTTGAATCTTAATACACATATTAAATTAGGTGTTCGAGTAGGATTTCTCAATATTATTGCTGATAAAAAAGACAATGAAACCAACCGACCGACCGATAGTATATAATCATGTCTAGATGATACCACATCAAATTCATGTGGTTACTGTAAACATATCTATACGGTGATAGGTAAAAAAAATGCAATTTTTAGGTATCTACTATAACAAAAAAATACATCCACTTACAAAACAGTAAATTTTAAGAGTACTATCTACTCGACAATATCTATATTTTTAATTTATAGCATGAGATCTTTTAAAATAGTGACTATCAAAACATTTGACTGGACACATAGTGAATTTGAATAACATTTTTATCATTATAATTTATATCAAATTTAAGAGAGATATTTAATTTGAGTTGGCCGATTAAAAAGTGGGTGAAAATTAGTTCACGGTTCTCAAAGAAAGAAGAACCACTATTGTCATATTTCCACCAGAAAGTATGTACATGTAATGTCATGTTTCCACCAGAAAGTATGTACATATATTTCAACACTTGTCATATATAACATATATAAGACTATTAGAGGCCACCAGAAAGTTTAAGGTTGACCCTAGCTAGCTAGCACTGGTTTTTGAGATTTAATAAGTTCTATAACAAATTTGAACTATTTAATGTGGTCAGATTATAATATATATGTATAGTATATTATATAAATAGAGTGCACTTCAGTGAGTACCAAAAGTTTTGTGACAATCATGAGAATTAACGTAAGGGCGTCATGTGGTAAGGTGGACGAATATTTTTTTATAATATTGTGAGAAAAGTGCTACCTGTCGGAGAAGTGGTGTTATAAAAGATTGATAGAAAAAAGAGTTTGGGTCAGCCGTCGGTCGCGCGCTCGCATGTGTCTCTCCCCAGATTGTTGCTAATTGTATATATGTATATAAAAAATAACTTGAGTTAAATTTGAGATATTGTTAAATAATTAAGTAAGGTTCGAATCCAAATTAACATTTTTTGAAAAAAAAAAAACATAATTACATAAGTCCTTATAAAGGATAGTTAATTTGGGAAGCTCATGAATTAAACAACAAAATAGTTGCTAGCTACTATGTACATATACATATACATAATCCTTCCTCAAATCAAATGCATCAGAAACAATTCTTCAAAATAAATCACAACATATATACATAGATGAAAAAAGCTAATCAAGAGGGAAAATTTTCAAACCTGGTAAGAAACAAACAAAGCTTGGAGGAGGATCCATATTGTCGACAATAGCAAGGAACTGTGTCTGTCTGTAGTTTCATATACTTGTTTAAGGAAGAGCTTGAAAATTGCAGAAAACAACTAAAAGAAGAAGAAGCAGTACTTGTATTGTTGTTGTTGTGTTGATCAGTAGGTGCGTAGCTACATTTTTGGAGGTTGAGTTGAGAATTGTGAGCAATAGTTATTTACCGCGAGGCCTCCTAATAAATGTATCCTTTATTTTTTATAAAAAATAATTTTTATTTATTTTAAATTTGTTATACGATAACATTTTCTGTGAAAATTAACATAATTTTTTTATAAAAAAACTACCGAAGGGAGGCTAGTTATATATAATTATATATAAAATGCTGTTACTATTTCGATCGATTACATGTAATATTTTGGTGTCGAGTGTATTTTATTGTAATGTATTAATTACACCAAACCTTCCAAATAGAAAAGCACGTGTGTTTAATTTACTTCCCAACATGTTGGAAGCTAGCATGCTTGGACCTACCTTTCTTCTTATGTTTCCCTTTCCTACCTTTTTCTTCACCTGTCCTTCCAACAATACTACCATAGGGGTGGGCACGGTTCCGAATCTGAAACGGGCAAAATCAAATCGAATCGAATTTTTCGATTTTGATTACACATGAACCAAACTTGGAATATGTTTTACTGTGCAAAAAATGGTTCGATTTCATGGTTTTGACCACTTTGATTCCGTCCCTATTTCATTGGAACTGATTACTTTTCAATATTTTGGTTGATTTATAGATTGAGTAATTTGAGCCCAACTTATAGTCAAAACATTAAGTTTTCAATTATAAAAAATAATGGCGAAAATTGAATGTCGTGATTTAATATTATAATTTAAACTAAATATAATGTTTGCACACACAATAACAATAAAAGATGAATAGAATGGTATATGTGGGTTGACGCGAGACGGACACATGATGACACAAATCAATTAGCGTTTTATCAGTTACTCGATGGTTCTAAAATTTAGAAAATAGAGCCGAATTAAAATTAAATAGTTCTCTCAATTTCAGAATCAAAATTAAACCATCAACCATTGTTCCGGTTAATCAACAAATTGTCTGTCGTGTTTGTTTATTTTCGGTTCTATTCCGCTTTACCTTTCTGTTGAAAGATTATGAACAGTTGATAACGAAAAAGTTAACTAAAACCAACAATTTATCTATCTTTCATCTACACATTCAAGCGAAATGCATGAATGTTTATGAATCAACAATAAGGTTCCAAATATCAAATAATAAAAAAATGAATATTTCTCCTGATATAAAACCATGTTCAGCTAAAACTGTTGTACACTCCTCCCAGTTAAGAACTTGAATGAATTATTAACAGAAATTGATGGCTGGAAGTGGTAAGAAGACGATATCAACGTCAAGTCTGTACTGAATTGTACAAGAAAAATGGTAGAAGATCTAAGCGCCCTTGTTGGACGACTTCCATGGTTTGAGCACAGTGACCACGATGATTACGATAATAATTAGAAGAACGAGGATAGCAAAGCACATCCATTTTCTGGAATTTTTCTGCAGCTTCTTGGCATTCAGCAGAGCAGTGTTTCCTGATTGCACGTGATCTACGGCTGTTGAGACCTGGCGAAAAGAAACAAAAACAGACATTGATAAATAGATGTGTTTCATATCGAGGAAGTAATGCCACAAATACATCTATATGAAGCTTACATGGGACTCGATATTGTCAAGCATCTCTCCTTGAGCATCTACCAACACTGCCATGTCCATGAATATCTGCATAAAAGGGCAATTTTGAAATTTTATGCCCCGTAATCTTCAGGTCTAGTGTGTATACGAACTCTCTTTATGCCCCGTAATCTTCCAATGTGGGACTTGAACTCACATGTGGAATCCCGGCAAAAATAATGACCAACATTTTCTATAAAATGTGCATGTGTACAAACTACAAAGTGTAAATGTGAAGGAAAGGAGAGAACATCAACGTATGTACCACTTTTTTTTATGCAGCCATGTCATCACACTATTTTAAAACCGAGTTTAGGCAGAGGGATACTACTTCGATGCAGTCAATCCATGCAAGCTAGTAATGGCCAATTAAATGTCTACATTGGCAATATCTCTTGTTAGAGAACTCATACTTCTGAAGGTAACTCGTACAAGAAATCATTAGAGTTATAATTATGTCATCATTGATAAAACCGTTCATTCAGACCAGGCACTGTGGCCCTCTGCATTTTCATTTGAGCATGTAATTGCCAGAATGAATCCCAAGTTGATGTTCTGAATCCAATAATTTTAGGTACGTAACTACTATATACTAAGTCCCTCGTCAAATCAGAAACCCTTTCTACTTCATGTGCTATTGTGATCCTGTTTTATGCTACAAATTATTTTTCATTGGATGTACATATCTCCTGGACTTACACTATGCCAGTTAAAATAGCATATCAAGTCTTGTCCCCGCACCGCTAAGCTCATGATCAAGCTTATCTTAATGCAGCCAGTACATATTCCAGTTAAGTTTATAAGTAAAAGTTCTTATACACTGGATTTGTCATGAATTGAAATAATAATGAACAAGCAAATAACGAAGACAATGGATAACTTAATACCTGTTGTAAGTCAAGAAGCTTCCTCTCCACATCTCTAACCACATCATGGCGCTCTTGAATTTCTGCTAAGGTGTCCATTACCTGCTAACACAGACACACACATCTACATATAAGACAATGATGTCAGCTTTTATGAATTCAGTGATGAGTGAAGATGGAAAGTGGAAGGAAGAAAGGTAACAAAGACCTGGCCTCGCCCTTGTTCCTGGATTGCTTTCTGGAAAATTTGTTCACTGTCACCCGTTTCAATCAATCTGTCAATAGTCTGAAAATTGTTGAATGGTTAGAAGACAAACTAACATAATCCCAGATTTTACTCGAAGTGTGAAGGGCACATCAAATTCTACCTCTTCATCGGCTTGGGTTCCCGTTACTGATTACCACACATCAAAAAGACAAACAATTAGTTCTATGAATAGCAATCACACCAAATCATAAAAATGATTGAAGTAATGAGTAAGTAGAGATTCAAACCAGTATATACACGCCTTTCAATCACATCCCGATATTCTTGATGAATGTTTTCCCTTAGAGTCTGCATATATATTCAGCAAAAGAACACTGAGGGAGAAACCAAATGGGAAAGATAGAACACTCCATGACATATGCATATTTACCTACCTGAAATTCAGCCATCTTATCTTTCAACTTCTTTTTCAAGACACTGCAATTCAACACAGTAAACATGTCAGATTCAGTTTTGAGTTAAAAAAATTGTAGGCAGACAATCACCTAGAAACTATAAAACTTTATGACATTTAGACATCCTAAGACTCATTTAACCCCTCAAATAATTGTACATTACGAGCAATAGCTCCATTAAGATGTTTCCAACAATGGAAAAGCAAAAGAGACGACCAACAAAATTTCACAAGATGGTGGTAAAAGAGGCGAACAAATGAAAAGTAAGTTGGAAGATTTACACTGTTGTTGATGTTCTTGACCGGTCTACACCAGATCCTTTCCCACAGCCAGGCTTCTGCCGATTTTCTAAATTCTACACATTAAAATAAATTTAGTTGAACTGAAATCCAAGAATGGCAAGTTCTGCACACAAAAGTAGCAAATGATCTTACTTCTCTGTCCAGCTCTTCTATTTTTGCCTTCATGAAACGGGCAATTTTTCCAACTTCATCTACATCTTTGTCCATCCGCTTCTTAATTGCTGCAGGCGACAAGACAGTTATGACTATTGAATTAATAAAATGATAATAGTAGACAAAAAAGGATATTTCAGGGAAAAACAATATTACGGATCATGCACAGCGTTAAACTTGAATGCAGCCATAAAATAGCATATATCGGTTCTAATGAGATTGTGAATACATAGACTTGTATATGCATATTCACCTGTATCCATTGGATTCTAGGAAGCGACTGTCATATGTCCCATGGTAACTGCGTGAATTCATTTGCTATCTGTAATTTCCTATTTTAATGACTGTTTTTCATACAACAACTTTCATGTAGTCACTAAGGATATACACCAAAAGAAAATTATGCTTGGACTTAATTGTATATGCTCATTGTAGTTTTGTTCTTTTCCTTCTGTTCGGTGGAGAAAAATAAAAGGATTCATATGCCCTCAAAGACATCTTAATACCGCTTAGTGCATTTCAGTATTAGCAGGATCCAGCATGGATCAACGTCTCATGATATGAAAATCAAACAATGTTACTACAGAGATACAGCTTTGGATGAAACATTGTCCTATTTGTAATGCATGTTACTGGAAGATAGATATCTAAGGGCTTGGTATATGAGCACAAAAGTCTGTATAATAGGCGGACATGTCAAGAATTCTTATAATGTATACCAATATACCATCACAAATGCATGAACAAGACTAATTGAACAGCCTTTGACTCTTCATGCGCATTTCATTCAGTATGAATCAAATTTATTCATAAATTACAGAAAAGGGAAATAAAACAAGCAAAGAGGTAGTCAGTGAACACGCATTTGAAGATGAAATTAGCTTTCGAGGATACAGCAAGTTAAAGATTACCTTTCATGGTAGGAGCCTTTGTAACGGCCTTCGACTCCTCATGTGCATCCTACATACAGTAATCAAAAGATATTGATTTCAGTAATATAGTTAGCTCAAAAAATGGCATTAACCGCTTAATGAAACTCTTGCTAATCATCCGTGCAGTTAAATTGATAATTGATAAGCCATGTTGCTTTCTGGATATCAAAAATTAGTTCTCGGAGAAATATCCTCAAAGACAGCAATACTGCCTTATGTAACCCCTATACATTGAGTTTATCAAAGGTGACAATATCACCCAACATTGTCCTTTTAACTTCACATGTTTGTCCTCCTAAAGTATCGTCATCTTCTAACTAATAATGTCAATTCAATTGAAATGAACTTGCCTACACTAAGTTATGTGTTTACAGAGATAAAAACTAGCAAGAGTGAAATCAAATGTATGTAAATCAGAATCACAGATAGAGTATGAAGCTGTAATTGCTTAATTGGTCCCCAACCATCAGCTTAAACTTTTAGTTGAGTTTCTCCTATGATAGGGTATCATGGCTTTGTACCTTGCGATCACAAGTTCAAACCTTAGGACCTCCAAAATCAACAATTAATTTCGTCGTGATACCCCAAATTGTTGGCAGGCAGACAACCAAGAGAATAACCTAAAGAAGACTGATAATGTACAAAATAGGACAAGATAGATTATACCTGCAGCTTACGTAGTAAGCCATTTAGCTTTTCATTTTGTTTCTCAATCTCATTAACCTGGATAAGAATTAAGAATTCCAAACAAAACACATAGAAAGAAATATTATTTCAACATCAAAACAGATGGGAAAAGATGCAAGCATCCTTTGGTTAGCTTGGGACAAATAATAGGCTACTCCACCTTTTTAAAGAAAATTTCCAATCCTATTTCGCCTGAATTTTGTGCTCCTAACTCAATATCTCTACTTCCAGATTCCCGTCCTCGAGATAAATCGAACGAATCCTGCAAGAAGTCATCATGTTAATATGTACAACACAACAAAGACTAAAGTATAACACTTCAATACATACATCCACGATCATTCAAAATTATCAGATGATGAAAGCCTATCTAAAACTATCAGGACTAAAACCAAATGAAATGACCTATATTACAAAAGGAAAACTACGACATTAAACAATTTCTTCATAGACTAATTTACTCAACTGAAACAATAAGCACTGCCGAACTTTATTTTGTTTGTATATGATTGTGTGTGAACTACTAAAAATACACAGTGCACATGTTCATGTCGCATTGTAAAGGCTCCACTTCATTTGTGTACCACTAGAACAACTAAAATAATCATTTTTAATCTTTGGGAAATGAACTTTCCCTAAATCACTTGGACACTATTAGGCCTCAATAAAATATCTTAAACATAACATCAATCTCTTTAAATGCTTCACAGGGATATTTATATTCCTGCAACTCAGACAAGATGACAACCAGCAATAAACTTCTTCATATCAGAATCATCTACTGTCCATTTGTCAAAACTGACCGTTCAAATTTCTAATAAATGAATTTAATCAATTTATAAGTTCCTGATCCTTCCAAGTTAACGTGCCTTCTAGAAATAATCAAATAATCCAGCCATCAATGCCTTCTTAATCTTTATCAGATCAAAGCCATTACCTTCCCCATTGTTCAAAAAAAGTTTCAGGGGAAAGGAAGGAGGTTTTCCATCCATCATTTTTCAAAAAAGGAAAAAGTTTTTAGGGGTTTAAATGCCAATATAGTGTCCGTGAAAATATGTATAGTAAAAGAAGTTTCAGTAGGTCATTAGTTAGTGATGCTCCCTCAAGATCTTTGTGACATTTCAATTCACTGATAGCGAGAGTCAGGTCAGGAACCAAAAAAAAGCGAGTCATGAATTTTCAATATGGAATTCATACAATCTATAAACCTTGAGCAAATTGATGTAATCTGGCTGCAATTAGCAGGGGGGCAGTTCATTCAACTTCACTCATATGGACTGAAACATAAAACTAATAACTTTAGCATACATATATTTGGATGGCTTTATTATACACTTTCTATATGTCAACCATGGTAAGAAATTAATTTCCATGTATGGGGGAGTTACTCGAATTCGCCCTTTCCTACATATCAGTCGGACTTTTTCACAAATTGTACGAACCGAAGCCTCCATTTTCATAGTTCTTATTCCTTAACTTCAAATACCAATGTATGTGAGTTATCTTTCTTTTATCTTCAGTCATATTAATTGCATCACCCTCCGAGCACCAAAAGGTCTTTTTCATTTAAAAAAAAAGTCTTTTCTTACGCAGTAACATGCTCGGGATAGTAGCAGCCATCATTACATTTCAAGTTGTGAAACCTGAGTAGGAAAGTAACAAGCTTATAGAAACCCAAATTAAATTACAACATAAACCCTTATGGTGCTCCCAGCTTCATTCAATCATCCACCATTTATGACATAAAATTAACTCAAAACCATTGCAATCTCCACAGCCAATAGCTCACATACATTGAGCTATCAAAATTGGAACTAAACGCATATCAACCGAAACCCAATTTAAAAAAAATCCAAATAGCTATCTATCAGCGATCATGACAAAACCAGAACAATAGAAAAAAACGAACACACAGAAACAACAAGCTACATTGTATTAATTAACAATAAATAACAAGAAAAGAGGTAGAAGAATATGAATGGTTACCGTTAGAAGGTCGTTCATGGTGGAAGTAGGCGAATTCGAAAGCTTGGAATCGGAGGAGACGAGTGGAGAGAGAGAGAGCGAGAGCTGAGAGAGGGAAATGGAGATCTGAGTGAGGTGAAGAGAGTGAGAGATACGTGAATTACATAAACATTTGCGAGGTGTTAGGGTTTCTGAAGATCGGAGAGAGAGAGGTTGAAGGTAGGTGATTGTGTATAATGATGGAATTGGAAAGAGAGAGATCAGTGACATACCGAAAAGGAAGGTTTATGAAACTTCACACCATCCTCTCTCTTGCTCTTAATTTCCTTTTTTATTTATTTTTGGTACTGTTACTCTGAGGTTGTCCTCACTCCTTTTACCATGAGTTTTTTTTGAAGAATGAGTTATTAATCAACAATTTAATATTAACATATATATATATATATATGATAATTTACCATACTTTTGTATTTAATCAATATTTAAACATTTAGTTTTTGATTAACTTTTAAAGGTATAATGACACTTTGTTACAACTAACTATAGCGAAATGACACTTTCATACCCTAACTATTTTGTTCTCTTTTCCAGTACCCTAACAATTTATTTGTGACAATCTAGCTCTAAAATGTTTAAAATGCCTAAAATGCTCTTGGTTTAAGAAACTAGGATTGAACCAGTCCAATTTGATTTATCAAACCAATATTGAATCGGTTCAATTTGTTTTATCAAACCAAAATTGAAATGGTTTAGTTTTAAGTTTTAATGACTAAAGTACCCTTATGAGCCATTCAAATTTTCAACCTATGCCATTGGCAATGGAGATTTGAAGAGGAAGGAGGGGTCGAGACGGTGGTCGATGACAGCGTCGTCGCCGGAGTCTCCCTTGTCGGCGACAAGGTCTTGTGTCTTCTTCAGAAACGGAGGTGGTCCCTGCTCTTGCAGACCCTCCAATGGCTTTGTCGGAGCCACCACCGTTGACGAACACGACGGCGACACCAACCCAGCAACAACTTCTTCTTCTTCTTCTTCTTTTTCTTTCACTGTCATAGTCTCGTCGTTGGTGTTTTTTTTCTTTAACAATGGAGAAAACCCAAAACCCAAATCTCCATCTCCTCCTCCATGGCTCCACCTCCCGAAAACCTCACATTATTGTCAACGCTTCACTACTACATCAAATTCAACCCGACCCACTTGAGAAATCGCCACTTCCAATGAAACCCCATTTCAGGAGAGAGTTTCGAGACTCAATTCCTCAGTTCCATCAATGGGTCGGCAATTTTCGACCATAATTTTGAAGAACATTATCCACCCCCTAAATTTGTTTGTTCGGTTTAGAGCAAAAACAGTTTAGGAATAGGGAATTATTAACATATAGTAAACTATCTAGTTTAGGAATTGGGGATTATTAACAATTTAGGAATTGAGGAAGAACACTATCCAATATGGCGGAGAAGATGAACGGTTGAAGAGAGAGAGGGATAGGGTGAGAGAGAGAGAGAGGTGGAAGAGGAGGGCAAAATGGCCATTTCACCATTTGTTTTGAAATGACTATCATACTCTTAAATTTAATTTTAGATTTGAGGGTATAATTGTAATTGCATATTAAATATAAACCAGATTAAACCAGAGATAAACTAAATTGAACCGGTTCAATTTTAGTTTTTTAACCCAAGGGAATTTTAGGTATTTTAGAGGTAGGTTGTCACGAAAAAATTGTCAGGGTACTAAAAAAGAGAACAAAATAGTTAAGGTATGAAAGTGTCATTTCACTATAGTTAGGTGTAATAAAATGTCATTATCCCTTTTTTAAAATCAAGAGATAATTGAGCTATATATATATACACAGATATACGTGTAAATCGTGCGAATCTATGAGAACGCGACATGCGGTGTTGACATGGTAGTGACAGACGTAAACACAAATTTTTCTTCTCCTTCAAATCTCTTATTACACTACTTTTTTGACAGGGTAACACTTTCCTTTAAAATGCATCTCTATATATATCGTAATAAAGTGAAAATCAAGGCAAATACATTGTAATTTAAATTTTAAATATTTATGCAAATATAAATTCAAGTGAGTTAAGCTTTTTTTTAAAATGATACATAATTCTATTTAACTAAATTTTAGCTACCTTAATTTAATACTGTGCTGAACTTCAAATTCTAGTTTAAGACCAACTACTTATACAAGCTCAAGCTGATACAAGTGAATTAAGTTTTGATTTAATATGTATTTTTATTTTGTTACATTTTCTCTGGATTTTGTAACAAAACTTGTAAATTATGTGCATGAGTATAAATTTGAGACACTTCTGTTTTGAATAATTTTTCAATTTGAAAGTACATATTATTTAATTGATATTTACAAGAATCTTAACTTCAATATTAAATCCTGACGGTAGTTTTTAAAGAAAATTGCGAAAAGTTTTTGCACAAACTCTTCCTTAAGTGTATTAGTGGATTATTACGAAAATATTTTATAACTTATGTTTAAATTTGCACAGTTTGTGCAAATTCGTAAAAATTAACATAAGTATTACTTAAGTATTGAATGTTTGAGTTAACACATTTAGAGGTAGGCATGGGTCTAGAACCAGACCGAGCCGCTCAAGAATCGAATTGAACCAAACAACCCGATTCTTCATTTTAAGATCCAGAATCGAAAGCGTTACCTGTGGTTTCAAGTTCTCCAGTCCCGGTTTTGATTCCGATTCGATTTGGATTTGGTCTCTGGTTATTTTGCCAAAGTGCCTACCCTTAAGCACGTTTGAGTTAACACTTAAGCGACACTTACATTAATTTTCACGAATTTGCATACACGATGCAAAAACGAACCCGAGTAACAAATAGTTTTTGTAAAAATGAACAAAAGTGCAAAAGATTTTTTTACAAAAATACAGTAAAAAAGAGCTTGTGCTAAATAAAATAATTATAAATAGACTTTTTTGTAATTTTCTCTTATTTTTACGAGCTCAGACTTCTAATCTACACAAATTATAATTAAATACAAAACTTGAGATGTATTAATAATTCATTATGACTAGTAAATAAATTAACTGATAGGAATAAATATTTTACTAATATCTATATTTGAGAAGCTTCAAAAAAAAATCTATATTTGAGAATATTCGTTAAATTTGTCGTGAAAAATGATATTCCGAGATAATTAAAAGCATGTGAAAAATGAAAATGATTTGAATTGAAAACATATAATTTGAGATCCGAATCTCAGATGGAGTGACCTCATCTTCACTGTCTCACCAACCTCCTGTCTCTCTCGCCGCTGCTCCGGTGAGTCTCTCTCTCTCTCTCTTTAGGTTTCAGATTCGTGTTTGAGATTTGGTGTTCAATTTTGGGAGTTCTCGTCAAAATGATGTATGTGTCTGAAGATTTATTTATTAATGAAATTAATTAATGTGGATTGGAACGGAGCGTGAAGCGAAGTTGTTTGGCGAAGGTTCTTCGCTTAGATACAGTGATGATGGTTTGATTAGTGTTTAGGAACTGAGGCATGCTCAATTTGATTGTAATTATTGCAATTTAGAATATGATTCGTTTTGGAAAATTTTAGAACTGAGGATTTTAATAGCTCAATAATTCTTGCATTGCATGTATTGAACAACGATCCCTAGAATTTGGAATTTGTAGCTGATCAATTTTCCAGATTTTCTCTTCACCTGCATCTTCTCAGTGATTAAAATTTGCATGGATGACCTATTGAATTATATTTGTGACGGGATGTTCTTGCATTTCCTGTGTGTAATTTAATGCTTTGAAGATGCTGACTTGACTTAAATGTCTACATCCATCAGAATGTTGTTTTAACTGTTTGAATTTCGAGAGTGAAATTTTCTAGAGATCTGGTTCTTAAAATCCCTAGCTCATTGATGTGTTGAAAAGTCAATCCAACATAATAAAAAAAGGCCGTGCGGTAGGATGTTAAGTGTTCGGTTGTTAGGAGTATTTGGGATGATGTGATAAGAGTGGTGTCTAGCTAGGAGGGTATGATTGGTTGATTATGTATCAAGAAGTGTCTAGTTAGCAAAGTTCTTGACTTTTTGTTTGCCATTGTCCTCAAGGCACCAATCTCACCATTGGACCATGGCTCACCCTCTAGGTAGTTAATGTGTTTGCGCAATATCAACGCTACAATCATAATGACATCTCATAATATTGAGAAGTGACCCATGAATATGGATATGTATGCGATTAGAGAAGGGAATGTCATTCCATTATGAATGGAAGTCATATTTATAGTGATTAAAAGGGAAAGTATTTATATTTCGTGTATTTTGTCATGAATAAATGCGAAATACTATAACATTAAGGCAGAGAAATGTTTAATAGACTGACGTTATGTTAGCATAATATCATTCTTCATAATCTGTTTGCAACAGTTATTTCCCTATTCAGCTTGACCACCAAATGCCTACTTTCACTTTTTGGCACTTTAATCCCTTCAGATAGAAGAGTTAATAAACAGGCTTATTTGCTGTTCATCTTATATTTTGGACAGGCTAATGAATCAGCTTTATCACTTAAAATGTAATTTGTGCCAATTGGACGTTATTGATTTATCAGTCATTTCTAACTGGTTTCATGTATAAATTAGGGCCTTTAAAAATTAGCGGCTCAAACAGAATTTGCATCTACCTGTCTTAAGAAGACAGAGCTAGAGAAGAAGGGAAAAAAGATGATTGGAGTAGGGAAGACCAAGCAGTACTCTAATGTCCTCGACAAGCCCCTTAACAAAGGCAAACAAGAGGTGGAACCTCTCTTGGTCCAACGTCTTAGTTTTTATCAATCCTTTGTTTGCTCAAATTGCTGAAAATGGTGTGAATTTGAAACTAATTAATGTTTCTTAACTTCTTATTTATTTAGCTTGGGTTGCCTGTATTTTGACAATGGTATCATCGTATCAGTAAAAATCTTCAACTATATATATTATTAGTTTCTTGGCAGCCAGATGTAGGGTTTTGACTTCAGTGTTTTTTTTCCTGTTATTGCAGGTCAGTTTGAGCGCCTTTGCATTCTTGTTTTCAGAGTTTGTGCAGTACAGTCAGACCCAGGTTGACAACATTGCTGAATTAGAACGAAGGTAGGGGGTCACTTGGGGAGTATTAATATTATTTTGGCCGTCTATAATTCTAGTATTCTACCACCAAGTTGAATTTCCATTGGTGAAGTCGTTTATTTGTTTCATTGCTTAACCATGCATTTATTTACTGAGGGAATGACTGATATGATTTTATGTTCAGCAAGGGTCTGTTAAAAATTGCTCAAATGAACTAAACATAGAAGATGCTCACTTCAGTCATAAAGTGGTAGTTAAGGCTCTTTTGTGCCACCGTAATCCAATATATTATATTCAAGTTCAGATTTATTTTTCTTGTACTCACTGCAATAAAGTAAATAATGCAATGTCGTTGGTTGGAGGTGAAAGTGTATCAAGGAAAGCGGATGTGGCGCGATCTACCTTGGTAGTTGTGATGGAATCATCCAGCACAAAGCATTTGCCACTGTGCATCTGTACGCGTATCTTTTTGTCGTACCTCATGACGTTGTATCTTATAATCTTTATTAAAATGACAGACTAGAGGATGCAGGCTATGCTGTTGGGGCTCGGGTTTTGGAACTTCTTTGCAATAGAGATAAGGTGTGAGCATCTTAACACTATTTGACACATTAAGCATAGATATTTTTTAAGTGTTATATATGAAAAGTGTAGGTAGTATTACCTGAATATAATTTGGATTTGTCGAATGGGCACATTAAAAGAATTTTCTTTTGAGAATGTGAACCATTTATTAGTATATTGAGTTTGAAAGCCATATTGTTCACAGTGGATTGTGTATTATATGTATTTTCTTGTGGCTGTGCCCTTGTTCAGAATCCGTGTGTCATGTGGTATAACCACGTTTATGCATGGTGTTAGAACTTATAACTATATTGTGAAATAAGTTACTGATTCAAAATACTCAGCGCCGAATTCCCGTCTCATAACTATTACAGCACAAGATGTTATGTATTTGAAGATATCAATTGTCGTCAGATGATGTTTATTTGGGTTCGGTTAAGTGTTTCAAAATAAGTGTCATGTTTAATCTTTTGCAAAAATTAAGCATTAATGGCCCATTCGCTGACCATGTCCCCATATTTTCTCACTTTGCTAGAACATTTTTTGATAATAACTAAGTCATAGAAGAATATTATTGATAATCCATGCATTAATTCACATAAAAGGAAAGTGGACACTTGTTTTGGATTATCCAATTCGGGAAAGTAGGACACTTGTTTTGGAACGGATGGAGTATATGTTTTTGCACATGCAAAAGCCTTTTCATTAGATTAGCAGAAACTATAATCTGATGCTTTCTTGATGCTACAGGGTAATAGGAGGGAGACGCGGTTGTTGGGTATTCTGTCTTTTATTCATAGCACGGTGTGGAAGGTGTTATTTGGAAAGGTGAGTGGTATGTTCTAATGCTCTTTAACTCTACAGCTGTGATATGCATTTTATTAAATGGGGTTTTCTTACAATAGTTCCTTTGGCCCTCTGGTTAGTAATTTCTTCATCTTTGCTATTGATTAATCATGAGTGACTAAAATTTGTATTAGGGAGTGAAATAGATCTAGATGGGTTCTTTTCTTTGGCCACTTGTTTCACTTAAAAACATTTGTGGAATAGATACTTTTGGCCCACTTTTCAGTGTCCTGCTACTGTTTTTGAAACTTAGTAAATGAGAGCCATTCACATGTTACAGAGGACCAGAGCAATACCTATGTTGGAAAAGGTTTTCTATTGGTATCCAAACAATGGCTGAGACTCGACTTGTTTTCAACTTCCAATATTTTCAACGTCTGATTATTCTGAATTTTATGTTTGTTTATAGTTGTTGTGGCTGATGTTTAATGATACGGTTAAAAATATGCATGGGAACTACTAAACAATTTAGTTAAGTTCACGTGAACACAATATATGAACATATTAAACGGTGGTTCCATGCAGATATATTTCTTTTTTGATCAGCAAGTTGTGTATTTGGGCTCGACTATGCTGTAATGAAGTAAGCCATGCAGATATATTTCACTCTTATAATGGTTTTGATTGTGTTATGAGGTGAAAAAAATTAAACCTGGTCTTAACTCCAAAAGAATTTTTTTCTCTGGTTTGTTTCCTTAAAGTGTGTTCGTATCATGGACGTGGCATCTTAACAACTCATCTTCATTATTTTATTAGGTGGCTGATTCGCTTGAGAAAGGCACTGAACATGAAGATGAGTACATGATCAGCGAGAAGGAGCTCCTTGTCAACAGGTAAGATTCCTGTCAGACATAGTTTCCGTGGTGCAGTTACCAAAAATGGGTTCTGTAGGTTTTAATGGATAACCAATACGCCATTTCATGGCTGCAGATTCATTTCCATTCCTAAAGACATGGGAACGTTCAATTGTGGAGCATTCGTTGCTGGAATAGTAAAGGTAGGCGTTCCACAGATGTAATGTAATGCTCAGTCATCCAATATTTTTGCTGATTAAATCTCTGATGTGAATTTTTTTCCTATTACGAAGGGCGTTTTAGACGGTGCAGGCTTTCCAGCTGTAGTGACTGCTCATTTTGTACCCATGGAAGGTCTGCAACGACCACGAACGACAATTTTGATCAAATTTGCTGAAGAGGTAAAGACTACTGTTGCCAAGTCACTTTCAGCTGCTTGTTTTTGACATTTGCCATGCTTTCTCTTCTTTGCTTAATCTCGTTTTTAACACTTGCCCAGTTTTTCCTAATCTTAATTTCAACACTTCCCATTCCCCATTTCAGTTTGAACAATGTTGTCCTCTAGGGGTGTAAATGAGCTTATTCGGGCCTGATTTTTTTAAGGCCCGGCTCGGCTTGAAAAAAGGTTTCGGTCAGGCTCTAACGAGTTCATATAGTTAATTAAGTTCAAGCTTGGTTTGAAAAAAATAGTCAAGCTCTAGTTCAGCTCGATTCATTTATTTTTGCTATATATATATTTATTTACACTTCAAATCTATATAATTACAGTTAATTAAATACTAAATGAGCTGGCTTGCGAGCCCATCTATCCTTGATAGGTTGGGCTCAAATTCGGCCCAAACTCGATTATAACAAAGACGAGTCAAATATTTGACAAATCAACCTTGAGCGGCTCGTTTACTATTGTACTCTTCTTGCAAAAAGAGAAATTGTAGCTGCAGATTCATATTCCAGCCCCTTTACAACTCAAAAATAAGTGTGCACTTTCTCTGAACATGCATGACTTACCAATAGACCTGCAATAAAAAATGGTTGCTCATATAATTTTCCAATGGACAGTAATTTTCATGATATGTGTAGTGACTAGTGAGGTTGTGGACATTTTTAGATCTTTATTGTTTTGTGTTCATTGCTATTTTCAGGTATTAAGGAGGGAAGCAAGGTTAGGTTGATGATTGTAGTCATGGCCGACCCAAGTGGTCTAAAGCAATAATTTGAATATGTTTTTCCCTCTTAAACTGTTACTGGAGTGTGTTTAGATTATAACTTTGTCAAATGAAAGACACATGAAATGGATATTATAATGAACCTTACTTGTAAATCAAATTGGATGACCCTTTTCGTATAATTATTAGGGATAACAGTTTTGCACACATCTACACTTAAATATATTTTTTCGCCTGAGGAGTACCTAAGAATTGTAAAATTATCATAGTTTCTCATTTTGTTAACTTCCGTTGGGGTTTTTATTTTTAATTGTGATAAAAAAACTAAATTATCCTTCCATGACTTTTAAATTTTCAAACGCATGCCCTTACTCTCCTTCTCCCTCTCCCGTGGCTGAACAATAACTTGTACAGTAACTTGAAATGGCACGTCGAGAGGGTGTTTGAATTTGCCCTGAAGCTCACCAGTCAATAGGGTTGCATTGTTGTGAATGACTGGGTGGGGCTATGAGAATGGGTTCTGGCAAGTAATACCAAATGGCGCTCTCCGCTCTCCGGTGAAGATGTGACCGTTAAGGGAGGAGATGACTTTTAGGGCTTTATTGCGGTGCCTGAAGTGGACAAAGCCAAATCTCTTGCCCCTGGATGTGGTGTATCTGACAATATCGACGCCCCGGAGTTTGCTTGAACGGGAGAAGATTTTAAAGAGTTTGGTAGGAGTGAAGTTGATGGGGAGGTGGCAAACAAAGACGGAGGTAGTAGTTCTGCGAGGCAGAGGCTGACAATTGAGTCAGATCAGTATGAAGAATGGTACGAGTCTTGCAGAGGCTGACAAATGAGACAGATCAGCATGAAGGATGGTGTGGGATCACTGCATAACTCATTAGGATATTTTAACTAACAGAGAGCGGCCTTCGATGTGAATCATATATGCGTATATATAATTTTATTTGATACATAACGAGTTTGTAAGTGTGTTTGGAATAATAGCGCATAGTCAATACACAGGCATATGCTGACTGTACGATAGATTATGTTAAGTATACAGAACATTATTAACGCGACAATGTGAAGTGTGTCGACTATGATATCGTAAACGGTTAAGTTAATATAATTCTTGATGTGACGTTGCTACATGTGTTGGTATGAGTAAGTTAATGACCAATATCATTTGGTTAATCATCGACACATCATAATAACGTGTGTCCGCAATAATCGTGTCACATTGTTAATCACCAACAGTCATATTGTGTGACTTACAACATAGACGACACACCTAGCCCGAATTAGAAAAATGAACACAAACAACTAATTTCTTTTGTTTTATTCTATCAACATCTCACCAAAAAACACACCACTACAGTCAAACTATTATTTTCCACCAAAAACAAGAATAAAACTCTAACCAGACTTAGCAGCACCACCAGACGTCTGGAGCCCAAACCCCAAAGGAAACAGAGGATCATAACCCGGATCGCCGGCATTCATCGGGAGCTGATCGACCCTCCTAAACCACGTCCTCGACAGCTTCCCGGTGAACCCGTAATCCCCAAACAAAACATCGGCGACGCCCTGCCCCTCGCTCCCGGGCAGCCAGGCCGCGACCAGAGCATCGATCCCGTCGAGGTACGGCTCGATCACGACCGGGCGGCCCGAGACGAGGACCACCACGCACCTCACGGCCCCGCACACGTTCGTTATGGTGGCGGGGCCGGGCTCGGGGATCGTCAGGTTCACGTTGTCGCCTTTCATTTCCGCGTAGGGGTGCTCTCCGACCACAACTACTGCGTACGAGAAGTTGCTGGACTTTACGAACTCGGCGGTCGGGTTCTCCTCGTACACCACTTGGGTTGTCGGGTCCACCGTGCTCTTGATAGCTTCCACGATCGTCGTCCCTGCAGGAACAAAATAAATAAGCCACATTTTCAATTTCATGAATATTTTAGGCTTTTCACTTCATTTGAACCGGCGATGAAAATAATTCATCAATCCTCTCATATATGAAGTATTGTTATTTAAACTATTTGGTTTATCGTTATCAAATCATAACCCCTTGATTGATAGAGTATAAAACTATAATTAATCCTTCAGCTTAAACTTTTAGTTGATTTGATCCTCCAATATGGTATCAGAGCTTGTACCTCGCAGACACAAGTTCAAATCCCAAGACTCGAGAAGGAAAGAAGAGGGTACCGTACTGCCGTGGAAGACGTAAAGACAATAAACAAGAGGCACCAGCTGACTCTTAATGGTTACCATAAAAAAGATATCTGGAGCTCCTATTGAAGACATCGGGACATCTAACTTAGCTTCGCATTATTGGCATCCTACCTAAGTCAAGAACATAATAATCAAGAATGTTGATTCTCTTGAGCGTGACTCAAATGCAGGTCCTTTGGACTAAAGTTCAAGTGATTAACCAATTAGTTAAGCAAGCGTTACATATAATATGATTCTATAGACACAAAAACTCTCCCGCTTCTCCGAGCTATCTATCTCTAATTCATTTACTCCTCAGTATCAGTTTAATCTGGCATTTATTTCATGAACCAATAGTAGTTACATACCGACGGTGAGGTCGTTGCCGCTCTGACCCTGCCACGTGATAGTCCAGCCGCCGCACTGGTAACCCAAGTTATCGGCGTGAGCTCCGGCGACGAGCACTTTCGAGGTCTTCTTGGGAAGCGGAAGCATCGGCTGGTCGGAATTTTTACCATTTTTTAGCAGCACCAGCGACTTCCTCACTGCTTCTCTAGCCAATTCTCTGTGCTCCTACACATTAATTAAGCAAACAACAAATTTCATTATTCAGTGTTTCTATTTAAATGGCATTGAGATTGAGTCATAGAAATTAAATGAACTCACTAGTAACGTACCTTGCTTCCCAGGTGATTGAGCAGAGTGTCGTCGGCGAGCGGGTTCTCGAACAGGCCCATGGAGAACTTAACTCTCAATATCCTCCACACGGCGTCGTTGATTCGGCTCATTGGGATGAATTTCTGGTTCACCAAACTAACCACGCCCTCTATGAACTCTGTGTAGTTGTAAGGAACCATCACCTGTGTCACATTGTTTATGTTTATGTAATTGTTCGTATTGACGCATCGCATCGATAAAATTGAATGCATCAATCTGTTTAGTCCAATGTAGAGGAAGAAGGAAAAAAGATGGTTAATTACCATGTCAATGCCTGAGAGTATGCTGACTTGAATAGAATAGGTGTAGTTGGCATCTGGTGGATTGGTGATCCTGTCGATACCACTCCAATCCGACACAACAAAACCCTGAAAATAAAAATAGGCGTGAGAATCATGAGAACCAATATGAAAGTGCCATATGGCAAGGGGTAACGGGTTGCATACTATACTCTATAAGTGAATCCTGTTGAGATCAATAGTGGTGTCAGGAGAGTTTGAAAATTAGTTTTTTCGCGCCTGCCAACTCAGCGCACATAACCAATACATATATTTATATATACCCTGAAATGAAGGGTGTTCTTGAGGAGGCCGGTGATGAGGTCGCCGTTGGAATGCATCTTGAGGCCGTTCCAGCTCGAGTAGGAGACCATGACGGTGGACACGCCCTTGATCACCGCCTTGGAATAAGGCGGCACGTGGATGCTCAGGAGCCCGTGCCGGCTTATCACTGTATTGTCCTCGTCAATGCCCTTCACCGTTCCTCCATCGCCCACGAAATGCTTCGCGCACGCCGCAACCTTAGTTCTGCGTCAAGACCACACATGTAATATATATACATATATATGTACACATCATGATTGATGTAGACTAGTCGCGGTTTCTTATCTATTTAGAGGTCAGATGTTCGAATCCTAATAAATATTTCAAAGACGGTAGAGACACGAGAAGTCGCATACTTTTCGCTGACGAAGGGAACGCCCTTTCGGGTATTGGGAGGAATATCTCCTTGCAATCCAGGGATGATCTCTGTCATCGCCTGAACTATTTTGGGATCTTCACTGTAGCTCTCGTAGCACCGACCCCACCTGGGGTCTCTGCAAACCTGTATCCAAACACACCCACAACTCAGATCGTTACCATATTATTTAGAACAATACATGGAACTTGTAAGTTATATATATACATTACCGCAAGACACGGTGCAAATGTGTAAGGAATGCCAGTAGCTCTGAGTTCAAGAGCAGTGGCAGCTCCAATTCTCTTCACAAGCCCAGGCTCCCTAGTTATATTCAACAACTCATCATCCACCCAAAACCATTTATAATATACCGACTGTTCTTGAAAACTTTAATTTGGTTTATAAAACGAGAAATGATAAAAAACTAAATCGAACTGGAGACTGATCGATTTGTACATGTAGGTCATTTTAAGTCATTGATCCTTATTAATTGGGCTTAAACATATTGGGTCAACCAAAGTAAGTCGCAAGCTACCTTAAATGTGAGAATTTTATAAAAATTAGTTCAAATTAAATTTTACCAGAAATCGTTAATTCAAATCGATCTAAAATGTGAAAATCTCTTGGAATTCAGTTCATAACAAGTCAAATCAAACCGAAAATTGACATGTTAAAAACCGAACTGAATTTATCGGCTCGATTCAAAATCGAACCGTGAACAACCTTATCAGTAAATAATAAGACGGATAGAACATATTGACCAAAACTAATTAATAATTAATTAAATTTATAAGTTTTTAAAACCAAACTATTATACAATTATCGGAGTCCTAAATATCTCACCACTTAGAAGATCATCACCTAATCGTTAACGATCGCTTCGTCAAATTAAAACCATCAATTATATATAATCAGATCGGTATTCTAAAAATCTCTGCATATTTCGACAGAATATCTTATTATCATTTCTAAACACAACGGTTACCTGGTACACCCGAGGCCAATGTTGTGAGGAAAAATGGTGGCATTGTAGACATTGTTGTGTCCATGAACAGCATCAATCCCATAAATCATAGGAATCCCGAGTCGAGTCGACAACGAGCCGCTCTGGAGGCCATTGATCATGTAAATCCAAGTCTCCGGAGGAGCCTTTGGAGCCGGAACACTCCCACCACCACTCAATACACTTCCTGCGTAAATCAATCACCACTTACCCAAATGGACAAGAAAAACCAAAAATGCAAGCTAAACAAGCCAATACCTATGAAGTACTTGTTCATCACCGGCCCGGTCGCCACGCTACGGTCGATCTGCACCATTTGACCGATCTTTTCTCTTAGAGTCATGCGATTCAATAGGTCTCTGATGCGAGTATTTATTGGTTGTTTCGGGTCTCTGTATTTCATGTAAAGTTGTGCCTCAGCTGCCCAGCAACACAACAAGATCATCATTAACCCGATTAAGGGGATTGGAGATTTTGCCATTTTAGTCCTTCAAAATTCAAATAAGTAAAAGAAATGTCAAAAATTATGTTCACTGAATGAAAGAATGAGGGTTGTGTTCAATTTTCCTGTGTTTTCTGAGCATCCAAACAAGAGTGGACTTGTGTGCAGTGTTAGTGAGTGAAAGCAGAGAGCTTTTATAACATGAAACTGTGTAGTTGTGATGTGGAATTCACCACAAAAAAAGATGTAATCTTCAGACTTTTTCTATAATACTGACTGATTTTCGGGTCCAGTTGCAACAAACGATGAACAAAATAAATATCAGCCAAGTTTATATTATGATGTTTTTTAAAAAAAAATTCCATTACAATTATAGATTATCCAATTTTGAATACAAAAACAAGCAAATTGTGGGCTCTAGCCTTTTGTTCTAATTTGATTTTGCTACAGTGTTATTTTAGTGTAATTTGGACAATTTAGTGTCAACCTCTTTTAAACAATTATTATAACGTGGTCATTTGTGTTTAAATCAGACACACTTTATTAAAACAATATAGTTTATAATTAAATTTAAACAAATTAATTAGCATAGGACTGGATTTAATATTGAATTGGACAGTAGCATCTTGCCAGTAATTGACAACCATATCTGTAATAAAACAATTTTATATGCCACAAGCAACGAAAATGCAATGGAATTGTTACCTTTTTTAACAATCTCAATCGAATTAGATAGTTAAATAAAACTATTATTTTATATTTTTCTTGCTTCGTCATAGTATAGTCAAACCCATATCTTGATACAATTTGCGGATAAAAATAAAACAAAACTATTATTACTTGGCATCTAAGCTGCATAAGCTCTGCTTGTTCATTGTAATGACAGAGATGTTTTGAAACTCAATAACAGAAATGTTTCAAAACTTTGTACATTTAGTCCATGAACTCTGTTCCATTATGAGCTCTGTTCCATTATGAGCTCTCAACTATCTTCATTTTGTCACTTTAGTATCTACTTGCTGCTTCTTACAGAACAAACGAATAAACTAAAAAGGATGTGAGTGTAAAAATGAAAATTTACATTTTTATACTAACAAAAATAATAGCATTTCAACATAGTTCCACTTTCTTTCCAAGCTCAAAACCACCACAAACTTAGATGACAAAAGAATATAGGAGACACTGAGAATTACTGAATATTTAAACTGAGCACACATTAACAAATGGATTTGCGGTACCATCCCAGCATCTTCCCATATCTCGATGCCTAGCATTAATCAAGCCCCGGAAACATTCTCCATACTGCACTTTGATGATTAGAGTAACCAAGTCGTTGACCAATTTCATGTCGTGCTAATAATTTGCTTATGCAACGATAGAAGGATCCTGCAGCACAAGAAACGTAAGGGCAAGCTAATAATTTGATTTATTTGTCATCTGGTTGACTATTTAGTAGAATTATTTATAGACAACATAAATATTTTTTTCTATTTTTTGAGACTGCAATTACAAGACATTACTTGTAGTAGAAGTAACAACAACCCACCTTTGCTGTCAAGTTCGACACTGCCATGTGGAATTTTTCTCTAGTTTTTGAACCTGCAACTTGTCCAACCTTTGCCACCTTACTGAAAGCACCATTCAGCCAACTTGTTCCTGCAGTCACATACCTGTCCAGCCGCAAAACCATGTATGTTAGTTTACGCTCTTTCTAATTCGTTATGATTGTTTTCAATTAGGGCTGATGGTGCAAGATTGTTGAAATTATAAAATCCAGGAAGAGGTGAGAACTAGCAGGAAGAGTTCCTATTTTCACAGCAACTCAACCAGTAACATAATGACACCTTATAGATATAGGCGCATACAACGATGGTCTAAATGGTTGGAGCTACCACAGGAGTTCTTTCGAGTTTAAACCATGGGCATATCAGAGGGAAGAACAATGGCACACATCATCCTGACATGACTAAGAAGCATACAAACTATTTCTTTTTGTTTAAACATATTTCTAGAAGCAGCCAATCGTTAACCTTACAAGATGCAAAGCAACAAAGTCCATGGTAAATGCTAGGAAGTAAATAACTAGGTAATATTTCTTCTGGATTGAGATGTTTTTTACCTGCTTGTTTTGACAGCTGATCCCGTGTTATTTATCTTTCTTTCTGCTGCAAATACGGCTGCCATTGTTTTATCAGACACTTGAAACCTTTGATCAACGGACTTTACTTTTTCATTAACCACTGAAATCCCAACTGTTAATTTCTCTGTAAGTCCAACTTTCTTATCGAAAGAAACAACTTTGGCAGATGCGCTAGCTGTCAATTGATGCCTGTCATCAAAAGCTTTGGCCTTGTTCACTGCATCTTGGCGTATAGCAGAACCTTTTGCCAACACATTTGTAACAACTTCTTGTGCTCTATTAACATAAATTCTCCTACCGCTTGGAGAGCTAGCATAACCCTGCTAGCAATGAGATCCCATTAACATATATATTGATAAACATTTTCAGATGCGGAAGACTAGGCATACCAGCTCGCTCAAACTCCCTAACATGCACATATTGTAGGGTGAGGTAATTTAATTATGAAGGGACACATCTCGCACTAGAATGTGATTAACGCCTCAGGCCATTGTGTGTGTGTGTGAATTAAATAAATAGAAAATAGGAGTTTGTGAACCTATAAATCGCTCTCTCCCCCTACTGCCACTTATCTTCTCCATATCCCCTTAATGCTTAAGCATCCATAACATACTTGTAAGCATCCATATTTGTAGGATCTTACAAATATATGCTCACACCCATAACATACTAAACTACTCATCCTTTTCGCTGGCAACAGACAAGGGCCACTGCAATTCTCAGCCATATAGCCAACCAATCTCAGGTGCAATCCACACAAAGGTATGAAGGTATTCTCTGAGATGGAACCCAAAGAATCATGTATATGAAGCCCCAACATATTAGCATATGATTCCACGGCTTGCTTATTTCAGGACATGCCTAAATGGAATGGTTCAAACAGATGAGTATTCTTAAAATCAAGTAACATTAGTAGTCACTTATTGGTCCTACCTCAACATATGTAGATCCATTTTCCTCAGGCGCGACACTGACGAGATTGTTTTCCGTTCTTACTTCCTGCATAAATTGCACCTTATGAATATGATATTTTGACTACAAGTCTTGAAAGGAGGTTGCAGAAATATCAAATAAGTTGACATACTTGCATCTCACATCTTGGTACATAGTTTTCAACAGGAGTTATGCTTACAAGCTGGTCTACAAGTGTCGCTCCCTGAGAAATAAAATTGAAGAAAAAAATCAGAAGATACAAAACGTTTGTCAATATGTAGTAGCAAGAAGATCTAAATCACCACTTCAAAGTAAATAAAAAATTCACCTCCTAGAATGTTATTTCTAGATATGTCAAAATCATGTGACCTATTCGAGTTAAAAAGAGAATGGATTAGCATTATATGTAGACATATCATAGGATTCTGATTCCCAGAATAAAAAGGAAATGGAATAGGAAAAGTGGATCAATAAGCTAACAATGTGGCCAATTGCTTTTACATCATAGTGGACTATAATGGTTTTCCACAAATAAAAAAAGAAGTCAACTTCCAAAGATAGGGATCCAGTCCAACAAATAAATCATCAAATACAAGCTTAACATAAAAATTCCCAAAAATATGACATGCAGTTTCATACAAACGGTACAATTCAGTTCAGATCTATGCACCTTTCATGAAATTTTGATCCACTTTCCTACCATCACCAACAAGCAGTCCTTTTCTAAAACAAAGCTGGGGCTTGTTGAAGGAATACTTCAACAGAACTCATTGGAACAAAAATGTGACTACTCTCCCTGGTTACATAAATTAATGATACTTCTAAGCCTATGGATCTAATTATCCATATTATGCTATCATAAATAATGCTTTCACTTGCCTTTTGGTCATTAAAATAAAGGTGTGCTTGTGCATATGTCTGTCTACAAACAGTTGAAAATGTGAAATAGCTGGGGTTTGAAAAAATATTTGGAAATACCACATGAAAGAGAGATATGGAGACGTACCGATAAACATAGTGCAATTTCAAGTGCCTTTGGATCTTTGAATGTAACAAATGCAGTCTTTAGTTGGCCAGATTCTCTGCAGAGAATCAGAGTTAGGAATTAACACGAGGACAAGAGATGTGTAATAAACCTAATTAACCCTTTCCCCAATAAGCTTTCTCAGATAACACAAAAAACAAATTAATAAAAAGAAACTTGAAAAAAATAGCATAAACTATAGGTTTCTCCCTCCCACGAAAATATTCCTAACACTTAAACACAACACCAATAAATTATACTCTCTTATTTTGCTTCCTCAACATCATATTGATTGCTCAGGAGAAACAAGACAACCCAACTAAACTTTATATACCAATTAAAGCCGACCATGTGAAACTTAGGCAGAATTTAATTTTGAACAATAATAACTCAATCAGACATATCTTCCCAAAATTTACACTTCAAAATATAACCACAAGATTGCTTTAGACTACAATACTACATGGTTGTTCACTATTCTCCTGTGAGAAAAAGAAAAAAGAAATCCATAATTTAGCTCTATGTCATTTAAAATGCCAGCTGAACTCATCTTTATAAATTATCACACAACAAAGAATTGAAATTGACCAGCAAACTGGTAAACTCGTCTTCCTATGCACCTTCAATTTTCTTGGCAACCAAACAGAAAATCAAATGAACCTCAAAAAAGACAGATCCTACAACCAGACCACCGGACAATACATCCAAATCCGCCTCTTAACGCATACCTCAGGATCTCAATCCGTTCGATTTCTCCAGAAAACGAGAAAAACTCATGGACCTCTCTCTCGGTCGCTAGATCTGAAACGTTCTTCACCTGAACCGTTCTCGTCTGCAATTTCAAAGAAAAACAAAATTCAAATCAGAATCATCACCAGAAACTGAAAATTATCCGAAATTTCAGAGGCTGACCTGAATCTGCATAATTTGTTTTGAAAATATGCGGATTTTTGCTGATTAATGGCAAAATATATCTTGATGTGTGGCTTTGTGTGTGACCTGTACAGCTCTGTACTAATAATATTCAGAGAGAGTACAGTTCAGCTCAAAAAATAGGAGACAGCATGAACTGTTGCGAGAGAGAAAAAGAGAGAAAGAGAATGGGTTGTTAATGATGATGAAGACGTTAGATATGTGATTTTACACTTTTACCCCTGATATTTCGGCGGCCCAATTGTCAGTTTTGCCCTCGTCTTTTTGTGGCTTTTGTAAGCAATAATAATTCTTTTCTTTATTTGGTTGTTGGAATATAACTGTGGAGTCTAAATTTGATCACTATATTTTCTTAATTAATTGATTTGATGACGTAATGAAATGGACAGGAACGTGATTAAGGCAAATTAGGCAATGTATTAATAGATGCTTATATCATTGCCAAATACGAACTAATTAAACTTGACTGGTACATCAATCGAAGTATGAAGCACATGTTTTATTTTTAGTTAATTTAATTATTTTTATTTAAATGTTTGTTAATTAAGATGACTCGTGTACTTTCAAGTAAGTATGTTTTTTTTACAAATTAGCAAATAGACTATTAACGTTTAAAAAATCTAGTCACCGTTACTTTTGGTTTTTCTACCTAAAATTCATTTAAATACAATATTCAAGCACATGTTTTAATATATATTTTTCATTATTGTATATTTGGCTACTATATCAACTCGGCAAGGGTATTATTATCTTTATTCAATAGAATATAGAATGATATTTGGATATAAATATATTAAAGGTACATGTTAGACATTTTGGTGATTATTTTTTCAATTCTGGATTGAGAAAATATCACATCAGTTTTGATTATAAAAATATTAAATAAATAAGAGTGGTAGGGGTATAATTGTAAATGCAACAAGTGAAATTGATTGAGTGGTCAAGCCATCTTTAGCCGCCGACGAGGACTTTAGTTGGACTCTATTTGAAACCCCATTTTGTCCTTTCTCTCTCATCGCCAGCCACAATTTCTTTTATTTTATAAATAATAAAATAAAAAGAAATTGTGATGTAGATGACAAGTCAAGGATCGACTCGTTGCTCTCGTCTAGATTATTATAAAATATACTGCGCAAAAATAATAAAATAAAATGATTATTATAATCATATCGTGTTAACGGTACAAAATCATGACGACTTTTTGATATTTAATTAACTGATTTCACATTAAAAACATCAATGACATGAACCAGACACTTGCCATGAATTGAAGTCACTGGTTTTATTGGCCGCGCGTGTAGGTAGCAGCGTGCTTCGCCTCGGTAAATGTTAATTAGTACCGAACATGTGGTCCAAAAAAAAGAGTACATACCTTAACCTTTATTTTTTTATCATTTAAATTTGTATATTATCATATTTTCTCTAATTTTTAAAAGTTTGATGTGATATAAGTTACGAATTTTATTTAATAAATTACAACTAATCCGGCATATGTTGGACAGCTGAAGTTATAGATGGCGGGACAGACTCCTCACGATAATCTCAACTATTGTTAAATAACGCATACTTGGTCAATTCCTGAGTCTATGTGATATAAGTTTTAATTTGTTAATATAATATTTTTTTTGTTACAATGTGTTTAACAGTTTCACTTATTTAAAGTAAACTACTAATATTAAATATTTTATACGATGTGCTATATAATTTTATTAAATTATTGCTTTATAGAATATTTTGTCATACTTGTGTTTTCTTATAATATTTAAAATTTATACGGGTAGCTTTCTAATTTTTACAATTTTTTAAATAAAAATGAAACAAACCAAACTGAGTCATTTTTTTAGTTTTAATATTTTTTTATCGCTATTAATTTTGTAGTCGAGTCCAGTCACAATTTGGCCAACCAGTCTCAAGTTGGGCCTTCAGACTGATAGCCCGTATAAAGTTGGGCCATGAGATTGCTTTGGCCTCTTAAGATTTTTTCTCTTGCTGTTACATCATTCATCATTTCATCCTAAACTACTTTAAATCCAACTCCACTTAAATATACACCGAGTCTCGAACTCTGACCTGAGATTAAGTAACGAGCAAGACTAACTATTAGGTTTAGTTCAAATGTGACCTCTAAAATAGTTTTGGACGACGTTGTTAGGCAAAACACCACAAAGTCACGAGTAAGCAATTTATAAACGAAATCGGGTCTAACCTGTTTAATGGATTGAACTCATGGCTTGTCAGATCGGTTCGGGTTTTATTAATAACAACTCAAATAATTTTACGTTGTCAGTACAATAAATTACAAGTATATGAATAATTTGGAATTGGTGACAATTGTCTTCGTCAACATGTAAAATTATGACATAACATGATTATAATTTAAGAAGACAATTCTTAAATATTTAAAACCGAACATTTTATGTCAGCCCAAGAAAATTCGGAATAAATTTGAATTCCTAGCCTATACTCATTTCTGTTTAGGATAGTAAATGATCTAAAACTCGATATTATCAATCCAATCAAGACAGGGCGAAAAATCACATTCCCAATTAAAGTTGAACCGGATAAATAATTTTGATTTATATATTTTATTAAAAACAATATTTTAAATACACGTTTAATTAAACAATATTTTAAAACGTATTTAAATCCATAACATATATATTACAACATTTCAAGACTTGCAACATTTGTAGGCGACGTAAGCTCCGACAGCCGCTCCCGCCGCCGCCGCCGCCGTCGTTTTCTTGCTCATTCCCAAACCCGAACTGAACACATTCTTAAACTCATTCACTGCAACTTCGTTACTCTTAATGTTATCATTACTAATTTTGTTTTCACCCTCGGTCCTCGTACTTTCTTGAATTTGCGTGGAAGGAAGGGGAATTTTGGGCATTGTGACGACGAGCTTCGCGCCCGAAAACACAGCGTTGATCTCATTTGCGTTGGCGTTGCCCGGAATCGACACTTCTTTGCAGAAACGACTCCGCTTGTTGTCGTTTAACGGTCCTTCTCCGCTGATCATTATCGTTCTCGTGCTCTTTATTTGAACTTTCAATTGATCTTTCTTGAAATCTATATATAGTAGAATTCCAAAATAAATATCAACCAGCTCAAAAGAAGAAGAAATGTACCTAAATAAATATTGATTCGAGGTTTTAGTTAATTTTGTTTGCATATTTTCAAAAATAAGAAGTAATTTTTTTTGAATAAAAACAAAACAAAATTTGTTTCTTCTTTTCCTACAAATTCATTGTTCCATTTCTCGAGCGCGAGGCACCAGTTATATTTTGTATTGATACAACTCAAATTGAAACAATACGTATTACAAAGTATTATAATACGTGTTTTATGGATATTTTTAACGTTAACACGTACAGGGGAGATGGACCTCGAGAATGTCGCGACCTTCCCCTCTTTTCCAGCTGCAAAATGGTTCGAACTCCTCGAAAGTGGATCCATTAGGCTTGGTTCCCATTAATTGATTTCGACTCGATTAATGTTCTTGATCGAATATCATGATCTCTTTTTATAGAAACACAACGATATTGATCAAGTTTAAATCAAGAGGTTTCGTTTCCTATAGGTTTTGTCACATTAAGAGAAGTTTATATATTATTCCTTACCCAATCTGATATTTCTTTGCACCTACACAAACTCCTGTTGTGATTCCTCGGGGAGAATAATTATTCTTGTCCTACACATTTTCTCTTGCACTGTATAAACAACTCCATATAAATAAGGAGTGGAAAGGGTTGTTATGTCTCATTGTTGAGTCGGTTCGATTTAAGAAAAATTGAACGGATGAAATTTGGTTTGATTTGATTTTGAACTTGAATTTGTCGATTTTTTATTTGGTTCGATTTTTATGAATCGAACTTCATGAAGTTCTCACATTTTATAATGTTTGACTTCTTATTTGATATGATGATTTTTGGTTCGATTTCTTAACCAATTTTCATGAAATTCTCACATTTTGTGCTGGTGTTAACTTATTTTTGTTGGCCCAATATTTGTAGTCCAAACTAATAAATATCGGTGACTTAAAGTGAGTCACATGTCCAATTCAACCGATTTTCGATTCGATTTTAATCGATTTTCATTTTATAAAAATTAAAACCAAACTAATAAAGTTTCAGTTTAATTTTAAATCGAATCAATTCAATTCTTTTCGGTTCGATTTTGAACCAAACCACTTTTAACGTGCAAATAATGTAAGAGAATCTAGAAGCAGAATAATACATATACGTGAATAATTTTTTGGTGTGTCAATTAAAAAAAACTAATATACAAATGCGGTATGAAAAAACTACATGTAATATAATTTTAGCAATAAACATAATGACAGGTTTTTTTGTAAGTAAACTGAGAATTATACAAGGAAAGATCCGTCAAAGCGACTTTCAAAAAATTGAATGAGATAAACCTCTCACTCATAATCTAGTCGATAAAACACAATTAAACCAAAATGAGGGCAATCCTAAACAAGCAAACTCTATTCGGTGGACAGCCTCTTAGAATCTCAACAAACAAAATAATAATTTTTTTGGGAAAAATTGACGATTTCATTAGATAGAAGAAACGTCTGTCAACATAATACGAGATAACGCGTTTGGTGATGATATGATATAGTTAAATACAAAGGTCTATAGTTTAATCTAATGCATTTACATGTTATTATCCAATGACATAAAGTATAGATTAGTACTTCAACAAAAACCTATCTTTTACCGATTTTGCAGAGACCAAAACGCCGAAGTTTGGCATCACTGAACTGACACAGTCCCATTCCATGCCTCCGAAGACCAAGAGAAACCTCGTTATAGGCCCTCGTCCCAAGCGCAAGACGATCGCCGCCGACCTAGCGTCACCTCCGGCCATCGCCGCCGCTTCGCCGGCCGTCTCCGATCGGGTGAAGAAAGTCTCTCCGGCGATTGAGAATGCGAGACCTAAGCCTCAAATTGAAAGGTTTGTCTCCAAATTTGAAGATGATCGGGTCGTCGGAGCGGAACAAACCCTAGCAGAGAAGGTTGGGCTTTCGGCCGATCCGATTGGTAGAGAGGAGAAAGGTGTATCTGATTCTGATATGGATGCTTATGGGACTGATTCTGTGAAGAGAAGTCGCTGTGAGATTGGCGGGAATGTGGTAGCTTCCAGTTCCGAGAATGGTGAGGGGATTGTGGTGAAGAAGATGACGAGAAAGGCTGTGAAGAAGCTGGTGAAGAAGAAAGTTGTCAGAACGGTGAAGAAAGTTGTGGATTCTGATGGGAATTCGAAATCTTTGGTGACTAGAAACAGTGATTCTTTGGTTTCTGCTCCAATTGATGTTCACAATCCTTGTTTGAGTTTGGAAGCTTCAGTTTTAGAAGCTGGAAAATCTGGTTGTTGCAATGCAGGTGGAGTTCGTGAAGTAGAGAAGGAGAAGGAGGTTGCTTCCGAGGCTGAATTTTCAGTGGAAGCTCAGAATGTTGGAAAAATGCCTCATTCTGCTGCTGCTGATGCTGCTGTTGAACTTAATTCGTGGAATGTTGATCGAATGGAAGTTGAAAATTCACATAACAGTGAGGCAACACTTGTGGTTGAAGATTCAATGAAAGTTCCGAATGCAGGAGAGGAGACTGTGGCTGAAGAGGGGAATGTGGGTTTTGTTGAGGATATGAGCGGTGAATGTGCGGCGGTAAATTTAGAATCTGGTTGTGCAGGAAATGAAGGGGTCTTTGAAGATGTTGGCAAGCCTAATCAACGTAGATCACAGGGGGAAGGAGCAATGGAGGCGTTAGAGCGACGCAGGAGGAGAAAAACTGAGATTTTCATAGGTGGGCTGGAAAAGGAAGCAAAGGAGGAAGATGTCAGGAAAGTTTTTGAGGAAGTCGGTGAGGTTGTGGAAGTGCATTTGCTGATGAAGGGGGGTAATACTGGGAGGAATAAGGGTTTTGCTTTTGTGAGATATGCTTCTGCAGATGATGCCGAACATGCTCTGGAGAAATACAGAAATGTCAAGGTAATTGACATGGTCTATTTTTCTTCTTTACCGCATATTTGCGATTATAAATTGTCTATCACGTGAAACTTGGGTAACACAGTTTCATGACACCACCATCATGGTGTTATATCATCTAATTGTTCCATTCTGTGGACTGACATGAGGCACAATCAGATGCTGGAACCTAACGGCCCATTTCAGCAGAAGTTGGCTATTGAGATTAGAGAGTTCTTTCCGTAGTGATGGGAAAATCCTCTAGGTGACCCAATCGGGTTGATTTGGATTTCACGCTCCAAAGTCCCTTAACTCGATCCCAGTTACGGGACTGTAACAGTTATGCATGAATTTATTTATTTATTTCTTAATATGAAACATGAAATGAATCCAAACATATATGATGTATCTTTATGCCTTCAATACGACTCTTTGCCTAGGAATTTAGGATATCGGACTCACTTTGTTTCTCCTGACTCCTGAGCGTATAAGTAATATCATTTTTAGGAATTTCATGAATGTGTTTTTGTTAAAATTTGAACGTGTTTTTGTTAAAATTTGAACGTTAATGATAGAGAATTTACAGAAAATGCATGACATGTGCTTTCAGGCAGTCACGTGGTTTTAAAGTCTCATACCCTGGCAATAATCGTGTGCATGAAAAGGAAAATTAGCCATGCAATTAGAAATCTCTCATCATTATAGTTTCTTATCAGCATTTATTAACATGGACAATTATCTCCAAACTAAGATGCTATAGAAATTACCTGTAATGTAAGATTCTAGGTAGAGGTTTATACTGTTTTAGAAAAAAGTGAGGGACCCACTTTTCTAATATATTTTGTCCCATTATTTAATGTATCGTTGAATTAAGTCTATTGATAGTTATTTTCTTTTTAGAAAACTGCTTGCTTAAATGTCTAGACATTGTGGCTAAACTGCAGTGAGAAACAAAGTGACATCGGCATATTAGATGGTTCAAAAAAAGTTATACAATTGAAGCAAAATATTGGAGAAGTATAAAATGTATCTTTCAAAATATGAAGGTCTGAAAAAAATATAAGTAAATAATTAGCTAGGAAGTTAGTGTTAATTGTTTAAACATAAACTATTGAAAGAAATCAAATACCTTTTCTCATCTACTTTCTGTTTTGCGTGAAAGTTGACGCCTTATTCTTGTTTTGCATTGAACATAAGTCAAAACCTGACTGGCCTGGTTAATTTCCTTCTATTTAAAATTCTCCCATTTTGAAATTACTGTTTCTAAGGTTACCTCTTTGTTCAGTTTGGTAGGTAATCATTGGGAGACTTAGTTATTTTGTACATTCAGTTCTTTCTGGGCATTGCGAGTGGAGAAAAGTTCACACAACACATCCTCAAGTAATTTGAAAAAAATTCTATCGAAAACTAAAGTGCTATATACCCAGCTTAAACAAAACAAGTATACATTATTTTCACCATGTTCCTGAATCTCACATGCATACCTTTTCTGTTTTCAAAATTATAAATTTTGTACTCCTTGATAGTTTGGTCTTTAATTACTTCTGTAGCAATCATAATACATCTTAGTAGCCAATACTAATTCACTGTTTTCCTTGTCAATTTCAATCAAAGATATGTGGGAAGGAGTGTATCACAGCGCCTGTCGAGGGGTATGACACATTATTTATTGGTAACATAGACAAGAAGTGGAAGAATGAAGATGTATGATTTTTTATATATTGATTTCATAAAAATAAATTAGTAATATTTTTTTTCATCTGAGAATGAATTTGTCTTCTGGGCAGGTCATTAAACTGTTGAAAGAGATTGAAATTCAGAAGTTAGATAAAGTCACAGTCATGCCTGATCCTACTAATCTTGGTTGTAACCGTGGGTTTGCATTCTTAGAATTTTTGACTTGTAGAGATGCTGAGAATGCTTTCAAGAAACTTCGAAACAAAGAGTTAGTTGGGAAGTTTCATAATATTAAAGTATCTTGGGCTGAACCCTTAAACGAGCCAGATGAAGAAAAGAGATCCAAGGTTTGTTCATATAAAGCTTTTAATGGGTACAATGATATATTCATCTCAAAGTTAACTTTTGTCAGGTTATTTCTATTCCCCCCCCCCCCCCCCCCCCCCCCCCCCCCCCCCCCTAATAGATGTGGTTCGCTAGAGTTCTTTGCCTAATCATAAAATAATCGTGGCTCATCTATCTGGCCTCTTTGTAGATCAAATCAGTTTATGCGGAATCCTTACCTTCCTCTTGGGATGAAGAGAAGGTAAAATTTTATTTTAAAAAGTATGGGGAGATTGAAACTGTTGTTCTGGCACGGAGCCTACACTCTCCAAAGAGAAAAGACTTTGCATTTATTAACTACACAACTTGTGAGGCTGCTGCTGCATGCGTCAAGTCATTCAATAATGAAACACTGAGTGATGAAGGCTCCAAGGTTTTACACTTTCATATAAAAGTTGTGATCATTATGTATTGAATTTGGCAGCTCGGATGAAAATATCTCGTATAATGGTGATCTTTAGGTGAATGTGAAAGTCTCTCTTGCAAAACATACACCTAAGAGCAGGCCAACTGTGAGACCTTCAATTCCGATCCATAAGAAAATTTCCGAACAGATGCCGAAGGCAATTCAACGTGAGTGCTCATTTTTCAATCACGACCATACTTCCATTTATAGAACATTAAAGCTGAAAATATAGACATTAGAGAATTATATATTATAATAGAGAAAAAAGAGGGAAAATAAAGTAGATGACATAAAAATATGATCAGGGTTCTGAGTGTTCCAAAATAATATTTCTCATTGTTTAATATTTTGTGGAAAACCAACCTCTATAGAAGTGTTTATTATTGAATACTTCATCAGCATTTTAGAAGATTTCCCTGGAAGTTTCTTCCTAGCACTAAATGGCTCCTTTTTGTCATACATGCATACATGAGTAATTCCGTCTATACTTTGTAAACCTATATCTGAAGTGGTCTATTAGTCAATTTGATTGAACTTATCATATCACTGCATATTGGTTTAGAAGCTAACTCATTTGCAACTGCTCGTACTTGGAATATGAAATTGTTACATTGGTATCTACTTTAATAATATAAATTTGCTTAGACAAATTCTGTCCATAAGAATGCTACATTATTTTGTGAATATTTGGCTTAGAATGACATTATACTGTGCAAAAAAGTTATAAATGTATCTCAGATAAGAAGTGCCTCCTTGTAATCTCACCAGTAGTCCATGTTTCTGTATAATGTCAATGACTCAATATAGCGAAACTTTTTTGACTTTGGTGAATAAGAAAATTCGTCCACTCAGGTGGTCAGAATCCAATATACCCGAGGAATGATGGAATATACATCGGAAGTAATCTTGGTGATGATAGAAGTGATAGGCTGTCTTCTACAGATGCTGAACTTTTGCAAATCTTGAGGCAGCAGGCTACACGGAGAGATTCAGAGAGGATATTGGGCAGAGGTATCCAGTAATTTTCTATTTTTGGTTATCCTTATATTCAGATATTTTACTTTTCTGTTTATGTATTCATCATAATACCTATTAGCAAGCATATTAGAAAACTCCCTGCATGATTAGGTATATGCGCTCACCCATTTTGAACCAATATGCAGTGACATGATTATCAGAAAATGTGCATGATTATGTTTTCATTTTGTATAATTTGTAAAGAGGAGTAACGCAGATTGAGTAATTAAGGGAGATTGCCATTTCTAGTTATCCTTATATTCAGATATTTTACTTATCTGTTTATGTATTCATCATAATGTCGCTCTTTAGCATGGATATCAGAAAATCCTTACATGAATATGTACGAGTACGCACCCATTTTAAATCTTAGAAAGCTGTGTACAATTTCTGTATTCTTTATCTTTCATTTTGTACAATTTGAAGAAAAGCTGAATTCAGATTGACAAATTTGGAAATTTAATTGACTTAAATAATTAAGGGAGATTTCTATGATAATTGTTAAATGTGAATTTGAACATATTACTCTTAATTTTATGGAGTGTGAAGTATATTAAATCGCTCACAATACCTCGATATAAAAGGAAAACTTCTACTGCTGTTGGTTTGGCAATGGAATCATCTGACTGAGCTAATGGTGGATAGCAGTGGCCCAATAGTATTGTCATCTCTAGGTTCCGTGGTTGATCATGTGGATAAATTGTTATTCTCAATTCATTGAGACTGGCTATAAGTGCATCAAAAAAACAATAAAGCATCTATGCGGATCATACAATTTGAAGATTTCTTCTCTTGACATAAACTTGTGCCACATTTTATCTTACTCTTTATTATATTTTTCTCCACAATGAATGTTTCCCTAAAGAAATATTATGGCCAACAATTGCTTTTTCATTTTTTTTTTGGAGGATTAAGTTTACACCGTGAATGGGACCTGAACTGCCACCAGGCCAAAGATACAAGCACTTAAAATAACAATATTTTTAATAGTAGTGTGGTAAAATGCAAAAAAGAGAAAAGAAAGAACAGTGGTATGCTCATAAAAAATTTCAGCCCATTATTCATATAGTAATTATTATTCAGGCAATTCCCATTTTCACATACAATAGACACATTGGGGACAATGCACAGTTTTTGGAGGTATTACTCTTCTATTATCGCCCCGTTGTGGATGCCCTTAGTAGTTTGATTGTGAGTGGAGCTGGAGCTTTGATATTTCCAGCTGAGTATGCTTGAGCCAAAGTTCATGATTTATAAACGAACCAAGTATACTCATTACCACCTCTACCAAATAGGCACAAATTAGGGAATGAGAACTGCTTCAATTCAATTCAAATTTAAATTTTGTTATATATACCTCTGTTATCTAGAGCTCCTTTTATTTTTATTTAGAGCTCTTGATGGAACAAAATAATGAACTTAATGCTATTTGTTATCAAGTAGTTTGAAAGGTTGCTATTAGTATATTTGGTGTGTGCTTAATTATATATTTAGAAGTACGAGCCGAACAACTGGCTCAATTGTTTTCTTTACCTTGTTAATAATTCTCATGATATTCTTACTCTCTCCGCCATGTACAGGGGGAGTTCCTTCTAGTGAGAGTCATCTGTATTCCCTGCCTGAAAGGAAGGGTCCATATTCTGCAGTAGTAAAGTCTTAGATTGACTTCTGCATCAACTTTTATAGCGATCGTGTTTTTTTCAATATGCACTGAACTTCTCTACCCTTTCAGGGAAGCGAACCACTTTATCCAGATCCTAGAGATTACCCTCGATTGTGCATGGAAAGGTCTTATCCAGTTGCAAGCCCAAGGTATATCAAATTCATAGCTCCCTTAATTTTCTTTGACATGTATTTTTAAATATCCACAGATGATGGTTAAATCATATATAGGGTGAGATTTGTCAATTTTAAAGATCTATATGCAATGCTACGTTGGAGCGCAAATATATACCCACATATAAAACTTGGAAGCATTAATAAAATAGGGAAATATCATTATACTGATGCTATGGTTTGGCGGTTTCCTCTGCGATTAACATGATGAGAATCAGGTTGGAACCTCCTTAACTAGATTTCTTTCTCATTTATTTCGCACTTCTCTCTAAAATGCAGCCTGATATACATATCCACATAGGTTGAACTCTTGGGAGCCTAGTACAGAACTGTAGCACGAGTATACTACCTGCTAGGCAAAGTTTTTTTACAAAGTGCATAAGCATACATAATCTCTTGCCAGTATTTTTGTCACACACATACATACATATATTGTCGGGTCTTTATATTTTTGTTAGTTACAACTAGCTGATCCGTGCTGTCATTGATTGCAGTACACTGTGTCAAGGTGTTGGGTTGACTTCTAGAACCTACTATCACTCAGCGGAACCTTATACATCAGGTAAGCAGAGATGGGTGTCGATCTATGACGTTGATTGTAGCACATCGTTCCTATGTATTTTTTTTATCTACAAGAAAGCAGAAAAACTATCCTACCATTAGGATTTTATTATTGGATCTCATATAAGATAGTGTGCGTCTTGACCAACCAGGCCAGCACTAGTGGGCTTGTTCCTAATCCTAGGTGTTGGTTGACATTAAAAACCTATTATTAGCAACAATTTGCAGCTTATCACCGTTTTCCTTTTCCCTCATTGTTTTTCTTTCTTTCTTTCAGGTTTTGTGCATACAAATTATTCAAATAGATTCCAGGTATGGGGTTCAAGTGTTGAATATCTTTGTATGGTGCAGATAGGGAAACATTTATGTCAATAATTCATGATTACATGTGTCCAAGCAAATTGTCCGACATAGAATAATGTGTCATGGTCATGCATGATTACTTGCGTTCAAGTATAGTGATCGGCATAATTATATGTGTCCAAGAATAGTGTCTGTAATAATTAAGGTCGAGAATAGTAAATGCCGTGATTGCAAGAGTCCAAGAATTGTAAACGTCACTTACTATTATGAATAGTATATGTTGTCTACTATTGCAAAGGCCACTTGAATAGTAAGGGTCACTGTACTATTACATAGGTCGGTTGGAATAGTAAGGGCACTTTGGTGTGCCTATAAATAAGATGTCTTGGCATTGCCATCCTCAGATCATCTTAATTCGAGTCTAGTATCGAGTCTTGTAAGATAAGTGTTCTCTCTCGAGTCCTCTTGTAATCTTTTGTATGTTCATCAATAAAGCAATAATGCATGATTACATGAGTCCAAGCATAGTGTCCGGCATAGAATAATGTGTCATAATCATGCTGGTCACTATGCTTGGACGCATGTAATCATGCATGAATATGACACATTATTCTATGTCGGACACTATGCTTGGACGCATGTAACCATGCATTATTAATTGCTAGAGTCCAAGAATAGTATGGATCACTTACTATTCTGAATAGTGAAGTTCACCTACAAATGCAAAGGTCATTTGAATAGTAAGGGCCACTTGCTATTACAAAGGTATATAAATGCAATTTGGAGCACTTTCACAATTTTAAGGAGTATGTTAGCATTATGCTATGCTACATCTTATACACATAAGAGATACACACACTGACAGTAAATTTTAGTATTGAAAAATAACACAAAAAAATCATTTATGAAGCTTTTTCCTCCAAAAGTTTTTTTTACCCTTGGTTGGTGGCTTCCTTGGGCCAAAAAATATGAAGATTCTGCTTCTTTTTTCGTCCGTATAATTGTGAAAATGCACTCACAATTCAGAACATTCATAGATCTCTGTTGAATATGATTGAACTAGTTATGCATATAAACAGCATATTTTTTTCTCATACAACAGGATATGAAATATGGGAAATTAAGAAATCGATGTTATATGCTATATATGCATAGTTTTCAATTGCTTTTGTTGAATTGAATGCATTTGTTTTCAAAGCATTTGTAGTGCAATAGTACAACAGTGCAACAATGTGATAAAATCAAGAATCTAGAATATGTACTTTTCCACCTCGTGGAGTTTTTAGCTTTAATGTGTCTTTCCATATCATAACCCCAAATACCAAATTGTCTTCTTTACTGACATATCACTTCCCAATAACTAGGAAACAATATGAGTTTGAATTACAATTCAACATAGAACCGACTCATTTATTTTACTTCCCAAGTTGGAAAATGTCTTTTCAGTTCACTTGTTGAGTCTTTGCATGTCCTTTGCAAATGATACGTAGTCAGTATTGCCCTCTGGACCATTTGGCTGGCCTGGAACTCGTTAATCTCGCCAGCAGGGACATTCCTCAAGATTCAGCACCAAGGCCTTCTCCTCCGCCTGACTCACATTTAGGAGTTAGGACCCTTATGTGATTCATCAATCTATGCTGTCTTGGCATTCTTCTCCTCTCAAGGGATTCTTCGTCTCTGTAATTTTGTAATCTTTCTTTTTATGATTTTAGGTGGGCGTCCTAGGTATCATTTGTGTTCGGGTTCTTTTCATTCTCTTTGTTTTGCTTTTTTGTTTCACTTTTTAAGCAATAAACCTTTTCTTTGTTGATAAAAAAACTTCAAGTTTTTAGAAACTTTATTCTATGATTGCTTTAGTGATTAGAGAAAGTTAATTTCAACCATGTGGAGCTAACCAGTTCAATAATAGTTGTTTGTATCATTGTATGTGTTACAACTTATAATGTTGTGAATTGAGAAGCTACTATGCATCTACACAGCCCCTGACATCATTATTAGTGATCCTAAAGACATATATATATACTTGTGATCTGATTTCTTACTCTTATTTTTCAGAGAGAAGGTCCGCGCAGTGAAAATAGCGAGCCACAACACTACAGCAGGCACTACAGACTGACATGAGTCTATAATCAATTCCCTGTAGCTAAGCTTTATATCTTTCCTCCTACATAACGATACCATTCACTAGTAAATCCACTGTCTATGACTACATGAATGGCGCGTTCGCAAAGGTTCAACATACTTTGTATATAATCCTTAATTTCCCATGTAATGTCGTGTAATGTATTATTGCTTATAAATATAGAAGTATCCAGGAAGAGAGTGAAACTTAATCGACTTCTCTGTTAACTGGTTATTAAACTGCATTTAATTTGTGAATGGACCTCAATTGTTTATTAATCTTTTGATAGAGTTGCAATTCAATATTGGGACATTTACATCCATTTTCAGGTGTTGGAACTTATCGAAATCAGATCTTTGCAGCTCACCCAAATGCACGTCAATTTTACATCTTTCTCTGTTCCAAAATTCAACAACTCTAACTCTGAAATAGTCTGTTTCTGAAATTTAATTAAGAGAGAATAAAACATAACTCTGATAAGGTAGTAGAACATGGATTCATTTTCAGTTCACTTGTAATCTCTACGAGCGAGCTCCTGCATTTCATTTTTAATTCGGTGTTTGTGTTTGTGGTATGCATGTAAAATAGTAATCTCATACTGGATAAGCATATAGTTGAGAAAGAGTTACAAATCTTGAATTTATAATTTGGGGACTAGTCAGGATTAATCAGGCAAGTTGGGAATTTTTACAACAGTGAGTTACAATAAGACCCAATCAAAACTATAGATGTGAAAAGAGGGATGGGGGAATTGATAAGATAGTAAGATGTATAATCCTCACAAAGGGGATCATGTTTGATAGTCTTAGACTACATAAGATGTTGTAACATACAACAACATAGTTAGTGCTACAGGAAATGATATTGATAATCTCAGACTCGGTTGGATTTACGCTCCATGGCGACCCAATTGTCATCACTGATTGGCAACACAGTCCAATCCTCAGGAGTTGTTGTGTTTTCTGCGCGGGGCATAACTATAACTTGTCTGCTGTGAGTATACGTTTCAGCTGATGGCTCGGAGATATGGCCAATAGTCAATCTATCCAAGCATTCAGAGAGTGAAGAAGATGAAGACGGGCCATCTTTAGAACAAGGAGCAGATGGGATTGACTCTTGCCGATGAGCATTAACAATGTCAACAGTAGATGACAAGCCTGCATTTCTCGTGGTATATGGTTCTGGAGATAGAATGCTGGAATGTTGGTTACTAACTTCAGCTTTTTCTGCCATCAAAGCACGTGACAATAGTTCAGACATGAAAATGATATGAAATCGCACAAGGCTGGTGGAAAAATATGACATATGTATGTATCTTATGAGTTTTCTAGTATAAGTGACTGTTTTGTCGTGTTATCTTATGGAGGTGTTGGAAAAAAACACAATATCGAGAACCTACATGTTTCGATCACAAATCATGGTTGGACGAGCCAAATGCGCATCCAACTAATTTGCTATCATATGGTAATATCACTCTGAACTCAGTTAAGCCGACGTGATGACAAAAATAACTTGAGCATAAGGTATGCAGCATTGATGGTTAGCATGCATGATAATTAGGAAATACGATGCTAAGAGGTACGAATTTCACCTATAATCTGCTCAGCTTGTTCATTGGAAGTTACAATTGGGTTTGAAGTTGCTGGAGATTTTCCCTTCAGTACCTGCTGTGGTTCAGTGATGATGTCTGAAATTTGGACATGGGATGACAGCTCACAAGCTTCGAGTCCTTGTTGAACAGCGGAAACAATCTTCAAATGCTTACCAGATTTCCCTGAATAGAGGCAGAATTACTTTGTCAACTGATATAGAATCATATCTGAGCAAAGTACAAGATTTGGAATTTTTATGGGAAAATTGTTATTTTCCCTCTTTAGTTCAACATACAAAAGCCTTGATCTCAAAACGAAATAGGCAAATGGTTGTATATATTCTTGGGATCAATATTGGATTAATCAATCAGGGCAGAAACCTATCCTAGACTACTACAGTTGACAGGCAAAAACACTTCTCTTAGCTTTGTTTCTTTTTATTTTCAATGTGAAAATACTACCCTTATACATCTTCAATTACAAAAGCTAGTCATGGAATAAAAAGAAGTTGGCTGAAAAGAACTAATTTGATGATTTTGGCATGCATTGGTCTACTTTCTAGCCTTTCTCAGAATACCCCTCACATCCTTGGTCATTCATCACAGAATCGTCAATTAAAAGCTTTTCTTCCTTTTCTCATTACCATATCTTTAACATTGCCCATAGTTTCTTTTTATGCAAATAGTAGTGCTATAATGAAACTCTTGAAAAGTTTAAACAGAATGCCATCAATCAATTTGGTATGGATATATGACAGAGAAATATGTCAACATTCTACGCTTGGATATAAGTGACACAAACTGGTTCCCGATGTTAGACATAATACAACAATATCATGTACCAACTTAATCTAACACAGCTTAAATGTTTCATCCTAATGTTTCTACAACCACGGAGCCTCCTGGTTTCTAGAACATGATTAATTGATCTCTCAGCTTAAGGAAGTGACTCCCAAAGAAAAGTGAGAAATGATGATGGAAACTGGTTATAATATTAAACCATTAACATCTTAATGACACGGCATCATGTTCCACATAAAATATGAACTTCAAGTGACTAGCATGATAAAAAAACCATGCAGGCACAAATGCATACTTAATAAAAGTAGTCCCGTGCTTTCACATCTTAATTGGTTTCAGCCTACAACCCGTATAACTTCTTCACACTAAAAATAGTCCGACAATCCAGCACCTGAACTACACTCCTATCGGCCTTCGGTGATGAAGCAATATCTGTATATACACGTCTCATATGCAAATTCATAGATTAACCCCCATGCACCCTAAAGCAGTATTAGTAGTAACCCTTGAACTAACAGTAACCCTGACCTAAAATTGTATTAGTCTTTCATACCTATATACCCCATGCCTACCATCAGAAAAACCAATCAAGAGTAATACTTGACTATAATATAATTGAGTGGATACTCCAGAATGAGAGATGACCTCAATGAAAGTATAGGCTGTACTTAAGGTAAATAACATACGCTCTTTCAAAGTAAAGTAGGCGACTTTTGCCGCATTCATCTCTGCTTGCTTTTTGGTTTTCGCTTGATCTCCCGTAAATAATTCTCCTTCCATCCGCACAGTTGAAATGAATGATGGGAGATGAGCTTCACCATAGCTGTCTGTACAGTAAGATGGTACAAAGAAACCTTCTTTCTGGGCTAGTTCTTGCAAGAGGTTCTTGTACAAAGCAGGATCATCCTAAAAAATCATAATAATAGTAACAGAAAATAGGTAAAGAAATTTAGAGATTGTAGAGTTTCAACATTCTTTAAGATACAAAAAGTGATAAATGACCACATGGAAGAACACTAGCCTCTTGAAGTCCATTTGGAAACAATGACATCAGAGCAACTTTTGCAGCTGCATTTTCGGCTTCCTTCAATGTGGGGAAGAACTCCTGACTTTCATAAGTTTTCCCATCAACAGTAACCTTACACCTGAAAAAACTGGCATGAGGAGGGCCCTCGCGCTCATGAGAATATAAAGGCAGCATAAGATTTCTCTTTTGCACATAGATTTGGAGCTGATTCTTGTACAAATATTGTACACCTATAAGACAAAAAATATATATCAGTAAGAAGTCTGATTATGACTTCTATCATTTAAAAATGGAAATAAGACGATACTACATGTTATTACACTATTATTTCCTCTTGCAAGGTGTGTGTGTCCGAAGCTCAAATCAAGAAAGAAGAAAATTTGGGATAAGTATTCTTATCTTGTTTGGCAAAAATTAAATAAAACAGTCAATTATCATTTTCAAGTCTAGGTTTAGTCTCTGAGTTAAAATGTATTACCAAAAGAAAGATCAGCAAAAATAACTGGAATAAGGTATCGACATTAATGAGGTTCAAGTTCTGCTAACCTGCATTACTCAGTAAATTATTTTCTGTTCTATAACACTTGATTACATTAATTTCAAATACAACATCTGGAACAACATAGACTATCCAGCCTTTTTGAACATCTACCATCAATAAGACCTACATAATCCCAAAACAAAAGCTTCAATAGATGCACTTAAGATAACCTCACAAATGATTGTCAATTGTAAACTGATACTGAATAAAATTATTATTCAGTTCATTCTAAAGAAGACAAGGGATTGGAAACGAAAGACACCACGGTGCCTCAAATGGAACTGGTAGAACACACTTTTTCAAGGGATAAAACTTTATACCTTTTGAAATACATGTACATGCATAAAGGGAATGCAATTCAAATAAGGTAAGTGTTAGTCATATTTACAATACAATAATCGTAATTATGACTAACAGTAAGGACAACATGATAAAAAAGCTGCATGGTTAGAGAAGATTTTATAAGTGGATCAGATATTAAAGTTGGGACTTCACAGTTTCCTAAGTTAACTCATCAAGTTTATTGTTGCCTTTAATTTTTACCTCGACAAATTATGGGGAAATGTCTAACTAAAAGGGAAGACACGTTATTATTATACAGAGGGATGGTACAGATAGAGTTCACTTTGTTGTTATGAGTTATGACCCATGACATAAATGACTGAAGCACATAAAAGCTACTTCACATCCCTTTTCATATTCCAAGCTAAGTGATCAATAGCAAATCAATTTTTCAGAATTTCAATCCACTAAATTTGACCAAACTATTTTGACTGGGTTTCATGCCAAAGTTTAGCACTTAATCATCAAATGAGCAGATACAAATGCTTCCACTGACAAATCAATGTTCATCATGAGTTTTTCTGCAGCTTATGCTCTCAATGCACCTCTTGAAAAAATTGTCCTGCAAGAATCATGACTGCAGTTTCATATGATCCAAGTTTTGCATACATTAGCAGACTTCTGTAGCAACTGTAATGAAAAAGAATCATATCTGGCCAGCTCCAAACTATGAACAATGAAAGGTCACTCAATTGTCATGACAAAACCAATGAAGCCAAGTACTTCATTATAAAGGAAAACAAGAACATAGAACTGATAAAATTTCTAACCTCCACCTAAGGTGCCCTTTTTTGCACATGAGGCATTTCCATCGACCTGTTGAACTGGGAGCATTGGCTGTACCCTTGATTGTGAAACCCCTCTAGTAGCAAATACACTAGCCTGACCAGAACTAGCACTCGAAAAAGCTGCATGAATTACAAAAACCGAATACATCAATTAAAATCTATTATAGGTATGATGAATATGTAACTCTCAATTGAGTTCAAGACCTCAATTTTTTTACTGAACACAGTTGTTTCTACGATGGATAAAACGAACTTATTAAAAGCAGAAGGGTTTCCCAGGATGGGATCTCCAAACCAAGTCTTAAACAATACAAATGTTCCAAGCTCTTCCACCAAAAGGAGGGAATATGGTCAAGATCTTTTTAAGACTTGGAACATTTGTCTATTAACTTTTCAAGTGAATATTAGATATTGATGATATTCACTTTAAATCTGCAACTTCCAGGCAGGATTTTTGATGGCAGATCTTCAGGCTCTGTTTTCTCTCCTTCTAGTATAAGAGCTTGCATTTTAAGACTTCAGGCTCTTATATCGTCAAGAAGAGGTTGAATCTTGACGATCTTAAATCCTAAAATGCAACTTCCCAGCTCTTTATGCATCACTTCATGTTCCAAGCTCTCATACCAGATCTTCTCTTTATGCATACAAATGTTCTGAGTCTTAAAATTGACGATATTCACTTAAACAGTTATAGTCCAAACACTTCATACTTATTCTATTCCAAATGTTCCAATGAATTGGTGTGTGCCGTGTAGTCAATATATGACCCTTTTATACCAGGGGATTATAACCAGCGTGTTCATACTTATTTTATCACGCCATTGTCATTTCTCCAACAGCCCTTAAATAATCATCTACCCAATAAACGACAATAAAACCAACAAAGCAGATTGTTTCAACTTGTAATGTTAATCATCCAACCATTAAACGACAATCAAACCAACAGAGCAGATTGTTTCAACTTGTAATCTATATGTTTGTACAATGCTAGCATAAAAAAAAATAACTAAGGTAGGGAGTGATAGCTATATTTGGATGCCTTCGAAGTATGACTGATATGCATATAATTAAACCATTGCCATGTCAAAAGTCAAAACAAATGAAACCAGATATCTGATCAGAAAATAAAATGAGACTAGTCCAAATGATACATTTCTAACCTGAAATCCCAACGTCATTTTTTGGAACCGAGGAAAATCCATTGGCTTTTGTAGGGGGGCTCATTTGCGGAGGCATTTGCGATCTCGAGATAACATGAGTTGTTGCAGTAAATGGACCTGCAACATGTAGCCCTATATACATTAATATCTTTAAGATGTACTCATTTCATTCATAATCCCCACCATCAACAAGCTTTCAGGTCTATAAACGCCAAGCACGTCATGTGTCTTTGTCTATTTATGCATATATTTATCCATAATACTACTCAATAGGAAGACGGCTTCATTTTAGATCTATTTGGCATAAAACCCCAATTGGTTCTCTAAGAACTAGCCCCTGCTCTCAATTTAGGATTTCGTACAATTTCTCAAAGTTCCCTTGTATGAATTATAACTTCAAAAGTTTAACCCTTTATCAGTAATTCAGCGTCGAGTTAGTTCTCAAGATTTAGACAAACATGTTTGAATCACTAAATTCCAGTCCCTGCCATCTACCTAGAAACTTCTACTTGGCCAACCCTACCGTCTTCTTGCTTCCATTTTCTTCAAAACCTCTTTTACAGTTATACCCTGCTTGTACACAGGCCCTTATCTTCGCCTAGCGTACTAAGCTCGTCTAAATTACCTCCATAGATTACACTAAGTCGTCAAAACACTACTTCCTCACATCTCCCCTTCCCTCTTATCACATTATTCTCGCCCCCATTTAACCTAACACACTTTCATCTCTACCATTTCAAGGCCATATCTTTCCAAGAAGTCTCAATACGCCTCTCTCCCCCCTTATTTTCCTTCTAATCTCTTGCATAACTCACCACACAAAATAACCACATCCTAATTCATTCCCATGTGCACATCAACTAATTTTCTCACATTTTCTGGGAAACCAAACAGTCACACTGTGCACAAAACCAAGAAAGAAGCAAACAAAGGGGTGTGGCTGTGAGGTGCACGCACCGGCATTGGGATTAAGAGCAGGAGGCGCGGTGGAGTCGGGGCGGCCCAGGCGTTCAAAGGCAATCCGAGCGGCGTCGTTTTGAGCCTCCTTGGACGATTTACAGGGACTGTGGTTGCGGAAGGGGACGCCATTGACGGTGACGGTGGCGGTGAAGCGAGGGTTGTGATCGGGACCTTCCCTCTCGGCTCTGTACTCTGGCAGGTTCCAATGCATGCGCTGACACAGCTCTTGTAGCTGTGTTTTGAACATATCGGAATTGGAAATCCACAGATCTCGCGCTCGATTCAGAGACTGAACCAGACCAATTCTGCTACTGTGCGTCTGAGACTCAAGAGAGCGCTCGTACTTGCGTGGGGAAGAAAGGGAATTTAGGTGAACAATTCAGTCCAAATTTAAGATATTAAATTTATTTATTTATTTTTCTGTATAAATTATTGCATTTGTCAGTAAAATAAGTTTGAGATGTGTCAGGTTCTATATGCAAGCATAAAGTTATCAAAGTACACCTAAAAATATTTGATTTCTAAAATAACATGCAAATTTCATTTTAATAAAGTTACGTGACTTGTACACACTTAGAGACTTATATCTTTAAAATTTATGGATCGTTAAAAATGTATTTATTCCTAATGACGAAGATAATTCAATAAAACCTCGTGAATTACAAATTTATTCAATTTGATGGAATTGAGTTCAAATTCAATTAGAAGTAATTTATAATGAACATTGGCTGTATATAATGAATTGAATCATTAATGTATCTCATTAAGAAAAGAACTTTCAACTTTATTTGACTGAAAACATAAGATGACACACATATGAATCCACAAACTACAAGACATGGATTTTGAAAACAAACCAGTAATAGCACATCTTTCATTTCCATCATTGAGATTTGAGAGTTCCATTCCTTCCAAAAGAAAATAGCAGACAGAACCATAAATCCAAAAAAAAAAAGATGATTGGCTCAGAGAGCATTTCATGGCTTGTAAATGATCATCATAAAGCACAGTTATTGGAGTGGAGAAGAAAGAAAAACACAGTTAAGAATCAACACTGCAACCTCTCTTCTCTTCACTTGGCACTGGCAAGCTCGGTACGGAGCTGCTTGGCGGCGGCGACCATGTTGCTGAGCGCAGGCTTCACCTCCGCGTACTTGCGGGTCTTGAGGCCACAGTCGGGGTTGACCCACAAGATGTTGGTCTCCAGAACTGCAAGCATCTTGTTGACTCTGTCAGCAATCTCCTCCGTCGATGGAATCCTCGGGGAGTGGATGTCGTAGACACCGGGGCCGATTCCAGCACCGTACTTCACTCCCTCACGGAAGACCGACAGCAACTTCTCGTCCGAGCGGGAGTTCTCGATTGTGATGACATCAGCGTCCATGTCGATGATCGAGTGGATGATGTCGTTGAAGTTAGAGTAGCACATGTGGGTGTGGATCTGTAAACAATAGTGCAAGCAGTGTTATGAAAAAAAATATTAGGCACTAGTATCAGTATGGTGGAGAGGGCCTTCTAAGACTAACCGAAAAGTAAATCTGATTAAAAATTAAAAGGAAAATGAAGAGTAATCGAACAAGTCAGAGAGCTGTACTACATCAAGCGAAAGTATAAAAGATGTGAAAACCAAGGTTTGGGTTAGGGAGAACTTGAGGCGAAAAATGAGGATGAGGCGAAAAATGAGGATTATGAGAATTAGGGGAGAAATCAATAACTCATTTTATATTTTAAATATATATCATATATTCATATATAATTAATACAGAAGACAAACACAATAATATCCTAGTAAAATAAGATTACTTTAAATAAAAAATAAGCTGAATCAAAAACACAAATTATATAACAGGATCAAAGCATATGTAAAATTTAAAAATAAAATTTGGCCAGTTTGACCGAGTTGATCCAATGAAAACTCATTAAAATTGAACTTCCATGAAAAAGTATTAAAAACCGAGTTGTCGGGGAAAACTCGGGACTTTTAGAAAGCTAGTGAAAACTACATGAATGAACCAGCAATTGTATGGGAAACAATGGTTGTGTAAGTTAAGTGGCAAAGGCCTCAGTTCCAATCCCCACCAAGACTATTGTGTTTATGAAGAAAAATAACAGTGTGGGAAATGAATTAACCTGGGTGGTGTCGAGGACGCCACAGTTGGTGATTCTGAAGGAGTGGACAGCCCATTCCAAGTAGAAAGCTTGCTCGGACTTCCTGATAGGCACTCCCTCGCGCAATGCAGCCTCATCGATCTGAATGACATTGATGCCAGCCTTCTCGAGATCCTCCACTTCGTCTTTAATAGCCAAAGCAATCTGATAGCAGGTTTCAAATCTGCAAATACATATTCAGTGACAGAGTTCAGTTAGGTAAAAAAAACATTAAACTATGATGAGTAATGGCATGGCTCTTGTTTCTTCAAATTACCTGGGCTGGTCGTTGCGGACAAAGGACCAGTTGAGGATGGTCACAGGACCTGTGAGCATTCCCTTCATTGGGCGTTTGGTCATGCTCTGAGCCTTGGAGGACCAGAACACTGTCATTGGGTTAGGGCGGCTGACATCACCATAGATGATTGGTGGCTTCACACAGCGAGAACCATAAGATTGCACCCATCCATTGACGGTGAAGGCAAAACCAGACAACTGCTCCCCAAAGTACTCAACCATATCGTTCCTCTCAGGCTCCCCGTGAACCAAAACATCAATATCAAGCTCCTCTTGGAGCTTGACAACCTTGCTAATTTCCTCCTCGATGGCTTTAGTGTAATCAGCCTCGGAGATCCTATAGATATCAGCAGGGTGATCAAAAGATGGGTTAAGAGACAATCACAGTCAAGAAAGAGTAGAATCTGAAGAAATCTTATCAAATTTACGCACTTCTTGGCCTTGTATTCACGGCGAACTCTCCTGAGCTCGATAGTCTGTGGAAAGGAGCCAATGGTGGTGGTCGGGAGGATTGGAAGGTTAAGCTTCTTCTGTTGAGCATCCAGCCTGGAACTGACATTGGTAGAGCGGCGGTGATCAGAGCCCTTCAAAGCAGCAGCCTGAGAAAGAAAGAGAAAAAAACCAAGTCATTAGTCAACACGCCAAAGCAACTGCAACTCTGCAACTCGAAATGAATTGAGAAAGGAAACTATGGCGACTAAAGTACTCACAGCATTCTGAACAGCTTCATTGTTCACCCTTGGGGAGGCCTTCCTGGAAGCCTGAGCTGCAGCATTGGCAGAGAAAAATTCCTGAAAAAATAGGAACACAAACAATGAAGTTAATGGTACAAGTTAGAAGCAAATAAATTCTTAACCAAATCAAACAATAAAATATACAAATCAGTTCACAGTTCACAACTCGAGCAGTCATCTAATTTTGAACAAAAAATACCCAACCAGCTAAGTTGCTCTACAAGGAAATTTATTCAACATGCCTCTGGAATCATCATCAACTACTATGATGTGCTAACACCCTTGATAATTAATTCATCACCAGTAAAGAAACAGTACCATAACCATCAGTAGCAAGTGGTAAAATTACAAGTACCTCATCCTTCTGACCAGACAAGGCCTTGGCCAAGGCATTCACTTCAACAACCTTCTGGGCAGCAAATGCAAGCCATGACTTGATTTCCTGGTCCAACTTAGTCTCATTAATCAGATCAACAGCAGTGTGTAGAAGAGAGCAGGAGGTGGAAACCACAAGTTTATCTGCAACAATTATAGAATTATCAGTCAAATGCCAAGACCGAAACACATTTGTCCATATGCTTGTAAAAATGCAAGCAATTAAAAGTACCTTTGCCAACGATGCCCTCAAGACTCTGCAGGGTAGAGAGAGAAGCAACAAGATCGTTTGCCCAAATGTTCCTGCCATCAACCACTCCAGCAAAAAGATATTTTCCTGATGGGAATCCACCCTTGATTAGATCAAGGGTTTTGGTTCCACGGACCAGATCAAATCCAAAACCAGAGACTCCCTTCAAAGAGGTAAGGGTCTTGTATGCCTCAGCAGAAACATCAGTAAAGTACGTCTCAACAACAACATTCAGACCAGATAGAGATGATTCCAATTCATTGTAAGCTGCGGTGAATGCATGTAGCTTGGAAGAGTCAAGGTCCCAAACGAGTGTGGGCTCATCAAGTTGGATCCAAGAAGCACCAGCTGCCTTCAGTTCAGATATGACTTCCCTGCAGATAACAGAAGAGAGTAAGAATAGTAGCTCTATGAACCAATAAATGCTATACACATGGAAGGTCAACACCCTACTTGTAGATTGGAAGGATCTTGTGCAGAAGTGATAGAAGATCAAACGTCTTCTCCACGCCCTTTGCAGGCTTGGAGAGCAACAAGTATGAAACAGGTCCAACAATGACGGGAACAGTGTCGACTCCGAGCTGCATGAGAAAAATCATAATATGAGAGTTGAGAGCTGTCATACAACTAAAATTAGCTTAGATTAAAGATAGATTGCATAATTGAAGTTGTACCATTCGCTACATTGTTTTACCAATGATACTAACAGATCCCTAATAAGAAAAATAAGAATTGACATTTGCTACTATTTCTTGACTCCTATAGAAAACCTGACAACGCGTCAACCTCTTTAACTATGTAACCATTGAATGTGATTACTTACATCCATATCAAACCATACACATAACTTGAAAATTCATTCCATTTGCTTCTCTAACATCTACTGTCATTTTTGTTGCAGTTTAAAGACGGATGTCAAAATAAATAGGCACTGCTATGCTATGTCATCTTTATGAGATCTAAACAAACCATTTTACCAATCTAAGAGTTCAATGATAACATACCGACTTAGCCTCCTTGTATTCATCAACTGCCTTGTGAGAAGCATAAGAGAACTTAACTTCAGGACCCAACTCCGGGACAATGAAGTGGCTGTAGATTAAAACAAGACAGTTGTGTAAGTCAACAAACACCACGATTGAAACACTTCAAATTGCTTGAACAACACACTACTAGGATATGAAAAGAGAGTAAGCTCACGATCACTTACTAGTTGGTGTCAAACCACTTGGTCATTTCCATGGCCGGCACAGAGGCATTACCTCTGGCCATGGAGAAGTAGGTGTCAAACCCGATCTCACCGCCGTTCCAGCTGTACCTGGGAGGAACAGCCCCGAGCATGGCAGTGGTATCGAGCATCTGGTCATAGTAGGAGAAGGTGTTGCTGGGAATGTACTTGATCCCGGCACCAGACATCTGCTTCCAGATGGATGACCTGAGATCAGCAGCAACCTTCTGCAAATCCTCAGCACTACTCTTCTTGTCCCAGAAAGATTCCAATGCAAACTTGAGCTCCCTCTTGGGGCCCATTCGTGGATATCCAACAATGTGAGACGCCATTTCTGATGCATCAAACACAAAACCATCTTCATGAAATGTCCAGATTAAATATGCATTAATACTGCTTTTCCAACCAAAAACATGAACTTCAAAAAGGTTTCTACTTTAAAGAGAACACACCCACATCCTGAAAATTAAATGGGTTGTTTCAGGTCAACAAAAAAATTCAACTTTGAACAGAAAAGAAAAGAAAAACATACTGAGAAGAACTCACAAACTTGATCAGCCAAAAAAACCCACAGAATTTGCTTCAACACGCAGCTTATTTCAAGTGGAGTGAACAGCCAACTTAACTAACTAAACCGAATCTAATCTGAAAATGAAGAACATACGAAACACAATACACCCAGACCCAGAATTCAAGTTCTTAACCAAATCGTCAAAACCCCAAAACCACCCAAATCGGATCAATGCAGAAACCCAGACCAATCCGTAACTAGATCTACAAATGGGAACTACCACAGCACTCAGATCTCTAACTCAACGAGCGTAATAGACCACACAATGCACGCTCAACACAACCAGATCTCTCGGAATAAACAAGAAAATCCGAAGTAACCAGAGCGAAAATTGAACTCCGGAGCGTACCTTGAGTTGAGGGGACGAGAAAGAAGCAAAATGGTAGCAAGAAAGATTCGAAGACTGGATCGCCTTCTTCGTCGGTTCAGGGAGTGGCACGATTTGGGATGAGAGGTCTCGTGCTTATTTATAGAGACCCACTGCTCGATTCTTGGTAGATCTGATCTGAGCTTGTCATTTCCACATTTATTAATTTTATCATTTTCTTTGATTCGCTACCTATTTTTTCATGGAGAAAAAAAAAAGAATTTTTTGCTCAATTTTCGTGAATACATGTACCGTACCGTGATGTTTCTGGTAAGTGAGTTCACGCGCGCTCGTGGAGGTTGGACTTGGACGTCAGCCGTACACGTGGCTGGAGGCTAGAGGGTGGGCCCACTTTTGGGGTTGGTGCGACGCTAATTAAGCGAAAATAATCATTTAAGAATTAATCAAAAAATGAGACAGATCAAAAATTTAACATTAAATATATAAAATTAGTCAAATGTTAATTGGACAAGTCGAAAAAATTTCAAATACTGGTCATTATCATGAAAAAAATATTATAACATGAATAAATAATATATTCTTAGGAGTTATGTCAAATAACTTTGTTCCATGCATGCTATTTACACCTCTTGTGGTTCATTTAATTTATATTTAATCTATACGCAAATGACATGGAATGTACCATATGCTTTTATGGGTGTATTTTGTAAAAAATGTATATACATTTATTAGAATGTATATTGGGGGATTGGTGGTCGAAGTTGGTGGAGTGGTGATGGTCCAATTGGCTTTTGGGATGTGGTTGGAGAGACTTCATTGTTAATTAGATATTAATCCTTGTGATTAACTTAATACCCAAAAGAAACTCGTAATTGGTATGAAATGGGAGCTTAATATAGGGGTTGGTAGTGGTAGGTGAGTGAGTAGCCGAGGTCAATACATCTGTTATATACTTTCATAACCATAGTGTCAATTTAAGGGTGGAAAATTAAAAAAAAAAATCGAATTTGAAAATAATAATTGGGTTTTGTCGTGCTTAATTACAAAAAATAGGGAGAAACCAGTTAATGGTGGAGCAATAATTATCATTCATGTATATTTATAGAGAATACGTAATTGCGGTATTGATATTCACTATTATCAAACTTTTTTATAGGCATATCTTACAATACATAAGTGCGTCGTCCTTAAAAACATTAGTAGCGGTGCACACTGAGTGTGCGTCGCCACTATCAGTCGCTATCTCGTTGAATTTTTAGTCATCGATGGCTATGAGAAAGTAGTACAACATTCTCACCATGTTGATATCCAGTTCAAAATCTCTTGAAAATGCTTGAATAACTTCATTTGTCCATTGATGCATAAGTTGTATTAGTTGTGGGATCACGAAATTGTCACGTGAGATGATTACAAGAAAGAGGCATTCATAATGCACGTTGTTGTGATGTGGACAATCAGTGACTTTCCTTGTTTAAGAATGTTAGGGAGCGTTCAGACAAAAGGCTATAAGCATGTCCTCTATGCATTGGCGAGACCCATTCTTCATGCAATCACTCATGAATCTTGTACCAAGATACGCGTAGGTTCTTACTCTCTAACCACCCACTACAGTTTATATTGCACGCGTTTAACAGACATGTCGAGACAATATATGTGTCATCGCGCCTTTCTGGCGCTCAAGTACATAGGACGATTGAACGTAATCAGTACTCACCATCTAGTCTGCATCTGAAGTACAAGTACAATAAACAACAAGGTGATCCCAATCTTAACTCATCGAGAAGACCAAACTCCACCGATGAGAAAAAAAAACAAATTTTAACACATTTTATCCCAAAAAATTAACAGTATGAAGAAAAAAAAAGTTTACCGTGACTAGCATATATAAGGGATAATTCATGTTCACTAAGGTGAATTATGACACATTTGCATATCAATACGGTGAATTTATTAACGTATCACTTCAATACGAAAAACTATTTTTACGTGTCATTTTACCCTAATGCCGTTAAAACAGATGAAAAATGTATTATTCAACTTTCAAATTTTATTAAATGTCGAAAATACCCCTGTATTTAAAAAATTAAAAAATCAAAAAATATTTCAGTGGAATAAATAAAAAAAATATTTTTATTTAAAAAAACGTTGTTCAAATTTGTTTTTTTATTTTTAATGTTTTTCAAAAAAAATTTGGAAAAATTAATAATATTGAAATCAGTTTTTAAATATTTATTTCATAAAACATATTTTTATTAAAAAAATTTTAGAATATATATTTTTTTTAAATTTTCATACAAAGGTAAATATGAACATTTCATATCAAAATCAAATCCGCCAGAAACAATGACACATAAGTACAAAAATAGTGATTGTAGGTGTGGTTGAATTGAAGGACAAGCTTGCTCAGGTGGTGCTCTTGGCGCGCCATTCTGAGAGCAAGGATAATAATTATGAATTGTTCTTAATCATAGCTCCTCCACCCATGGAGGGTGGGGGTGTCCTACTGACCCGAGGACTGTAGGGGCAAAGCTTATTTTAACAGCCACCTGAATCCGCCAATTCATCACACAATTAATCCCTTTAATGCCTCACTCGATTACAAGCCTCCGTCAGTCACAAGGCTCGGCAATTCCACACTTCACAATATGTATATTTATACCCTCAAAATTGTTCTCTTATTGCCGATGTGGGATTGATTCATACATACACGGTTTAATTACTCATTGATGTTTGTCTTTGTATAGATCGGAGACATGAGCTTTGGTTGGGCCCAGTCGAAAAACCATTCTCAACCTTGACCAAATCATAACCCCTTCTTTTCAAGATTATTACCAAGGGTCCAAGAGAAATCACACTTCTAAATTCCCACTAAAACACTATTTATTAGGGGTGTACATGGTTTCATAATCCAATTAAACCAATTAAAAAATGACCCGAATTGAACATTACGGTTTTTGAACTTGAGGTATCGTAATCAAAATCGGGTGAGAGGTGATATTTTAGTTCTAATAGTTTTCGAATGGTTCATTTTTACAATTTTAACCGGTCAAAACCGGTAAAAATTGAGATTTCAACGTGAACTCAATTTATGGGCCTGATTTATGGGTTGAAACTTAAATTTTGCAATTATACAAAATAATAACAAAAATCGATTGGTTAAATAGTAACATGTAGTATGCATGTGGAAGGATGAGGGGGAAATGTGTGGCCACATAATCGGTCTAGTTCCTGACTGGTTCAATGTGATTCTTGGTTTGAGATAACAAAAAACGGCCGAAATTTAATAGTTTATAAAATTTATAATTAAACCGAATTAATACTTGATGTTCTCAATTTTTCATTTATGATTCAGAAGCTGGACTTGCGAAGAATAATTAATGGACTATAAAAGTCGGTGATAAAACAACCAAATTATTTTCCCTTTTCAGATTTCATAGTTATAAATATTAATTACTTGGGAAAATGCACATTTTGTTGATATGTAGAGAGCCTAAAGCGATGATTTTAGGTTGCCCACTTTTACCAAAAGCCATAACTGAAATGAAAATTAGGTTGAATCGGACTTGAAAAAGATAAGAGCTATAGGTTATGGTTGGTTATTTTTCAGTTTTTTAAGTGAACTAATCAATTTTAGTCCAGATTAGACGAATATCCACCTTTTTTTTTCCTTAAATAAAATATTACCGTTCCGCCTCATTTCTCTAATTATAGGTAGTTAATGGATAAAAACTGATCATAAGTAACATGTTTCAAATTAAAATAGGCATCAAATGACATATTGAGGCATAAATGCGAGACCTAAGAAACATGATCGGTGTTGTTTAAATCGAAAGTCAACATGCTTGTCAGTCAGTCGATTAAAAGTCGACCCATCGATTACATCAAATCATGCTTATAATTTTAAAAATCACAAAAAGAAGATTTTTGGTTATGTTGGAATCTGGACTTCTTAGATGGACAATCCTACCCTAGACTCTTCGTTAATGTAGAGCTTAAAGTTTCGAACTGAGCATTATACATAAAAGGTGATGTTATGTGTGTTGAAAATAGACAACTTTGCTCAGGTGGAGTGCTAGAGGTCTTGTTACCTTTTTGGTATTCATTTGTATAAGAGCTTGACTCCTATGTATGATACGTCGTTATTATAATGACGACAAACTTTTCATGTGAGTCGTCACTATAATAACTTTTGGGTTTGTGGAGACTTTCCTATTTATTTAGGGAAGCCACAATTTCCTAATTGCATTAGGATAATGAATTAGAAAAGAACTCCTAATGTGCAAGGAATTAGGAATTCTAGGTCTTTCTTAATTCCCCCTAGTCTTGCACTATAAATACATGTACTTGTAATCCCATAATTATTCATGAGTTGAGAGCAATAATAAGAGAGTAGTGTGACCGTGGACGTAGGCAATTTGCCGAACCACGTAAATCCTTGTGTTCTTGTGTGATTGTTCTTTATTTCTCTTGGTTACTTTTGCTAGAGAATTGTTCCACGTTGTTATATACCCCAACAACTGGTATCAGAGCCTTGGTTCGTGACAAGTGGGAGCAATGGCAGAAGAAGGGAAAGTTCGAATCGACAAGTTCGACGGAAGGGATTTTGGATTCTGGAAGATGCAAATAGAGGACTATTTGTACCAGAAAAGGCTACATGAACCTTTGTCAGAGACCAAACCGGAGAAGATAAGTCCGAGCGACTGGGCGTTGCTAGATCGGCAGGCTTTGGGTGCGGTGAGATTGACATTGGCAAAGAATGTTGCATACAACGTCATGAAGGAGACAACTACCTACGGACTCATTAAGGCGCTATCAAATATGTATGAAAAGCCGTCTGCATCAAACAAGGTATATTTGATTCGTCAATTGGTTAATACGAAGATGAACGAAGGTGCTAGTGTTACTGATCATGTGAACGAATTTAATACGATACTATCAAGATTAGTGTCAGTGAATATTAAATTCGATGATGAGATACAAGCCCTGTTGCTGCTATCATCTTTGCCTGAAAGTTGGTCAGGAACCGTTACAGCAGTTAGTAGCTCAACTGGAACTACTAAGCTATCGTTCGAAGGAGTGAGAGACTTGATTCTCGGGGAAGATATCCGAAGAAGGAATCGAGGAGAGTCATCTGGCTCGGCGTTGAACGTAGAAGGGAGAGGTAGAAAGTCTGAAAGGGGAAAGAGTAAGGGTCGTGGAAGATCGAAGTCTAAAAAGCAAGGCACAAACGCAACTTGTTGGAACTGTCAACAAACTGGTCACTTCAAGAGTCATTGTCCAAACCCGAAGAAGGAAAGCAAGCAGGACAACTCGGTAAATGCAACGGAGGAATTCGAAGACGATGCTTTGATCTGTTGTGTAGAGAGTCCAGTTGAATCATGGATCATGGATTCAGGTGCGTCCTTCCATACTACCCCTTGTAAGGATTTGTTAGTGAACTTTAGACCTTTAAAAGGTAAAGTTCATCTAGCTAATGATCAGACGGAAGAGATCATGGGTATAGGAGATGTGAACCTCAAGACTACCATGGGTACGATTTGGACGTTGAAGGATGTCAGATTTATCCCCACCATAAAGAGAATGTTGATCTCGGTGAGTCAGTTAGACGGTTTGGGATACAAGATAACCTTTGAGAACGGCCAATGGAAGGTATCAAAAGGGAATCTGGTCACAGCTCGCGGTTGGAAGAAAGGAACTTTGTACATGGCGGAGATGCCAGTGGAGAGGGTTAATGCAGTCACTGATGGGGCTAATCCTTCAACTCTATGGCACCAAAGGCTTGGGCATATGAGTGAGAAGGGGATGAAGATGCTAGCTTCAAAAGGGAAGATTCCAGAGCTGAAGGATGTGAAAGTTGATTTTTGTGAACCATGTGTGCTCGGAAAACAAAAACGGGTAAGCTTCACAAACGCAAGGAAGGATCCCAAGAAGACGAAGTTAGAAATGGTGCATTCAGACGTGTATGGACCCACAAAGGTTCCGTCGATAGGAGGATCTCACTACTATGTCACATTCATTGATGATTCCATAAGAAAGGTATGGGTTTACTTTCTAAAGCACAAAGATGAAGTATTTAATACCTTTAAGAAGTGGAAAGCTGCTGTTGAAAATGAAACCGACTTAAAAGTGAAGTGTTTAAAGTCTGACAATGGTGGTGAGTATAGTAGTGATGAGTTTGAGGATTATTGTGCTGAGCATGGTATACGAATGCTGAAGACTGAGCCTGAGACACCTCAGCATAATGGTGTTGCTGAGAGGATGAACAGAACGCTTAATGAGAGAGCGAAGAGTATGAGGATTCAAGCAGGATTGCCCAAGAAGTTCTGGGCGGATGCAGTGAGTACAGCAGCGTACCTCATAAATCGTGGACCCTCAACTCCTTTGGGATTCAAGATCCCTGAAGAGGAATGGCGTGGAAAGGAGGTAAATCTTCAACACTTGCGAGTCTTCGGTTGTGATTCTTATGTGCGAGTGAAAGATTCTGACAGAGACAAGCTTGATCCGAAAGCAAAGAAGTGTGTATTTATTGGCTACGGTTCTGATGACATGGGGTATAGATTCTGGGATGAATCAAAAAGAAAAGTCATTAGAAGTAGAGATGTCACATTCTATGAGAATGATGCACACAAGGATCACTGCGGGGCAGAATCAGATGTCACAAAAGAAGGAGAAGACAAGGAAGAAGCATTGTTGGAAGACATTACTGAAGATGATCTTGCAGGCAACAGTCGAAGTTCAGTGCACAGAAATAATGAGGAGATAGTACCGACTACCCCAGTGGCTGAAGTGAGGAGATCGAGCAGAGTTACGAGACCTCCCGAACGGTTCTCTCCGTCACTACATTATTTGCTGTTGACTGAGAATGGTGAGCCTCAGTGCTACACAGAGGCGGTTCAGATGGATGATTCGGTTAAGTGGGAGTCAGCCATGAACGAAGAGATGATGTCTCTTGAAAAGAATGAAACTTGGTCGTTAACTAAGTTACCAGCTGGGAAGAAGGCCTTACAGAATAAATGGGTGTTCAGGGTCAAGGAAGAACATGATGGCAGCAAAAGATACAAGGCAAGGTTAGTGGTCAAGGGTTTTCAGCAGAAAAAAGGCATTGATTACAACGAGATATTCTCTCCAGTAGTCAAGATGACTACTATCAGACTTGTGTTGGGTATCGTGGCTGCAGAGAATCTTCATCTAGAGCAGTTAGACGTCAAAACTGCGTTCTTACATGGCGATCTTGAGGAAGACATTTACATGGTACAACCAGAAGGTTTCCGGATAGCTGGAAAGGAAGATCTAGTTTGCAAGCTACGTAAAAGCTTGTATGGTCTAAAGCAAGCACCAAGACAGTGGTACTTGAAATTTGACGATTTTATGATGAGGAGTGGATATACAAGATGTGTCATGGACCATTGTTGCTACGTCAAGCACTTCAAGGGATCCTACATCATATTATTGTTGTATGTTGATGACATGTTGATTGCAGGCTCTAACATGGTGGAAATCAACAAGTTGAAAAGACAGATGTCTGAAGGGTTTGAGATGAAAGACTTAGGTGAAGCGAAGCAGATACTCGGTATGAGCATTAGCAGGGATCGATCTGATGGTAGTTTGAAGTTATCCCAAGAGAAGTATATTGGGAAGATTTTGAACAAGTTCAGTCTCCAAGATGCCAAGGTTAGGAGTACACCGCTGGGAAGTCACTTCAAACTCACTCGAGAGCAATCACCTAAGACGGATAAGGACATGGAAGAAATGACTAAGGTCCCTTATGCATCGGCAGTAGGCAGTTTGATGTATGCGATGGTATGCACAAGACCAGACATTGCGCATGCAGTGGGAGTTGTTAGTAGATTTATGTCTAATCCAGGAAGAGAGCATTGGGAAGCGGTCAAGTGGTTGTTTCGCTACTTGAAAGGGACTTCAAAGGTTGCACTACACTTCAAGAAGAATGACGTGATCCTAGAAGGGTTTTCTGATGCAGACTTAGGTGGATGCCTGGATACAAGGAAGAGTACTACAGGGTACATCTTCACCTTGGGTGGCACAGCAGTTAGCTGGATGTCACGACTCCAGAAGAGTGTTGCTCTTTCAACCACAGAAGCAGAGTACATGGCTATTTCAGAAGCTGGGAAGGAAATGATTTGGTTGAAAAGTTTTCTGGAGGAGTTAGGCAAGAAACAATCGGACAGTTCTTTGTATAGTGACAGTCAGAGCGCTATTCACCTTGCCAAGAATCCCGTGTTTCATGCTAGGACGAAGCATATTCAGTTGAGATATCACTTCATCAGGGGGTTGATGAGTGATGACACTTTGTCCTTAAAGAAAGTCCTTGGGTCAAAGAATCCTGCAGATATGTTGACCAAGGTGGTTACAACCGAGAAGCTGAAGCTATGTATAGCTTCAGTCGGCCTTCACTGTTAGTGAAGAGAAGACGTCACACTAACTCTAGAGCTTATTGCGGAGATCGTTGGGCGTGTTACTGGAGATACATGATTGAGGGTGAAGACGTGTGAAGACAGTCTCCAAGTGGGAGATTTTTGGGTTTGTGGAGACTTTCCTATTTATTTAGGGAAGCCACAATTTCCTAATTGCATTAGGATAATGAATTAGAAAAGAACTCCTAATGTGCAAGGAATTAGGAATTCTAGGTCTTTCTTAATTCCCCCTAGTCTTGCCCTATAAATACATGTACTTGTAATCCCATAATTATTCATGAGTTGAGAGCAATAATAAGAGAGTAGTGTGACCGTGGACGTAGGCAATTTGCCGAACCACGTAAATCCTTGTGTTCTTGTATGATTGTTCTTTATTTCTCTTGGTTACTTTTGCTAGAGAATTGTTCCACGTTGTTATATACCCCAACAATAACGACTTATTTTACCAACAGTGCATCGTTACTATTAATAACGACGTGATGTGAAACGATGTATGTGGGCCGTCACTAATAATGAATAATGACGGTGAACGTCCCTATGAGAAAATTTGATAGTGCTTAACTTAACTAATTGCGAGTAACATCTAACATCTCACGTGATAATGCGTTAACACTCTTTATCATCTACATGGATAAAAGTGTAATGAACATGTACAATACATTACATCTCATGTAATTTCCTTTTGGACAAGCTTATATAGTTACATGTACCAAGTGTTTAAGGTTTTCAGAATGAACAAAACTTAAATCTTCCGCCACAAATCTGGCAAAAGAATGATCCAATTCAAGCTCTAGTCCAAATCGCTCAAACCGCTCATGAATTTCAAATTTAAAGAACCGCCAAAGCCAAGGACTGCCCAAACCCACCGCCGCGAACGGCCCTTCCTCGGCCAGACCGCCTCTTCATCGGCGCCGCCTCCTTCATTTTACTCTTCTCGTCCCCAAACGACACCGTACCGGCCCCGTACATCTTCACAGGGGCATTTCCGTCCTTGGACGCGCCTCCGTAGCCGAGCACTCTAGCGATTCCCGCGTACTGCAGCGACTCGGCGATCTGGAGCCCCGTCACGCCTTTATTAGTTCGCGCCTCCACGTCAGCTCCTTTCTTGATGAGCAGCTCGATCACGTCCACGTGTCCGGACTCCGCGGCGCAGTGCAGCGCCGTGTAACCGTCCTCGTCCTTGGCGTCGACCTCTATCCCCTTCTCGATTAGCGTCCGGACCGTGTCCAAACGGCCCTTGAAGGAGGCCCTGTGGAGGGCGGTCCACCCGTGCTGGTCCCGGCCGTTGACCGCCGCGCCGTTCTCGAGGAGCTTGTGGACGGTCCTGGTCTCCCCCTTCCTCGCCGCCGCGCACAGCCCGTCCCCGAGGCGGAGCGCGTCGAACAGCCGCGCGTGCCCGTGCTCCGCCGCCACGTCGTACGCCGTCATCCCCGCGTGGTTCCGTATATCCTTGTTCGCCCCCTTCTGGAGGAGGAGCTTCACCATGCTCTCGTCCCCCATCCCGGCCGCCACGTGGAGCGGCGTGTCGCCCTCGCCGGAGCTCCGTAAATCCGCCGTCCCTCCGGCGGCCAGGATCAGCCTCGCGCAGTCCCGCCGCCGCTCCTCCACCGCGAGGTGCAGCGCCGTGTTCCCGTCTTTCGTAAGGGAATCAACGTTTGCTCCTTTCCGGAGGAGGAGCTTGAGGACCTCCACGTGGCCGCTGGCAGCGGCCACGTGGATTGGCCCCCACATTGAGCCCTCCGATCGCTCGGAGCTCGCTCTCCGAGCGAGCAGGATCTCAACAATCAGAGCCTCGCCGGACGCCGCGGCGGCCTCCAGGGGGCTTGACCCGGCCCCGGCGCGGCTCTGAGCCTCGATGTCCGGATCGAACTCGAGAAGCATCTGAACCAGGTCCGCTCGGCCCTGAGCAATAGCCAGGTGGAGCAAGGTCTGGCCGTGCTGGTCCACCGAATCCGCCGCCCTCCACTCCGGATCGCTCCTCTCCAGAACCTCCCTGATCTCGTCCATAGCTCCGTTCGCCACCAGCTGAGCGATCACCGGCGATCCAACGAACATCACCTTAATTCCGCTATCCACAAACACCTGCTTCCTCCGCGTCGTGAACCACTCCGTCGGCACGGCGGAGTTGCCGTCCTTGGCGGCGGCGCCGGGGACCACCACGCTGTGGAGGAGGAACGAGTCGTGGCAGCGCGGGAACGACTCCGGCACCGCGAGCCCGGGCGGGAGGTGGTAGGCGATCTCCACCGTCAAAGTGCAGAGGGGAGGTATGATCCCGGATTGGGGCTTCACGGAGTAGCGCGTGCTGTTCACCGCCTGGAGCCGGAACGCCACCGGCATGGTGTACATGACGTTGCGCAGCGTCAGGACCCCGAAGCACTTCGTCCCGGGTTCGATCCTCACCGCCACCGTGCTCGACGGCTCCAGGCTGATTAACCTGTCCATTATACACTAATCAATTAATTTCTCTGAAGAGGAAGTGATCAAGGCGAGTGTGGATTTAAGGAGGGAAGAGGAGGCGAAGCCGGCTCGAACCAGAGAACGCCAAGTGGCGGTGTCAAAACCGATGCTGACTTGTTCTATTCGGCGTCGTTTTATTATATGTTAGGCCAATCCAGCTACACGTCACTTTCTGCCTTCTCTGTCTCCAACAATTAAGTTATTAATATCAACTTATATGTGCACAAGAGAAGATTTTGTTTCTAGGGGAAGAATCTTTATTGAATTTGTAGCATTTGAGGAAAATGCTTGGAGAAGAATCTCTCTAACGGTTATACTTATGATTTGTTATAGTTTTTGTTGGTAGAGATTAAACATGGTTTGGATGTGACTGATTATCCTATTGAAATAATATTTAAAAGTGACGTGATGATATATTCGACCTATCGTTTTATGATAATATTGACGTTTATATCCTTCGAGTAATTATCGGGTAATAAATTATCGTTTGTGTATTAACTTATATCAATACTAATTAGAGTCGAAATTTATGGAAGTTATTAGTTCAAAACAAAGAAATTGTTTTCTAGTGGGTATTTGATCAATTAATAAGCAATTTTAAAAAAGATAGGGAAAATGACACTTTTGTGCACCTAAATATACCCTTCTAACACTTTCATACCCTACCATTTTTTTTCCAGTACCTTGGATTTTATTTTGAGACAACTGACCATTTATGGTTCAATTCATGAGTGTTTTGGTTCAATTTATGAGTATTGTAATTACGACGGTTTTTGATGATTGGTTTATTTTTAAGGAACTAGAGAAAATGTCATAAAGAATGTCAAAGCATCATATGCGACATCCTGTGTGACATTGTTGACGACATCTCACCAAACATCCTGATCGACGAAAATCAGGAAAGTCCAGGTTCTGCAGAAAGTACGAATACGTTTAGGAAATATGAGAACTTCCAGAACGTCTCCGATTCTGGAAAGAAGAAAGACGGTGATTAAGAGGAAACCCATTAGGGTTAGTACTCATGCTCGATTGCTATAAAAGCTTAGGCTACCCCCTTAGCAATCGTGTGGTTCTTTTATTTTGTTTCCTAGCAATAATTTGCAAAGCTCTTAGACGTGAAGGTGTGCGGGCCGAGAGGTTGCAGATTGTGCTAAGGATATTGTGTATCACCATAATTATTGAGAGTTAGGTGATTGAGGGTTTACTGATCGCGTGAGTGAAGACTGCACGCAACTACAACGTTCAATGACGACTTGAACCGGTAGAGCAAGACGATTGCTCGAAGAGTGGAATCAAGACGGAGTCTTGGATTCAGGGGGAGACCCTGAGATAGGTTGCACTGTAATAAGTAGCATAAAGTATAGATCTTGAGATGATCATAGGTACTTGTATGTTTTGACGAATTACTGATAAGTGAAACCTTTCCACTAGGCTGAGAGCCCACAGACGTAGGTGACGTTGCACCGAACTGGGTAAACAATCTGCTGTGTCATTGTTTATTACGCTTTATATTTACTGTCATGTGTTATCTACACAAGTAGTCATACACGGTGTTATAGCTTTATATATAACTTTGTGTGTGGCATATTGCATGACTACCTGATCAAAATTTCAAGTATTTTGAGAAAATTACCCGGAAGTACCCTGAATTTCGGTTCAGTTTATAGGTATTTTGAAATTATAGTCTCAAAATAAAATTCAGGGTACTGAAAAAAAGAAAAAAAAATGTATGGTATAAAAATGTCAAAAATATATATTTAGATGCACAAAAGTGTCATTTTCTTAAAAAAAAAATATTATGCGCTAGTCAGGTGGAGAGAATATTTTAATGACTAATTTAGGACTAGTCGGAAATTAACAAGAAAGTAAATTATATTTAATAATTAATCAAAAAATAACATATAATCAAATATAGAGGAAAATCAGAAATTTTTACAATATTATTAGTAAGTAAAAGAGTTTGATGAAGTTTATAAGCATAAGATATGATAGTTCACTTCATTCCAATCTCTAACTTATTAATCAGTACATTGGATTATTTGAGTGAGTAGTTTAGGAACATTTGTGCAAGTACGTACAAGATGAATAAAGTGTTGAGTTCGAAACAAGACCATTTCCACATTGACAACACTAATTACAAATAGTTCTGTATCATATATTAGTAGTGATAAAGTGCCCAAAATCAGTATTTTATATGTGCTACTATTCATGTGGACCCTTTTTGTTTCTATAAAACAATATTAAGTATTTTGTGACAAAATAAAACAGTTGATTTTCATTAGATAGGGATATTAAAATAATAACCAATATAATATGGTGGGTGTAAAGTTCCCTTAACTTAAGCACATTATCAACTAGGGGTGCCTCAACCAAAACCGACCCGGGATTAGTGAGGACTAGACTATCAATTAACCCAAAAAAATTTATGACTTTTTAGTTTAATTGAAAGCAATCATGTACTTAAGATTGAATTCTAGACGGAGACTCATAGAAATAAAGGTTTTACTTTTTTTTCTGAACAAGGTTCGCCGATTTCACCAACAAGGGCTAGAGGAAGTTCGCCAACTTCAAGAGCCAACGAGGCTTCGTTTTTTGGAGTTTCATTGATTTCACAAAAATTAAGGATCTTGGACGAAGCTATCAGGTGCAGAGGAGGCGAGGGCTTTTTGAGGTTGATCTTTTGGGCAACCTGGCCACTAGTTGCTCTGCGAAAGGGGTATGTGGTGGCTGTTGTAGTTTAGGGGTTGGATGATAAAGATGAAGGGAGAAAAATGGAAGGAATCATGATGAAGATGAAGAGAGAAAAAAGGGAAGGAATCAAATTTATGATGAAGATGAAGACCGATAACACGGTTCTCAGGAAATTTTCTTGATAAAAAATCACGATTTTCTTATAATGAAAATCAAACCAGACCACACCCGTTAGCAGAAATCAAAATCAAAATCGACATAAATTTAAATTTTGTCGGTTCCAATTAATTTCGGTCTAATTTTACACAGTTTCGATTGACTTTCTAATTACCGGTTCATTTTGAGCAATCCTACCGAACTACTACCAACATATGAACAAGAATTTAACAAAGCAAATTGATGCCCTAATATAAATTCTACGGTAGTTTTGCTAATTTGAATTAAAAATATATTTAACAGAATAAAAATTGTCTATTTCGTTGAATCTAATGATGGTTAAATTAATGAATTTAATCACTATTTGAATTATTAAAAAGTGGTTAAGAATAACTTAGATGTCACTAGTAATCTTTCTTACAAAACAGAGAAAACTAATTAAAAAACTGAAAAAGACAAAATTAATTATTTTATAACAACATTTCAGGAAAAGGAGTTTGGCACTGGTACAATATTTTCATCAATTATTCTGATTTTAAAGAATTTGATTAATGTCTGCAATAAGTCAATTCAATGGTTCAATATTCGACTCGTATTGACGAAGTTCTTCGTTCGAACCCTCCTAAAAAAGAGAGGAAAATTTCATAATTAGAGGGGTTCGATGTATTTTTGAAATAAAAAATTCAATTAATGATCATTACTAGTTACTAGTTAACTAATTAAACAAATGGCCGATCTGTTTGTCTCTCTGTCCTTTGCATCGTACTATGTTCAAAACAAGATTTTAAAAATAAAATGGACAAAAATATCGTAATATTTAAATGGGAACAAAATGGAGTTAACGACAATGTTCATGTGCAGGAAAAAATATTAAAAAAATAACGAGGCATTAAATGACGAATGAAGGTCCTAGGATGCAACAAAGGTTCATAAGAATCAACTGTCAATATGCTACTTTATTGATCTTCTGATTATTTTAGATTAATATGGTTTTTGAGCTTTGATATTTACAAATTCTTGTGCACAAGCAGACCCAAAGTATTAATTAATTATAAGGTTTTTTTTGGGGACAAAGTTTCCTCAATGACATCAATTGGGGCCATTCTCGGTGTGATTGATCTCTTCGTTAATTTGGAATTTATTAATAATCACTTCATAAATTTTTTTAGAATTTCTCCGCATGAATTTATATATTTGTTATCGAATTTAAGTATTAGATGAACACCAAGAACTGAAATATTGTATTTCATTTATCATACGGTCAGAAAATCAGGTGGCACTTTTTGTCCTCGTCTTAATTACCCTAGAGTTAATCTCGACAGAGAAAATTTGGTTCGGTGTCATCTGAGTGTTTTTAGAAAAACAACCCAGAACCCAAAACGATACAATGTACAAATGCAAATGTTTTTCATTAACAATGTTTGCTTTCAAGAACTATTATCAAGCCTTCCCGCCCGAAAGAAATACAACACATGATCATGCATAGTAGGAGATAATTAACAAAAGGTGATCACGAGAACTCCGTAATTACCGAAAAATCCCTCATGGAAAATTAGCAGGCCTAAGATGATAACCGAGAAACCAACCTATCCCTAAAATCGATGTAGTTTAACTGAAATGCATCACATTTGATGAATTCTCTTAACTTTCGGTCTGATAAACCTATCACTATTATAATCGTGTTGATCTAACTATCCCTATCTTGAATTTCATAAAATTTGGTTCATAATAAATCAAACCGAACCAAATTTCATCACTTCAATTTGAATTTTTGTTATTTTCTTAAAACCGAACCATAAACAGCCTTAATCATTTTAGTAGAGTGCAAAATTAATTCACCTATTCGAAGCATATGATTTCAATTCACAAAAGTTTTGTTCTGGTGTCAATTTGGTAACACATAATGTTTATTTTTCTTCTAACACAGTAATTTAGTTAGTACCCATAAATAAATATTGATTTAAAATAATTTTAAAATCAAAAGGAAAGAACATTAATCCACTTCCTAATCTCAAAAATGAGATGAGATTGGCATCGTAATGTTGAGCGAGAGAAAGGTTCGGTTAGGTTATCTTTATTTATGGGTTTCGATTGGGCCCAAGCCCATGTCCTGATTGAAACACAAATAATTACACACTCAAACTCCAGAATTCATGAACCCCACATCGGAAGAGATAATTCGGTTCATATATCAAGCCTAAGTTGAAGAGTCGATTTTTATCGATTCTAACTAGTTAAAACTAAGAAACTAAGTCGTTCAGAAATTATTAGAATTAGAACGTCATCTCTCACACGATTTTAGTTATGATACCTCAAATTCAAGAACTATAATGTTCATTTCAATCCTTTTTAATGTGTAGTTGCTTCTGAAGGCCCAACAAAACACCCACTTGAGCATGTTGCTCCGCCAATTACACATAAATTACTCTGAAATATCGAATTCGGTTAATTTAGTTCTCAGCGTAATATTCGGATGAGTTTACGTTTATTATCAGTGTTAGATCACGTAGAGCCCATGGCCTATTTTGTAATTGTGATGGGTATTTAATGAATAGGACACTTAAGGAACAACAAAGACTAGGTCAAGAGGATAGGAATTAGCATTCACGAGACCGTTCTTTGTGATAGTGAACCAAACTATTTAAATGGAACGTTGTTTGGTTTGGTGGGTATAAAGTTTATAAGAAATAAAATCACTCGTTGTTTAACTCGTGATTATCACTTGTTATTAAAGAAAAGGGAAAAACACACTCAGTTATTTCATTTAAGACACATCACTTTGTTATGCTCGTGATGTTTCATCTCTTTGAGATTAGATAACTAATATTGATTAAACTCGGTCCAATTCAAATTTGTGTGTCTGTACACGTTGTGCGCGTGCTCCCCCAAGGATCCAAGATCTCTCATTTTGATCGGTAATAATTGAATACATCATACACTACTTAGCACATATTCGAACTCGAGATCACACATGTGTTAAGTAAAGTACGTACTTACCGCTTGGCCCAACTTGTGTTGGTAAAATCTATCATGATGTAGTTAAGAAAATTAATGTTTTGACTCAGTTAAAACAATATCGTCAACATATAGTAATAAGTATGCAATATCAGTGTTCTGATTAAATATAAATAATGAGACATTGCAAGTGTTGCTATGAAGCTATTGAGATAACATGTAGTGGGCAAATCGTTGGTACCAAGCCCTGAGAGCATGTTTAAGACATTAAAGAGATTTTTGTAGTCGACATACTTGATGAGGTGTAGAGGGGTTGACGAAGCCTGCTTGCTGGTGCATGTAAACAGTCTGTATGAGGTCACCACAGAGATTAACTTTCTTGACGTCCAATTGATGGATCGGCCAAAAAGAGAAATGATTATGCGTAGTATAGTACGTACAATAGTAGATTTAAGGAAAAAATCACCTGACTACACCTAGAGTTAGCTATTTTGCACATATCTAGACCTAAGTATTTTTTACTTTGGGGGATTTTAAAGAATCGCACAAATTTTACCGTTACTCATTTTGTTATTGTTTCATTTTTAATTGTGACAAATAGACCAAATTACCCATCTCTATCTTTTAAATTTTTATACCTATACTCTTTGACTCTCTCTATCCCTCTCATTAGTTTATCAGACCTCTCAAATTCCACTTCAAATCTACAACCAAGTTTGTAAATTTTCTCAGGGTTCAATAAAATTAACTGTAATTATAATTCTTGACAATAATTATAATTCATTATTTATCAACAATTAGGTACTGGTCCAGCCATTTTCTATTGATTTACGTTGAACATAAGGAATGTTCAAAGTTGAAACAAAATCTTAAACTTTTATAAAATGCATTATATTCGATGAATTCTCTTAGCTTTCAGTTTGAGAAATCTATTACTATTATAAACTTGTTAATTCAACTATTCACAATTCTATTGGGCCCAAGCCCAAGCCCATGTCAACACAAACAATTAAACTCAACTCCAGACCTCGTGAATGAACCCCACATCGGGAAAAACAGAAATATTTGTAGGCTTAAATTCCACCACACACAATCAGTTTCATGTCTTTCAAAACAACAAATACACAGGGCCTTAAACTACCCAACATTTTTTTCACGAGCCAATTCGAGCCCTGCCAAAATAAGGCTCGATTCGCCTCGTTTACACTCCTAATCACAGTAAGCAAAAAAACTATTGAAGAAACCGTATATAGATTACACATCCTGCTATTAATAGTTCTTTCAAATAGATCACAGTAATTAATTGTCTACAAATTTACCCAACACTCTCTCAAATCTCCAATTTCCATGGTGGAGAAGAAGAGGGGTATGCAGACCGAGTATGTCACAGAGTAGTACATAAAATATGTGATTCTTACATCTTGCTCGCTCGCGCTCTCCATCGCTACCTGATAGCTCCGAGCAAGTTGGCTCCGTCAAGCTTCGCACCTTCCAAATGCTGAATAAAACAAATAACAAAACTTAATAATGCTGGAATGTTGCCAGAATCACATGTTCTATAGAACTGCTAAAATAAAAATTCTAGCAAATTATGCGTGCAAATTGAATTTGAAGTCTAGAGATGCATATTCCGTACTCTGCTACATGACTTCAACTTAAGAGCAACGTTTCCTTTCTAAAATAAGATTTCCCAGCATGTGAAACCTCGTCGAAAATGGATGATTATTTTCTTCTATTTTTCTAGGTCTTACAAGATACATCAAAAGAGATGGAATAGGAACAGTGGGTTCCATCAATCCCTTCCTTCAAATTAATACATCCATGTTATCAAATGAGAGCCCCGATTATCACGCTTAGGTTGCACAATGATGTCATGACGTCTAAATTTTGTTTTATGGATCAGCTGATCATTTTTTGAAAATAACATGTAACGACTAAGAATGGATTGAAACTTGTATAAATAGAATCACAAATGATGTGGTTTGGGTTTAGTAATTCACAATAGCAAGACATAATCTCCATGCTTGTATGGGAATTATACTGCCATGTAATAAATAGCAGGTATAAATATAATAATATGATTTAAGTCACGAAATGGGTAAGGATAACCCCTCATGAACACCAAAACAAATTCATAGATGATAGAACCATAAAGCACAGTCTGTATTAAAGTTTTACTTACTGTATCTTGAAGATTGACATGGCGCAGATAAGCACGTTGAAGATTTGCGCCCTTCAAATTGGCATTACTCAGCTTTGCACCCTGAAACACAAGCAGTTGTAACAAACAACCTTGGAGCTTGACAGGTTAACTCTTAAATTATTGGAGCCTTCTCTCAAACGAGGTTGATAAATCATTTCACACTCATACCTTCAGATTAGCACCTTCCAAATTAGCTCCCTCGAGATTGGCATTAGTAAGATCAGCAGTCTGAAAAAATTAAGATTAGATAACTGGACAACCAAACAAAATACAGTCAGACTATAGGTGAAATGCCACACTATGCTCCCCACAAAATAGCAACAAATAATTTCTACTTTTCATAATCTTTTTTTATGAAATATGGATTTAACAGTGATCATAAACAATTATGCCACATTATGTTCCCTCGTTTTATTTCCTCTCCTCCGTTGATTGTTATTTATTCACCCTTCCTTTTATATTCATTTAACAATGTAATTACTAATCATTTCTTATATTGTTCCAAAGTTTTCAAGTAAGACCTTCTAAGACTGGTTGACCAGGAAACAAAGGAAAGGAAAAGTGTGAGTGAACTATTAACCGTGCTCACCACATAACATTATGTTAAATTATATGAGCACATATAATTTGGCAAACCATTTGGAATTTTTCTATGGTCAAGTGAGCATATCAAATTTAGTGGAGAGCCCAAAAACTGAAGCAAAGAGATCCATTAAGTACATGGATTTTTCCTATGATGGTAGTAGGGTTTTAACGAATAGCACCGTATAAGGGTTGAGCAAATTTAACAAACTTCACATTCACAGTATCATACCAAATATTTCATGAAATCAAAGAGAACCAATTGGGAAGAATAATTGGAACTAAAAATCATAAGTTATACCTGTAAGTGTGCAGAACGCAAATCAGCCCCACAGAAACTAGAGTCTATCAAACAAGCATCTGTAATGTGAAAGTAAAAGTTATGTTTAGGAGTAGTTTGAGAGAAAAATCCAATAGCACGTAATAAGAACTGTTTCGCTCAACACTTTTAAGGAATATATTCACAGGAAGATCGAACAGGCTAGTGTAATGCTATGGAACTGGGCCCTAATATCTATCCACTCAGTTATCTCTAGATGCAATTAGTTCTTCAACTTCATGCATCATTAAAGCTTGGAAAGTGAAGCCAGGCGCAGAACTATCAACACATAGAAAAAATAAATTGATTGTTGGTTATTTGATTCCAACGATTTGTGAACTGTCTTGAGTTACAAGGAAACTTAGGGGGATGTATTCAATCATGATTTTAATGGATTTAAGAAGTCCTAATTGAATCCATTAAAATCCTAATTGAATTCAAAATCCAGAGTCTTGTGAATATTTAATTTAAATAAAACTATCTAAAGGATTAGATAATTTATCAACGAAAAAACTTCTTTACTTGTATCCTAATGTTGCTTGTTAGGTTCTTGAAAACCACACGAAAAATATGACGGTTTGGATTTTGTTATATTAGCTTTGAATGTGTCAAGATATGAGCTCAAGACCTTCCCTATGAAGAAAGGAGTTCAACTTTTGCCACTTGATCGAATAAGTTGGTGGAGAGAGATACTTTGTAGGCTTGCAAATAATTATTAAAATACGCAAAAGTTTACCTTGTAGGTTTGCACTCTGGAGATTAGCACCAGCTAACATAGCTCCACGAAGATTGGCCCCGGTGAATTCACATCTTTCCTAGGCAATATACATTTATTAAAGAAATTATTGAATGCACTTTCAAGGATAAATCATGCACTGATTTAGGAGCCTTACTCACGCAAAGTTGCATTGTGAAAATTACAACCCTCAGCAACTGCATCCTAAATTAAAACATACAGGATTCACAAGAACATATCACAGTAAGCATTCAGAATATCGGTATATATTATAAATCAAACAACAATAATTATTCTTGTATTATGACTACATATCAATAAAATTGAGCTCACCCGAAACTTTGCACACTGAAGATTTGCTCGTGAGAAGAAAACATTTTTAAGACATGCATAGCTAAAGTCAACTTCTGACAGATCCTGCAAATTTAAATATGCACAAAAAGGTTGTGGTGAAGTGGCCGAGACATCATGTAAGAAGCATAAGTTTGCTGGTTCCAATCCCCATGCTGGGAGTTGAAAAGTTAGTTTGATTTCTTCATCAAAGTGGTTAAGGAATTAAAACACAATTTTCTTCTACTTAACTCATTAATTGTTGTAATTCCATATCTTACCCAATAATTTTTTTAATAACGAATGCAGTTATTACAAATTTTTAAATCAATATTTTCCTAAGATTTGGTCTAAAAAGCCATACAATCCCTTTATCTTTCTCAAATTCTAGCAGAATTGCATAATAAAATGCACATTAATCAATTTGCAATAGAAGTGGTAATGGAGGCCTTGAGTTCGAATCTTGATACATATAATTGCTGATAAAAAAGTGACATATGAAAAAATTGTGCATACAAATTTCAGCATAATTTCATTTATTTAGTGATTACAGTGGACAAGCAACAGCCTACATTTGTAATTTCATTTATTTAGTGATTACAGTGGACAAGCAACAGCCTACATTACAAACATAAAACCAAGCATGCATAAATTCTTAAATGTACAAAGAAATCATTCCAAGCACCTGAGACCTGAAAGATTACCAGTTTGGAGAGATTAAGGCCAGAAAGATTAACTCCTCGGAACCTGATTTTTGCAGACTGTGTGCATTTGATGATATCTTTGCGTGTCAACTCAGTTTCTAAATCATCATCTGGTTTCTTCCTACTCTGAATACTTTTGATCTCGTCAATAAGTCCCTGGTTGAAACATGAAATGAATTATACTGTCAACAAAATTTAAAGTTAGCAGCATGTTCAGCAGACATATAAAAACCATTAGATTCCATGGTAAATTGGAGAAGAATATTCAAATCAAAATTGTAAGGAAAAACATATGGTTATCACCATGATGCAGATAACCTATAGAATTCAAGACCCAGATTTCCTTACTAAGGGATTCATGTAACTCTTACTATTAAATCAGTGGGGTTTATGAAGCTTTATATTTATGGCCCAACTTGTAAAGGTCTTTATCCTTTCCTTGATAATAATTTTTAACACTAGTATATTCTCTAGCAAAAATACAAGGACCAATAACATCGTAGATGTAACTGAACTTCTTCAGACCAAAATAAAGAGCAAAAAACAACATCGTACAAACCATGAGAAAAGAATTCAAAATAACAGAGAGTGGGAAAAAGAAAATGAAGACCAACATATCATCATAGTTCCAGTGAAGCATAATTCTCAAACAAGATCATTTGAAGCAGCAAGGACATTTCATCAAATGGCATATTCTTTGGGCTAACAAGAATAAAGATGTTAACCAGATAGAAGATAAATATAACATACCAGTAGCTGGTAATATTCTGCTTCCCGTAGAAGCTCCAAGTATTTTCCGTCTGTTAGAGAAGGAACAACACCATCTCTCAACCAATTTAGAACGTGCCTAAAATGTTTCCCATCCCTATCGACGAAGACATATCCCTACAATCATTCAATATATATAATCAAAGAACTACATTTATTTCTAACCAACATATAAAACCCAACTCTTAACGAAAGAGTGAGCACCCGAAAACTTAAATCAGATTTTGCGTCTTGTGTCCGAGTTGGTGCTTCAAGAATATAAGCCTACATGCACATACCTTCTCAGTTTCTTGACACACTTTATGGCGGCCACTGAACATAGCAGCGAGCATTGAATCAGGCTCGCGCTGAGTTAATGTATCAACAGTGGTGCAAAATTTCTTCCCCCCTGGCCATAGAGTCATAGACACATTCACACATAGCTCTTGCAAAAAAATTCAGTAGCTACAGACAAAGATCTCCTGTTTTAGAAGATTTGTAGAGCAGCTCAAATGAAGTAAATTAATCTTAACTGAATCATACACCATAGATATAAAATAAAATCTCAAATCGATCCCTCCATTTCCTTTGGGAAATTCAAACCCGATTTTCTCAGCAGCCAAACAAAGCAGAGTAAATCCAAATCACGTCCAAGTATCCAACAATCATATTTTCACCGGAAATCCCTAATTAGGAAAAATCGAGCTCAGATCAGGGTTTCAATTACTCAAAAACTCCCCGATTGATCGGATCTCTCCCACCCAGAACCAGAAATGTGATTCGCATTACACACAAAACACATATACAGATAAATGTATAGATACGGAGAAGAAAATGAAGGCGAAGAACAGACCGATGTTGAGACGAACCGAGGAATCGGAATCGGAATGCGTCGCCATTGCTGCGAGCTTCGGGCGAGAGACACGCAAGGACATCGCATATTGGACGTTTCAGGTGTTAACGCAACGCGACGACGACGAATATTTGGATTTGGGCCTTTACGGGCCCGATCGGACCGAACGGGTTGTTGGGCCTGGGGTTCTAGGCCCGTGAAACGAAGGTGTTGCATGGAGATCCTGACGTGGCGGCGAATGGGAGAGCCACGTGTCGGCCTCTGTAAAAAACATCAGTATCCATGGGCCAGAGGTTCTAGGCCCATAAACGAAGGTTGTGCACTACCGAGAGTGCATGGAGATCCTGACGTGGCGGCGAATGGGAGAGCCACGTGTCTGTAAACAACATCAGTTTCTCTGAATTGTGTGTCGTCTCTGTATCTGTACATTGGATCAGAGGAGCGAGAGCGGCACGAAGAAGATGATGAAGAGGAAGCACCTATCCTCCGTTGCAAACGACGTCGTTGAGAGATGTGCAAAGTAAATTAATCTTCCCTGTGATAATATATTTTCTCATTCTATTCCCAGAGATTGGAACTGCATTTCACATATAATGAGTGTATAATGATCTGTTTTGAAGTATTTGAATAATTTAAAATTTTATTTCAGCATTTTGTGGTATAATTAAATTGGAGTTTATGAATTAATTTGGATAGAATTAATGAATCAATTTCTAAGAAGTTTTATGGAGTTATTTAGATGAAAAAAACTGGGTTTTAGGTTAGATTCTATATCATTAATATCAAATTCTTGACGATTTTGCTAAGAGCAAGGTTTTATTTATTTCTACATATGCTTTGAATAAGTTGTGTGTGGTACTGAGATGATTTTGTTACCAGTACATTAAATTATATGTTTTAGTTTCAAATGTTTGTGTGATTGACTAGAGGAAGAGAGTGATGGCTTGTTAATATAGAGATTTAATTTGTCAGGAAAGTTGATTGTTCGGTAGATAAGTTGGTGGAAGAATTTGAAGCGGTATGGAAGCCGGAACTAGGCGATTACTCGGGGAAATTCGTAGAGTTTTGCAGCTTCAAGGCGCTGAGCGTGATGTGCCAAAACATATCGGAAAATATTTGCAATGGATCATTCAGCAGGTTGTCTTTTGATATGATGATCGCGTGGGAGAATCCGAGTCCCACAAATGAAGGGCCGCGCGAGGTGAGCAATTTCTTACTCTAATGTAATCAAGAAAAGTGGGAATCGTGTTAATAGCATCAATAGTTATAATAAAATGTGTGTGGTATTGTTTTTAGTTGGTTCATAGACGCAAAACTACAGTTCAAAGTTATTATGGTCTGTTTTTTAATGTGCAAGTCGAATGTAAAAAGTGTTTTCTGGCAGTTTTACATTGTTAAGTTACGGAGACGGATATTTGTAAAACTGAGAGCAAATTGTCATTGTGTTCATCATACTGATATCGTTTTTGCTGTTCCTAAGGGGTTTGACGAGAGTATGGCAAAGGAGAAAGAAGAGAGGAAGTTGCCGAAAACAGCGGCTTCAGAACAAGACGATACCTCTCTTTTCTATACCGACCTCATGCCCCTTCTGGTAAGAAATTTTTCTACCATTCAAATAATTAATATATTTACCTCAATATTGTTATCTATGGAGTACATTAATATATTATGTGAGTAAATTGAACAAATGTAAAATGTGTTGCCCTTGTAGGTTGATGACGGGCCAAGTGTTGCAGATGACGCATTTGTTTGGTTGGGATCGCTAGTTCCGTTAGCTGCAGATGTTGCTAATGGGAGATTTACGTTTGAAACTTTGACAGCTCCCACCAGCCACCGGCTCCACTATCCGGCATACGATAAATTTCTCCGGGAAATTGACAAGTAATGCATATTTAAACCGTACTTTTTGTTACTCTCGTTTCTTTCATCCCATGTTGTAGAAGAATAGGGAGTGTATCATAATTCGAGAACCAGCATATCATAAGTCCAAATTTGATTCCCAAACCAAAAAGCTCCCATTTACATCCAGATAGTGTAAATACGAGATTAGTCGTGGAACAATTTGTGATTTTTGTAGGTGTGTGCTACATTTGCAAAAACAAAAGAGGCCGAGGGGTGTGGAGATGGCAGATGATGAATACATATTACACGTAGAAGGAACCGCTAGTTCACAAAGAGTAGTTCGCCATATTGGAGGAACGAGTTGGCCCGGTTCGTATAACTTTTTTTATTATTATTGCGACAACTTCAAATATTATGAATGGTTTGCGGGGTTTTTTACTTGAAATGTTATCTTTTTAGGTAGGCTTACGCTGACCAATTATGCATTCTACTTCGAGGCCTCGGGAATGATAAATTATGAAAACGCTCTCAAAGTTGACCTTTCAAAGGACATTGAGCACAATCTGAAAGCAACTGCTACAGGCCCGTGGGGTGCTCCGCTTTTTGATAAGGCTATAGTTTACGAAACCCCCGAACTGTAAACAACTAGAGCTTATGTAGTTACCGTTTTGGTATTACGTGAATTCTTTTATTAATCATTTTTGCTTATAAATTTTGTAGATCGGAGGGAATAGTTCTGGAGTTCCCGGAGATAACGAGCTCCACGAGGCGTAGCCATTGGCTTGCGTTAATGAAGGAGATCATGCTAATGCACCAATTCATCTCCAAATATAAGGTGGAGTCTCCGGTTCATGTTTGGGAAATGCATTCCCGGACGATATTGGGGATCATAAGGTTGCATGCCGCCAGAGAGATGTTGAGAATATCTCCCCCCGACCCCACGAAGTTTTTGATATTTGCTTTGTTCGATGAGTTGCCAAAGGGAGATTACGTACTGGAAGGGCTTGCCGAGAGTCTGAAGAAGGTTCACGGCGGACACCCGTGCAGTGCTAGCTCGATTATAAGGAGTATAAACATTTCAAAGCTTACCGATGATGTCAACAAGGAGGTGGAAGAAGTTGCGGAGGAGAGTAAAATATTAAATGCCCGGGATAAGGATATTTCTTCCTTGGAGACAGCGATTGACCAGGTCAGGGAGGAAGCAAAGGAAACTAATATCGCCAAAGCTACCACCGAGGTATTGAAAGAGGAAGGGATAAGTGAAAGCGTCGTTGTTCTAATGGTAAATCGTTTACCTTATGAACCTCTTTACTCATTTACAATACCTAATTGTCTTAATTTTACTCCGTAGGAATTGCTTAAACCGCTTAAAGGTGTGTTATCTTCGGTTGAAGAAGCCCTTTCATGGGAAGATCCGGTTAAAACGTTGATAATTGTGTCTCTGACTCTGCTAGTCATCTACATGTAAGTGATAATATGCACCACGACTTTATTTCTATTTTGATTGAGACCTTGGTACTGAGTTTTTGGAGAAACTTAGTTAATGAAAATTTGGCACGGTAGGGAATGGGCCGGTAAGGCTATAGCTGCTTGCTTATTTTGGATAATAGCAAAGATGCTCCAGGCGAGAAAAGAAAGAGCTAACGATAGATCCGGCGAGATAGTGGTCTATTCGGGTAGTGACCAGTCTACAATGGAGAGCATTGTGTCGGCACAACATGGATTGCAAACCCTTCACGAGATTGTGCAAACAGTAAATATAACTTTGTTGAGAATTTGGTCCATCTTCATCTCCAAGGCCCCTAAGGTACTATTTCTTTCTTTCATTTTTCTTTAAATCTTTTAGTTACAAAATTAAATATAATATTTATTGAAGAAATTAGGGTCTTTGTACGTGCAGATATCAGTTACTGAGTTAATATAGAACTTAGCACTAAGTTCTATATAGCACTAAGTCCTATCAAACGTTTTAGGTGAAGCGTCAGCATGAGTTTGTCGGTTCCAATTCTCGTGCTTGTCGGTATTGCAGTTATTTAGTATTTTTCATGATAAGTGTCATGTTATTTAATTCCTTAAAATGTATGATCCATGGTTCCAATTCTTATATCAGTTGGTATATTGCAGTTATTCAATATTATTCAAAATAATTGTCGTATTATTTAATTCCTTAAAATATATATGCTCCAAAATAAGTGATCGTTTCTCTTTTTAAATAAGTGATAAATGCATGGATTACAATTATGTGTTTATGTAGTTCGTTATGCCATTATAGAACTTTACTAATACAATACTACTTTAGAATCATCAACTAAGAAATGGAATATTTGAAATGTTACTTTCTATTATTTAGAAACAAAAGATAAAGTTGTTGATATTTATATTGTTATTGGTTGCAGCATGCGAATATGGTGATGGTGGGTGTGGGATGTTTGGGTGTGTTGCTGGCATTGATACCGTTCAAGATAGTATTGATGGGCGGTGTAGTGTACTTGTTCATTGCGACGTCAAAGTTGGGGAAGCCAAGGCCGAGCACCCCAGGCCAAGGGGGAGGAGGCCAAGGGGAAAGAAGACTGAAGGAATGGTGGGACTCGATACCAGTCTCTCACGTGCGCGTTATCGATGAGGTCCCCGACAAGGCCAAGTAGTTTAAATATGAACCTTTTTATGGTGTAGTTTGGTTATGCTTGCGTCTGTTTATAGTTCGTTATGAATTTCAATTATGTGTGAATAATGAAGCCTGGAAGAACTACATTAGTATGTGTTCACTAGCGTCAATGGTTAGTATTTGGTTATGAACATTTAAATTTACACGCTTTTGACATTTTAACTTGATGAATAAAGGAATTAAATATTGGGTTTGTTCGTTTGAAAGTATGTTTTATTGGCTATAAACACGAATGTAGGGTTGAAATCAGCAATTTCATGCTTGGGAGGGATCAAGTGGTCGTTCGGCGGACTTATGTGAACACATTGAATTAGGGGATCCATGTTTCTACAAGCTCCAAACTTTGCAATGTCCCTTTTGGGGCAAGAAATAAGGTAGTTTGACAAACTTTGCAATGTCCCTTTTGGGGCAAGAAATAAGGTAGTTTGACACGAAGCTCTTGATATGACGTTGATATGACGAGTGGAGTGTAAGGGATTGACTTGTTTTGCAGGAATGTTAGGGGTGCTTCTCCATCCAACTGAGGCGAATGTGTTGCAAGTGGTAAAATGGTTGGAACAAAGCTGTATCATAATCGGATTGCAAGGACAGGGTCTACATACTCGTTAACTAGTGAGTTTGGATAAGTGGTTTTATTCTTAACTATCATGTCTCATTATCAATGACGAGTCTTTCAATTGTTATTAATTTATCTCGCAAATGTAGCAATAAGGCGATACATATGCTTGACATATTTGTTTGTTGTAACTCAATTGAGAATCAAGTAGTTGATGAGACACATACTATTAAGTCAGGTAAAATCTCAAAGCTAATATGAATTCATAATTTATACGTATATGTATATAATAAAAACATGCTATAAACACGAAAATGAAACAATTACAGATTAAATGTCTTGGAGTTCACTCATACATTAATCATGTACCTCAAAAACACAACCATATTATTTTGTCTCGCTGGTCAAAGTAACCGATTTTGACTCTATTGTTGGTGTTACAGTTACTGTAAGAAAGACGGATCAGTGTGTCATTACGTCATGCAACGGAAATTGTTTTTTGCGTTTCACGTTTGTTATGTATTTTCACTGAAATCGCATGCGTAACTCACGTGCACGAGCCTCCATCTTAAGCCCCAAACCAAAACCGGCTCTGAACAAAGTAAATAAATTTCCCAACATGTCCTCTCAATGGGGACCTAAAACCCTAACCCTAAACCCCTCTTCCGAACAAAAATCGCCACCGCCATGAACCAGGCCGAAGAAGCCATGAGCGTCGATCAATCTCAGGCTCAGAAGGCTCGTTCCCTGCAAACCCTAGCCGCCGCCGGCGCTTTCTCCTCCTTCGTCTCCAAGCTCTCCGGCTCCTCTCGCGCCATTCCGATCCAAAAGGACTTCCATTTCTACCACAACTTCGACGAGTTCAAGTCGCCGATTGAGCAGATCTCACGGGAGTCGCAGTCGATGCTCGAGGCTATAGGCTCCTCCGCGGACGTTTGGGGGAAAGAGATTGCGTTTCCGGAGGACGGTGACCTGGACGACGGCTACGATTGGCTGGTTAACGTGAACGACGAGGTGTTCGAGCGGTTCGATGCGTCGGTCGATGAGTTTCAGAGGTTGAGGAAGGAGGAGGAGGGGTCTGGGAAGCGGGTTATGGAATTGGATGATGGGTTTCAGCTGGTGTATGGGAAGAGGAACAAGAATAAGGGGGTGGGTCAGCTGGATAATGGTTCGGCTAGTGGTGGCGCGGCTGGGAGAGACGAGTCTGCTGTGAAGGTGGCGACGACCAAGGCGAAGCCCAAGGTTCCTTTCCATATACCTACCATAAGGAAGTCACAGGAGGAGTTCAATATTTTGGTTAATAACTCTAACCAGCCATTTGATCACGTTTGGTTGGAGAGGAGTGATGATGGGCAGAGGTTCATTCATCCTCTGGTTAGTGTCCTACTGTGCTTTGAATAATAGCCTTTTATTATGCATTTATTTTTGTCAATGTTTGTCCTTTTACTCGGTAACAATGATTTTGCATGTGGGCTGGTTGTAATTGATTAGAATACTGGTACGATTGATTGTTTGGGATGTTGGCATGATTGTTTGTATTGCACTAATTCGGATCTGTAGAATAGTGATCGTGCCAGAGATACATATCCATGAATTAATGTGTGAGTAATAGTGTATCTGTGTATGCAATATTTAATATTTGGGTGATGATGATCTCTCGTTGGAGCTATTCATGTCATTGTCATATCCTCTTCACGAGTTCATGGAAATCAATAACAGTATAATACCGGTCTCTTATCATGACTGGTAATTAGTAATTCTATTCCCCTGCATACCTATGCGGCTATCTATCCAACACGGGTGCCTTATTGAAAGTAACCAATTTTCAAATATGAGAAAAAGGTGTTCGTTTCGACTGAAGAATTACTGGCCTTATGAACTTGACTGCATTTCTTCCGCACAGTGTCTTCACAAGTCCGTTTCTACTAGATGAGCAAATGTTGCTGCCATGCTGTTTGTGTAGTTGTTCTGATATTTTGCCTGGCAATACAAGTGACCAGTAATTTCTAATATGTGTATTTGAGTGGCTAGTTTTTTCTGAATCTATGCTTTGTTAGAATCTTATGCTTTTTTGGTTGAATCTCATGTCTTTACAAGCACCTCCGCTGTGTGTTTCTGATTTTATTGTATCTTTGATGCTGTTCACTTGTTGTGCTTGCAAATGTATCTCTCTTCTTACTATCTTATATCATGAGCAGGAGAAACTCTCTGTTTTGGATTTTGTTGATAAAGATAATGGAGATATTGAGCCAACAAAACCACCCTCTTTAGAGAGCACTCCATTCAAGTTTGTTGAGGAGGTCAAAGATTTGAAAGAGCTGGCTGCTAAATTGCGTTCTGTTAATGAATTTGCGGTAAGATTTAAAAATAATCTTTATAATATTAATTTATGTTGATATACATATGTTGGTTCCTTGGACAAGATTTGATTTTTTTATCTACATAGTTAGATCAATTATCAAATTGTTCGATTATGGTATTTCCGCTTTTCTCATGTTATGACGGTGATTCCCTGATGGTAGTTTTGATCGAACTCCTGATGGCGCTTCCCTTCCATTTTGTTGTGTATTAATTTATATACTTGACGGAGTTTCGACATTTTTATTAACATGACTGACTTTAAGTCGTTAATTATAAATCTTCCAGTGATAATGAACAAAAAGAGCATTGCGCAAGGTAGTTAGATAGATATGAGATAAGAAGACCAGCAGTAGTAGAAATAGTTTAGTGAGGGTTTCAAATGGATATGTTGACATGCAAGTAAAATGAAACACAAAATGTAGTGTGAGAAAAAGGTGCTGCTGAAAGTGAAATTGTTTGACTCTTGAAGGCAATGCAATTGCTATGCTAGTCGGACTAAGAAGAATGTGGCATAAGTAAAATACTGGTAATGTAGACATACATTTATGCTGCAGTTGGTAAGATGAATTCTACAGAATCTACTGTGGAGGCATCGAGATGCACCAATTCATGGTAGAATAATATGTGTACATAATATCTTTTGCATGCACTACTTTTTATTTGTAGGGAGTTGTTTCATGTGGCTGTAAATGATGGTTGTTATTCTAGTTTTCACGCACAAGGTTTATCTTCCTGTTATGAATGCTTTGGTTGTTTTATTACTTTGCAGGTTGATTTGGAACATAATCAATATCGTTCTTTTCAAGGATTGACCTGTTTGATGCAAATTTCTACTAGAACTGAGGATTTCATTGTGGATACTTTGAAGCTTCGAATTCATGTAGGTCCATATCTGAGGGAAGTTTTTAAAGATCCTACCAAGAAAAAGGTTTGTTTCTTAGACTTTAGCATTTTTGGTTCCGTCACATCTTCAATTTGCGATGTCATAATTTTCATGCATAATTAGGTCATGCATGGAGCAGATCGAGATATTGTATGGCTTCAACGAGATTTCGGCATATATATCTGCAATATGTTTGACACTGGACAGGTACAGTATTCCTAAATCCGTTTTAATATACACATTGCAACATTATCTGATTATAGCTTGTGTCACCATTCCATTTGTACTAAACAATATCATGATATTAGTTTTTATATTTGTGATGGTTTTTTCTGATAAAAATATATATATTTGTGATGGTTTCCAAGGATATTGCAGCTTAAAAAGTTGGTCATGTGTTCTTTTGAGAGTATTCATTGATCAATGGTGTTCCCATTTGATCCTAACTTCTTACTTTCAGACTAAAATTTGAATTATAATTGTGGCTGTAAAGATCTCTTCGCTGTTCCCCTGAATTTTTTTATATTTGCATCACCTCATACTCACTTATTTTCTTGTGAATATCATTGCAATGTTGTTCTGGCATGTTATGAGATTTGGAGAAAGTAATCTGTCTCAATCCTCAGGCCTCAAGGGTGCTGAAGCTGGAGAGAAATAGTTTGGAATACCTTCTGCAACATTTTTGTGGAGTTGCTGCTAACAAAGAGTAGGTCTTTGTGTCTGCACATCACATGCTTCTATTTGAAGTACTTTCTTTGTATCCTGTTCTCTTAGAAAGTTTTCTGCAAGCTTAACAGTTAACTTCTTGCAGATACCAGAATGCAGACTGGAGACTGCGTCCTCTTCCTGATGAGATGGTCAGGTAAAACTGTGCTGAAACTTAACATTGCCCTTTTCTGGTTTTCTTGATTATTTTCTTTCATTTACAAATTGCAATCTTGCGGACCCCCTTTCACACCATTTGTGTGAAACTATTTTCTGAATGGCTCTTTTGTTGTATACTCAGTGTGTTCATATATTATGTTTTTTATGAGCACGACTACCGTGCTAACATATTGCAAGCTACTAAAGTGTAGTTGAACTTTCAATATCATCTCATAGAGTTTTATTTTGGTGATAGATATGCAAGAGAAGATACACACTATCTGTTATATATCCATGATTTAATGAGGAATGAGTTGTTTTTGATGCCGAAAGAGTCTGCAAATGCTGATGCTCCTTTACTCGAGGTATATTTTTTTATGAAATCATTGATAGCTTTTTAGCCTTATTCATCCCTTGAATTTATTTGCACGCTTTGAACAAGTACATTGTATATAGGGGAGTACAGAAGTTACATCAACTGCTTTAGTATTTTTTTGATAGCATGACTAAAATGTGTTGTTTAGTCATCAGTATTGTTAAGAGTAGTTGGTAGGAGGCAGGTCATTGTTTATTCTGTTCATTATATAAGGGATGCGTTTTTATGTTCATTTGTGATGCACGTGCAGAGGTTTTAGTGTATTGTGCTTGTTGGTGTCATTAGATTTAAAGTTGGTAAAATGGTCAATGTATTTGTGTTCCCTGAGAGTTTATTGTAAGACCGTGTTTGGAAAAGGAAATGGGATAATGGGTATGAGGCTCACCTTAATTTACATGTGATTTAGGAGGTATTTATCAGCATTTTCATTCCCGTTTTCATATCCTCAAAATGCATATTTTGATTCCATATTGCCAAATATGGATGGAAATGCATGATATGATGAAATGAGAAGGGACATGGAATAGAAAATGTTAGCATCTTCTAATTTACGCACAAAAGAGAGATGAACCATATTTTGACACAATTAGTTCAGACGAGCCCAAGTTTATTAAGATAAACAAGAAGTATTTTTTTCCAGTGTTACATTCATGGTAGAGTCTATATACCTCTTTGAGTTACATTAGCAGGATTGTAAGGGTTTGGAATGGTGCTCTGCTTTGAGCTATTGTTCAATTGCAGACAGAGTAGCTTGAAATTCTTTGTTAATTTAAAATCATATCATTCGGTTGCTTTGACTCCGAACATGGAGTCAAGTAATGATTGTACACAATATGTTCATTTTCTCTAACTAATACTTAAGAATATGTTCAATAGAGCTTTTTGGAGAAGTCTTTTGTGTTCTTTATATATTTTTAATGAGTTTAACTTCACCAGGCTCATCAAAACTTCTTTCTACTTGCAGGTCTATAAGCGAAGTTCTGATTTATGTATGCAGCTCTACGAGAAAGAACTGTTGACAGAGAATTCGTTCCTCTACATATACGGGTTTATTGCTTGCTTCCTTTCTTAAGTTGGAATTGTTTTACATGAACAGCCTCATGTTCTTCTTCCTCTTTGAATATTTTTAACCATTCTTGTCTGGATTGGCTCAGTCGCGATGACCGTTCATTTTTAACTCTTTTGATATAGGTTGCAAGGGGCAGGTCTCAATGCACAACAGCTTGCTGTCGTTGCAGTAAGTTTCTCATTTCCCTATCTGGGTCACCATCTTAATTGTCTGAAAAGGACACCTATTCATTTTATACACCCATTTCATGTGCACAAACCACACATCACTCTCATGGCTCTGAAGGGACACACATTCAGATTTCGAGAATTTCTGGATAAATAATAAACAATATTTGTATTTTTATAATTATAATTATAATTAATATGCTCCAACTACAGTATGCCGTTCTGTTTTATTTGCTTATTTGTTTATGCTTAAATGGATACAGGGGCTTTGCGAATGGCGAGATGCTGTTGCCCGTGCAGAGGATGAGAGTACTGGATACATATTGCCAAACAAAACTCTTCTTGAAATTGGTATTGGGTTCTTTTATCTACAGTTATACTAGCTATTTTGGAATCACATACATAATGCATGGTTTATAATTTCGACTTTTCTTTTGTTAAAGCCAAGCAGATGCCTACCACTACAAACAAGTTACGCCGGTTGATGAAATCAAAACATTCGTACATTGAACGTAATCTTGGTTCTGTTGTTAGCATAATCAGGCAATCAATGCTGAATGGTTCAGCATTTGAATCTGTTGTTGAACATCTGAGGCAGGGACGACTAGAAACAGTAAGTACATATGTAAAAACCATGCACCCATTCTTCTCACTTTGATTTTTGCCCTTAAGTCCTGCATTACTATCTGATTCTTAGTCACAATCATTTTGTATAGCCACATTGTTAAAATTAGTGTATTTGTGATGCATACACATAGGTCATATAAAAACACATTATGTATAATATGTCTAGGTCATTCATTCATCATTTTCTCATTTAAATTCCATTCATAATAATTTTGAATTATGATATCAAAATTAAAATACGAATTGAAATAAATGGTTTTGTATTGTCTAGTTGGGTATTATTATTCATCATAGAAAGTAACCATAAAGATAGATTTATCTGTAGAGACTCTAGGTTACTTACCTACATTTTCATGTGACCAAGGAAGATATAAGCTATTGTGATCATTCATCAAGTTTGTCTGAGAACTACACTTTTTCTTTATGATCATGGTTTGAGAAAAGGGTGATTTCTTCATTGAAAGGAATTGCTTGGTTCGTTTTATAGAACTTACGTGATGCCAACTTTAACCAATCAAGTTAGAACTATTCATGAAGAATGACTGGTTGTGTAAGTTCAATATTTTAATCCATCATCACATGGTATTCTGTGACCTGCAGGTATAGAAAACTTGTGCATATTTGAAGCATGCATTCCTTTTAGTATTCGATTGTTGCATTCAATGCCCTTTGAGGGTTTGCGATGACTATTTTTTTTCCTAACTTATACAGAAACATTGTATAAAAACCATTTTGTCTTCATGTTATTAGATATCAGAAGAAATTGCGCTGGTTGATGATGGATTTGAAGCAGATTCTCATGATACTTCCGCGCCTTTGGATCTTGGATGCAGTACTATTGAACAAGTTATGGGTAGAAAGGTAGATTCTTCAGAGCGTCCTATTGAAAATGGGCAAGTAAAGATTGACCATGCCAGTTCTATTCTGGAGGTTTCCAGTGGCATATCTAAAAGTCCTGTGCAAATTAGCGACACTAAAACCAATGCAAGACCCCTGTTCCATTCATCAAAGGTTTTGAATTATTTATATTTGTTATAAGGTTTTTATTTTATCATATTAAGTAATTATTCTGAAATCATTTCTATTGTTGGATAGGTTACTGGAGCAACTGTACAGGTGCTAAAAAAGCCCAATCGTGCTTTTGGGGCACTCCTGGGGTCTGCTGCCTCAAAGAGAAAGTTTGACACCAGCAAGAAAGTAAGCTAGAAATTGTTAGTGTAGTTACATTATCTTGACATAGATCATTTGTAGTGTCCTTGCACTTTGTATGGGACCAATACTTTACAGCTGGCTCTGTTTCTGGGGTGTTGGATGCATTTATTTATGAACTGCAAGTGACAGAATGTATTTTTTGGTAATTGTTTAGGACAAGGAAGAGATCAAGTTGGAGCAAATAAGATCTTCCGTGAACCTCCCCTTCCATTCATTTGTAGGCAGGGATGATCCGGAGGAACCGTCTAGGCCTGTCTCAAGTGTGTGTCTTGAAGATGCTTCTGCACCTGTTGCCAGCACCATCGCGGAAGAGATTATTATGTTGGATGATGATGATACAAATACAGAAGATGGAAACTCGGAGATCAAGAACGACGAGAACGAAAAAAATGTTCAAGGTACTACTCCAGAGTTGGATAAAGAAGATGAGCCCATGTCCCTCTCAGATCTGTCTTCGAGCTTCCAAGAGTGCTTCCAGTCCGGCCTGAATAGAAAAGCTAGTAGACCGGTCGAGGAGGCGTCTAAAGAAACAGGCAAGTTTTTGCAGCTGGAGCCGTTTGATTATGAAGCGGCTAGGAAACAGATTAGGTATGGAGACTCGGGATCGTCAGGGGTTGGTGGAGGAGGTGCAAGGAGTCAGCGTGATTCTGGTGGTAAGAAAAAGGGGTCAGCAAGTCGACTCGAGAAAGACGACTCTTCCAGTGAGTTCCCTCAAGGTAGGAGACGACAAGCTTTTCCAGCTACTGGGAATCGAAGTGCTACTTTTCGTTAATTGTGCGGGGGACAGGAAATGTAAGAAAAATTGAAAAAGAAGAAGTTTGTGATAACAAATAGTTCTGTAAAAGAAATGGAAGGAAATAGAACCTAATGTTTGTTCTTATAACTTTATTCCCAGTAATTTGCAGCTTTTCTGTGGCCATTTCTAGCTTGACTTGTTTGATGATGGTCTATTTTAGTTATGGCTGTCTATGGTTGTCGGTTAATTGAATCAAAGGGTTGAAACTCGAGCCAAGTCGAGAATATTGGTTTAAAATTTTTAAAACTATAATTAAAGTGAGTGTAATTAAATGATTGATATTTAATCGGTTAGAAAATGGGTCTGTTTTTTATTTAAATCAAACCATCCATATTTTATAGGCCTGAAATTTGGGTGGTATCATGTTTAAATTTTTTTCTTGTTCATATTTTACTTTACCATACATATTTTACTTTAATTTTTTCTCGTTTCATCCGAGATCATGACACGTGAACTCAAGCCAACTACTGAGGAAGGTTTTGAAGTTGAATTGTCTTTTTCGTTGTATTCATATTCATCAAGAAGATGGAGGTGGTATGATGGACAGAATGAGAGAGACAAGGTTGTGAACTGTGATGAATTCATTGAATCGATTTGGAGAACCTTTATATAATGATAGTAAATCCGTGCAAAGACGATTGAAGAAGGAGGAAAGAAACTATTTCCTAGTTACGAATTGGTGTGTTTTCTATTGTGAGATGTATTAAGAATTTAGATAGGTAAGTGAAGGTATATGATTTTTATTTAATATTAAAACGATGTCGTATGTGAGAATGAATAATGACGTTTAGATGGTTGTAGGCGCTATGTGACAAGTGGAGTTGCAGTTCCGTTTATCTGGTTAACTAGCGATTTTTAATAATATAAATCACATCCGAACCAAAATTAACTAGTTCATTTAAAAATAAAACTATAACTCAACTATAATTCACTACTTTCAGTTTTTCGAATTTAGTTCGTTCTGATTTTTAATTCAATTGTTAATTTTTGGTAAAATAGTTTAAGGAGACGTGATGAAGACACTGATAGAGTTTAGGAAGGGATGTGAAGAGGACATTAAAAGAGATTTTATTACCCACGTAAATAAGTTTTCAACAATAAGAAAACAACATAAACATAAGGGTTGATCTCAAAACAATACATGTAAGTTGGCACTATTCTCGTTCTTACCATACATACATTCCATTCTAAATTATTGTAATTGTTAGTTTCAGTTATTATTATTTTCATATCATTGTATCTATTCATTTGTATTCTTATTACATAATTTATGGATATACATATACATATGAGTCATATATATTTTAATATATTTGAGAAAGTCCATTATATTACAAAAACAATTGAAAAGTTAACATGATCGTCCACTATCTCATTACTTGATCGTCTACCAAAAATAATTGAAAAGTTAACATGATTTACAATAAGGAGACTGCGGGGTGTTCATGGGCGGGTCAACCGCCCATATAGATTTTTCCTCACCCGCCCGTAAGGGTGAGGGCTCGAAAAGTAAAATCCGTCAACCATCCATAAGGATGCGGGTCATGGGAGATGCAATCTGCATACATCTGCGGTTGGTTACAGTTAGACCCGCAAAACCCACATGATTTAAACATCTTTTAAAAGTCCTTTTCTGAATCACAATAACTTGTGTTAATAATAATCATTACTCACAATAATTTGTGATTTCTATTGGTAATTATCTTGAAAAAGAAAAGGGCTTATGATTAGGTTGAGGGTTGAGAATGGGTTTTGGACTGGGCCCAAGCCCATGTCTCCGATTCCATACCACCACAAACGTTAATGAGTAATCGAATTGTGTATAATAAATGCTCCAACGTAACTCCTCTATACCGTACTTGTGAATCAGTCCCACATCGGCAATAAGAGGATAATTTGTGGGTATAAATATACATATTGTGGAAAATGGAATCGCCGAGCCTTGTAACGGAGCTTGGTTATGTCTCTAAAAGCTTCATGCTTCTCCGCCAATTTCACCACACATACAATCACTTTTTGTGAATTTTAAAGGTTTGAGAATGTTAATCATAGCCGGATCAGTATAAACTCGATCCGGACCGGTTTCCTCTTTTCGATTGATTTTTTTGGTCTTCTATATTTCTCGGTTGTATTTTTTCCGTCCTCATGAGCTTTGTTGTGTAATTTATTTTCATGTTGATTAAATTTTATTGGTGATAAAAAAACTGTCGGTTTTGGATTATGCAAATCATATTTGAATCAAAATTTACTAGTTGATTTAAAAATTGAACTGTAACGAACTATTATTTATAGTTTTCGATTTCTCGAGTTTAGTTCAACCCAATTTCTACATTGGGTATGATTTTTTGTAAAAGAGTGGGAACCCTAATTCATGGTGGCCGAGTCGTTGTTTTATCACTGGTCATAGTATTAATAATGTCAACAATTATTATTTTTATCCACCAGAAAATTTTTGGTATTCTAAAAATTGAAATCATGTGAGACCAAACGTGTATTTGACGATATATCTTACAATAATACATGTTAGGAAACCTTTTAAAATATTTATACATACGACTCGTACACAAAAAAATTACAGATGTGACTTGAGAGGAATTTGATGAAGTGACGTGATATTGATACTCCAATTTTCCCTATAGTTAATAGTTATAAGTTATAACTATGAAAAAGAGAAAAGTACAAATATTTTGGCTATCTCATTATAGACTTGTTTAGTCTTTCAATTGTTCTTTGACTCAATTATTCTCTGACACGCCTATTCCTCAAATCGTACTTGAGAAACTTTGATTTGAATGTATATTTTTACGATGATATATGCTACATTGTAGAATCTTTATACGTACATGATTCATATTCAAAATATTCCTTGCCCTGCTCTTAGGTTTGGTATTGCCGGCTATGGAGATTAGTATTGCCGGCTCCATGGGCCATACTAAAAAATCTTTAAATTTTACATACAACGATTTTTTTATGAATTTTTCGAATATCAATAAATCACCCATTGTTTTGTTATTAAGTTTTTAGGAGATAAAATCACTAAGTGTTGAACTCATGATTATCACTTGTTATTAAAGAAAAAGAAAAAAATCACCTATCCCAATTAAGACCCATTTTCATTGTTATATTACGTAATGGATAAAATGTGTTAAGTTTTAAGTGAAGTCTCAAATGCATCACTACTATTTTATTTTGGAAAATAAGATTTATTGAATAATAAAATTCATTAAGTCTTGTGGATTTACATATTTCATACTAGATAGTTTATTTAAATTAGATTCATAATTCATAAATATGACATCAGGTTCCTCAATTAAATTTAGTCAAAAAAAAAGTTCTTTAATTAATTTATGCTATAATGGGCTAAGTGAGTGACTGATGGGCTCAAACTTATGGGCCTTTAGCTTGGTTTTGTAATGTTAAAACACATGCCCAGCCCATGTCAAATATCATGATACATAAAAAACGACTTCACTTGTGTGGGACGTGGCTGATTTTAGTGACGTGGCGATTTTTGTTCACTTTTTTAGCAGTCCCACATCGGTTGGGAATTACATTTTTGCCTCACTCTTATATATAAAGAGAAGTGCAGTACAAGTGGAATATGTAATTATATTTTTATTTTCATACTTTTAAAATTTTGCTACTCTCGAACATTATAAATGCGAGATTGTGCTTTTAGCCGTTACCAAACCCTAACATACGATTTCTTCGACGGCGAAGAAAAACTTCTCGATTCTCGGATTTTGCGACGGCGAAGAACAGCAATTCAATGCTCACGTTTTGCGACGGTGATGAAAGATTTCTTGATCTGTGCGACGTTGAAGAGCATTGTTGGAGATCGCCACATCGCCAGGTATTGGTTCTCGGGAAAATTTGTCTTCTGATTTGCGGCTATTAGAAATCGGAGTTGATGATTAGAATTTCAATGGCAGAGTTAGGATATGAGAAAATTGATTGTGTGTGGGTATTTGTTTTCTTGACTGTATTTGATTTATTGCCCTAGAAATCAAAGTGCATAACTAGAATTGCAATGGTTAGTTGATTCGTGGTATCAGAAAATCTAGGTCAAGAACAAGGTTATGATAAATTGATCGAATCCATGTTTTGGTTTCTATATATATCTACAATATAACTATGATTGCTATGCCTCATTTAACATCAATATTATTGTTTGGTAGATATTTCTCAGTTTTGATTTCTAGATTTTAGTTAGCATCAGTTATTAAAGCTTGTTCATGAATCTGCTTTGCATTTACTTGTAATAAAGCTTTACTTGTTTTGATTTTCTCTTGAAAGTGGCGATGAATATTCCCTTGAAAGCTTTGCGTCTTTTGATTTTTGAAAACTATTTATGCACCGATACAAGCTTTTGTGATTTTCTCTTTGAAAAGTTTACATCTTTTGATTTTCGAAAACTATTTTTGCAAGTCGGAAAAGTCTCGAATGTCCCTAAATGTTGAAATCAAATGTACCAAATCAATTGAGAAAATTAAAGTGGCAGACATTGTACATCTTTTTTTGCTTAATTAGCTCATAGTTCTTGAGTTATCCAAAATGTGATCCAATTGTTTCTTAATCTGTTATTCCAAAGTAGAGTATGTTTGATTTCTAGCTTTGAGTGCCACCATGCTTTAACAATATTTTTCTCTCTCTGCAGCCGCCACATGATACGGAAATTCTGTGAAGGCAGCATGATTTATAATATATTACACTAAATTATGGGTTCTAGAATGTATGATAAGCATATATTATATATTTACAAAATTGGTAATTATGTGCACCTAGGCTCTTCTTCCTTTTAAGAGAGTGAATTAGGAATTAGCCTGATTTCTATATATATCTACAATATAAGTATTATTGCTATGCCTTCATTTAACATCAATATTATTATTTGATAGATATTTCTCAGTTTTGATTTCTAGATTTTAGTTAGCATCAGTTATAAAAGCTTGTCCATGAATCTGTTTTGCCTTTACTTGTAATAAAGCTTTACTCTTTTTTTTCTCTTGAAAGTGGTGATGAATATTCTCTTGAAAGCTTTACGTCTTATGATTTTCAGAAAATATTTATGCATCAATAAATGATTTTGTGATTTTATCTTGAAAGCTTTACATCTTTTGATTTTCGAAAACTATTTTTGCTAGTAGGAAAAGTCCCGAATGTCCCTAAATGTTGGAATCGAGTGGCCCAAATCAAATCGAGAAACTACTTTTGCACTGATAAAAGCTTTTGATTTACATAATAAGCTTGGATGATCATTAATTGCAATCATTATGTTCTGGGAATTATGATTTTGAGAGTGTATTGGGAATTATTCTGACTTTGAATCATTATGTTCAGTTTTGCAAAATATTGATAATCACATTTTCTACTTTATGTTTACTTGGGTTATCCAAAACGTGATCCAATTGTTTCTTAATTTGCTGTTCCAGCGGAAGTAGAGTGTGTTTAATTTCTAGCTTTGAGTGCCACCATGCTTTGACAATTTAATGCGACCTTTCAAGAGGACGTAGGTGCACATGGTAGTGATTGTTAGTTTTGTTTTGAATAAGTAATTTTCTCTTCTCTGCAACAACAACCTGATACCTCTAAACATAAATTTTGTGAAGGCAATGTGATTTATAATATTTTACACTAAATTTTGGGTTCTGGAATATATGATAAGCATATATTCTATATTTACAAAATTGGTAACTATGTGCACCTAGGCTCTTCTTCATTTTGAGAGTGGATTAGGAATTAGTCTGACTTTGAATCATTATGTTCAGTTTTACAAAATATAGCAAATTTCGGTACAAGTAGATTGTGTTTGATTTCTAGCTTAGAGTGCCACCATGCAAGAGGACCTAGGCGCACATAGTAGTGATTATTAGTCTTGTTTGAACCAATAATTTTCTCTTCTTTGCAAGTGTTGCAACAACCACATGAACCAGTGAATGGAAATTTTGTGAAGGTAGTATGATTTATAATATATTGCACTAAATTTTGGGTTCTAGAATATATGATGAGTTTATTCTATATTTTACAAAATTGTGTATTTCATTGTCTCATCGATCACCTCAAGTGCATTAGAAATATTGAATAAGACATGTATATTACATTACTCTTTTATTGCACATACTAGGATTTTCTAACCAGACAAGTCATTGCAGGTCAACTCTGTGGGAATACCAACCTGTCTTGATTGCAACAACAAAGACTAAGAATTTCAACAAACTAGCATGATTGCATTGAGTCAGGTATTTCGAAACCATACATGCATTTTAGTTTTTGGTGATTTTTATATTTTACTATAAAAGAAAACACTTAATAGATGAGGTATATTTATTGTTTAATTAATGTATTCAAAACATAAAATTAGCTTGTTAATTTGGAAGAAAAGTAGAGAAATTCATTGAATGAAATGATAGAAATATCATCAATCTTCAAGTGTCCTGAAATGACCTGAATACACTAAGTGTCTCGAAATGACCTGAATGGACTAGTGTACTGAAATGACTTGAATGGACAGAGTGTCCAATCCAATATGTTGGAAACGAGTGTCAATGTTGCCCGAATGGATTGAGTGTCCTGAAATGAAGCGAATGCACTTTGTGACTAACCCAAAATGTTTGAATAGAATTTTCAATAAATATCTCATGAATAGGCCGAGGGTCATGAAATGACCCTGATGTACTTCGTGTTTGAAATGACCCTGAGGACTTAGTGTCCTGAAATGAACCGAATGGAATAAGTGTCTCGAAATGATCCGAAATATTGCCCGATTGGACTGAGTGTCCTCAAATGACCCGAATGGACTAAGTGTCCCGAAATATTGCCTAAATGGACTATGTGTCCTGAAATGACCCAAATGGACTAGGTGTTCCGAAATATTGCCCGAATGAACTTAGTGTCTTGTAATGACCGAAGTGGACTACGTGTCTCAGACTGGCGCCTGAAATGGACTGAGTGTCCTGAAATAACCCGAAATATTGCCCGAATAGACTTAGTGTCCTGAAATGACTCGAATGGACTAAGTGCCCCGAAATATTGCCCGATTGGACTAAGTGTCCCGAAATATTGCCTGAATGGACTATGTGTCCTGAAATGACCCGAATGGAATGTCTCTAAATTTTTCCTGAATGGACTGTGTGTTCTTAAATGACCCGAATGGACTAAGTGTCCTGAAATATTACCCGAATGGATTGAGTGTCCTCAAATGACCCGAATGGACTAAGTGTCCTAAAATGACCTAAATGGACCAAGTGTTCTGAAATATTGCCTGAATGAATTGAGTGTCTTGTAATGACCAAAGTAGACTACGTGTCTTAAACTATTGCCCGAATGGACTAAGTGTCCTGAAATGACTCGAAATATTGCCCGAATGGACTAAGTATCCCGAAATGACCCTAAATATTGCCAGAATGGACTAAGTGTCCTCAAATGACCCGAAATATTGCCAGAATGGACTAAGTGTCCTCAAATGACCCGAATTGACTAATTGTCCCGAAATATTGCCTGAATGGACTATGTGTCCTGAAATGACCGAAATAGACCAAGTGTCCCGAAAAATTGCCCGAATGGACTTAGTGTCTTGAAATGTCTCGAATGGACTAAGTGTCCCGAAATATTGCCCTATTGGACTAAGTGTCCTAAAATGACCCGAATGGACTAAGTGTCCCGAAATATTGCCTGAAAGGACTATGTGTCCTGAAATGACCAAAGTGGATTACGTGTCTCAGACTATTGCCCGAATGGATTGGGTGTTCTGAAATGACCCGAAATATTGTCCGAAATGACAAAAATGTCTCTAATGGACTAAGTGTCCTGAAATATTTCCCGGATGGACTTAGTGTCCTGAAAGTACCCGAATGGACTTAGTGTCCCGAAATGACCCGAAATATTGCCCGATTGGACTAAGTGTCCTAAAATGACCCGAATGGACTAAATGTCCCGAAATATTGCCTGAATGGACTATGTGTCCTGAAATGATCAAAGTGGATTACATGTCTCGAAATGACCCGAAATATTGCCCGAATGGACTTAGTGTCCTGAATTGACCCGAATGGACTAAGTGTCCCGAAATATTGCCCGAATGGACTTAGTGTCCTGAAATGACCCGAATGGACTAAGTGTCCCGAAATGACCTGAAATATTGCCCAATTAGACTAAGTGTCCTAAAATGACCCGGATGGACTAAGTGTCCCGAAATATTGCCAGAATGGACCGTGTGTCCTGAAATGACCAAAGTGGATTACGTGTCTCAGGCTATTGCCCGAATGGACTGGGTGTCCTGAAATGACCCGAAATATTGCCCGAATGGACTAAGTGTCCTGAAATGACCCGAATGGACTAAATGTCTCTAATGGACTAAGTGTCTTGAAATTACCCGAATGGACTAAGTGTCCCGAAATGACCCGAAATATTGCCCGATTGGACTAAGTGTCATAAAATGACCCGAATGGACTATGTGTCCTGAAATGATCAAAGTGGATTACGTGTCTCAGACTATTGCCCGAATGGACTGGGTGTCCGAAAATGACCCGAAATATTGCCCGAATGGACTAAGTGTCCTGAAATGACCCGAAATGACTAAATGTCTCTAAGTGTCCCGAAATGACTAAATGGACTAAGTATTCCGAAATATTGCCTGAATAGACTGTCCTAAAATGACCCAAATGGACTGTGTTCTGAAATATTGCCCGAATGAATTGAGTGTCTTGTAATGACCAAAGTGGACTACATGTCTCAAACTAGTGCCCGAATGGACTGAGTGTCCTGAAATGACTCGAAATATTGCCCGAACGGACTAAGTGTCCCGAAATGACCCGAAATATTGCCAGATTGGACAAAGTGTCCTCAAATGACCCGAATGGACTAATTGTCTCGAAATATTGCTTGAATGGACTATGTGTCCTGAAAAGACCAAAATGGACTTAGTGTCCTGAAATTACCCGAAATATTTCCTAATTGGACTAAGTGTCCTAAAATGACCCGAATGGACTAAGTGTCCCGAAATATTGCCTAAATGGATTATGTGTCCTGAAATGACCAAAGTGGATTACGTGTCTCGGACTCCCGAAATATTGCTTGAATGGACTATGTGTCCTGAAATGATCAAAAAGGATTACGTGTCTCAGACTATTGCCCGAATGGACTGGGTGTCCCGAAATGACCCGAAATATTGCCCGAATGGACTAAGTGTCCTGAAATGACCCAAAAGGACTAAATGTCTCTAAATTTTTCCTGAATGGACTGTGTCCTGAAATGACCCGAATGGATTAAATGTCTCGAAATATTGCCTGAATGGACTGAGTGTCCTCAAATGACCCGAATGGACTGAGTTTCCTCAAATGACCCGAATGGACTAAGTGTCCCGAAATATTGCTTGAATAGACTATGTGTCTTGAAATGACCCAAATGGACTGTGTTCTGAATTATTGCCCTAATGAATTGAATGTCTTGTAATTACCAAAGTGGACTACATGTCTCAAACTATTGCCCGAATGGACTTAGTGTCCTGAAATGATCCGGATGGACTAAGTGTCTAAGACTAGCGCCCGAATGGACTAAGTGTCCTGAAATGACCCGAAATATTGCCCAAATAGACTAAGTGTTCTGAAATATTGCCCGAATGAATTGAGTGTCTTGTAATGATCAAAGTGGACTACGTGTCTCAGACTAGCGCCCGAATGGACTGAGTGTCCTGAAATGACTCGAAATATTGCCCGAATGGACTATGTGTTCCGAAATGACTCGAAATATTGCCAGATTGGACTAAGTGTCCTCAAATGACCCGAATGGACTAATTGTCCCGAAATATTGTCTGAATGGACTATATGTCATGAAATGACCAAAATCGACTAAGTGTCCCGAAATATTGCCCGAATGAACTGAGTGCCTTGTAATGACCAAAGTGGACTACGTGTCTCAGACTATTGCCCGAATGGACTGAGTGTCCTGAAATGACCCGAAATATTGCCCGAATAGACTAAGTGTCCTGAAATTACCTGAATGGACTAAATGTCCCTAAAGTTTGCCTGAATGGATTGTGTGTCCTGAAAAGACCCGAATGAACTAAGTGTCCCGAAATGACCCGAAATATTGCCCAATTGGATTAAGTGTCCTCAAATGACCCGAATGGACTAAGTGTCCCGAAATATTGCCCGAACGAACTGAGTGGCTTGTAATGACCAAAGTGGACTACGTGTCTCAGACTATTGCCCGAATGGACTGAGTTTCCTGAAATGATCCGAATGGACTAAGTGTCTAAGACTAGTGCTCGAATGGACTGAGTATCCTGAAATGACCCGAAATATTGCCCGAATGGACTTATTGTCCTGAAATGACCCGAAATATTGCCCGATTGGACTAAGTGTCCCGAAATGACCCAAATGGACTAAGCGTCCCGAAATATTGCCCGAATGAAGTGAGTGCCTTGTAATGACCAAAGTGGACTACGTGTCTCAGACTATTGCCTGAATGGACTGAGTGTCCTGAAATGATCCGAAATATTGCCTGAATGGACTAAGTGTCCCTAAATTTTTCTTGAATGGATTGTGTCCTGAAATGACCCGAATGGACTAAGTGTCTCGAAATGACTCGAAATATTGCCCGAATGGACTGAGTGTCCTTAAATGACCCAAATGGACTAAGTGTCTCGAAGTATTGCCTGAATGGACTATGTGTCCTGAAATGACCCAAATGGACTAAGTGTTTCGAAATATTGCATGAATGAATTGAGTGTCTTGTAATGACTAAAGTGGACTACGTGTCTCAGACTAGCGCCCGAAATATTGCCCGAATGGACTTAAGGTCCTGTAATGACCCGAATGAACTAAATGTCCCTAAATTTTTCATGAATGGACTAAGTGTCCCGAAATGACCCGAAATATTGCCCAATGGACCGAGTGTCCTCAAATGACCCGAATGGACTAAATGTCCCGAAATATTGCCTGAATGGACTATGTGTCCTGAAATGACAAAAATGGACTAAGTGTCTCAGACTAGCGCCCGAATGGACTGAGTGTCCTGAAATGACCTGAAATATTGCCCGAATGGACTTAGTGTCCTGTAATGACTCGAATGGACGAAATGACCCGAAATATTGCCCGATTGGACTAAGTGTCCCAAAATATTGCCTGAATAGACTATGTGTCCTGAAATGACCCAAATGGGCTAAGTGTCTCGAAATTACCCGAATGGACTTTGCGTCTAACCCGAAATTTTGGAATCAAATTTTTAACAAATGTTGTCCGAATGGACTAAGTGTCTCAAAATTGCCTGAATGGACTATGTCTGCCCTTAAATGTTGGAATCGAATGACCCGAAATATTGCCAGAACGGATTGAGTGTCCTGAAATGACCCGAATGAACTAAGTGTCCCGAAATATTGCCTGAAATGACTAAGTGTCATGAAAGACCCAATGGACTAAGTGTCTAGAAATGACACAAATAGACTTAGTGTCTAGAAATGACACAAATGGACTTTTCAATGTATGTTGCTTGAATGGGCTGAGGGTCTTGAAATGACCTGAATAGACTTAAGTGTTCCGAAATGACCCGAATAGACTGAGTGTCCTGACATGACCCGAATGAACTGTGTGTCTGTCACTAAATGTTGGAATCGAATGACCCGAAATATTGCCCGAATAGACAGAGTGTCCTGAAATGACCCGAGTGGATTGTAAATGTGATTGGTTAAATCTTAGCCTTAGTTCTAACTTAGAGCTCAACATTGTTGATAAAGTTATTTTTTAAAATATGCTAGTCCTTAATTGGTATGCTTGTCATATGAAAAGTTCATATCCTTATGGAAGATGATTGGTATTTTGTTGAAAGCATCGTTAAAGCGCTTGCTCGCGCTGTTTTGGATATATACCTTTCTTTTTACCCGTGGCTATATTTGTCGAGGAGTAAATTCAATGGCTGATACAGCTTTTGTGTTTCATGGTCTTTTCTTTGCCGATAAAAAAAACAGAAGATATTAATGAAATTTGTTACCCGTGACTAATATGAACTGTGATCTAGTTTCAAAATACGAGTGAGGTGAGCCTGGCAGCAGTGGCTGGGATGTTTAGCAGCAAAGTAAAAGGTAATTTTTAAGTACTCCAGTTTGAATTTTGACGTTCTGAAGTTACTTCACTTTTATCATTGTTTGTGTTACATTATGGCTCTTTAATTCTATGTATCGCTCCATGATTTGTAGTTTTCTACACGAAATCTTGAATGCTGACCATACTCCTTAACTCTACTTGAAATGGTCCTATTTTCGCCTGAATATTGCTTTTCTTACTGTTGTACTTTAACTATTCTGTGTATCGTGTTTTTCTTATGGTTATATAAAGAACCTGAATGTATTAAAGGTTTTAACCTTTGTTTTTGGAGAAGGCTGAGATGCTGATTTTGGAGAGTGTGTTTCATTTCCCATGGGATCTTTAAGATATGAAAATTGAGGTAGAAATAGAAATGATTGAAGCTAGTACCTAAATGAGTTTTTCTACTAAATCTGTCTTCGCTGTAAAAACCTTCCTTGGTTAATAGAATTTGGTTTTCACTGTCCAATAGGAGGCATATGGGACTATAAATGATTACAGTATTAGTGAATATGTCTCTTCTAAGACAACGAGCCAGCCATCAGTATGTTTTTTTTCTGACTGGCAATTTGTATTTATCAAGGCATGAACTCAATGCTTTGCTTGTGTATAAGCAAGCTTGTTATCATTTGGACCAACTTATGTTCCTAGTCATCCATCACTATATTTAATCCAATTAAGCATTTTAAGTGCATAGTATCTATCTATCCAAATTAGTAGTGAAGTATATGTTTGTAAGAAATGTGAAATATTTGCTGGATAAGCTATTATCTTGTACAGTACTGTATGTGCAAATTTGACAGTCTTTACTTTCTACAGGGATAGAGTGGAGTCTTGATAATGATGCATCCAATGCGGCAGTCTTGGTTGTGAGCGAGGCCCATCCAAGCGGTGGACAACGGGGAGGTGATTATAAATGTTCTGCAATATTTTTGTTAAGTTCTTGAGTTAGAATGCACCTGTTTACATGTTTGACGTATCTTAATCCGAATCAATGGTTGTTTCATTGTGAGTGAGCCTTTAAACTCTTTTCTGGCATCCCTTTGTAAATTTACCATCAATTTTCCCAACGAACCTGAAAAAGGAGGTATATTATTAACCTGAAGAGGCATATGGAGTCTCTTCACTTTCATTCCGATCATAACCTCTGCACAATCCTCTGCCTGTATCCAAAATGTGCCCAAGGGAACATAAAATCTGCATCAAGACTAGTTATCTCTCTGACAATAGTAATATCTAATTAATATTGAGATTGCAGCAGCTTTCTACAGTCGCCTGGCCCAAAACGTTTTGAGTTTTTTTTTATCAAGGGATGCTGTTTTGTTATGATCTTTATTTGGTATATCTTTGTATTTTCCATACTTGTCAAGAAACAGATCTAACATATACTAATAACTCTGTTGCTGAAAAACAAATGTAGGTTCTGAAAAGGTTGGTTCTGATGCTGCTTATATTATATTTTGATGACATGAGATTTAAGCAGCAATCAGAGCACTCAAACTGCAGTATTATATCACTAGGTTCCAAAGTTAGGCTGAAAGTTGCATAATGTTACACAAACCCTGCAATATAGAGCTTTGTAATTCTGAACTCAAACCCTTGTTTACTACTTTGTTTATTACTTATAAGTTTCTATTGTGTTTATGTTTCTGTAGGAGGTTTCCTCATCTGTCCCTAATCTTACAAGACAATTATCTGGGCAGCACACTGATTTTGACATTCTCTCTTCTTTCAATTCTCAGGTATGTCTCTAAATGACTATTTCATTTATTCTAACATGGCATGAGATGTGGTGTTCTTCGGGGTCAGCTTAACCTTTGCTTATAATGTTGTCCTGAATCGATAGTCTCAAAATGTCCTGTTCCGAGTCATGTCATGAATTGAATGTCCCCAATCGATGGTCCTGAAATGTCTTGAATTGAATGTCCTTCCCAATTGTCCCGAATATCTTGAAATGCATTGAATCGTCTCGAATGATCCAGTTCGTTAATCATGATATGTCATGTATGGACGATCCTGAATCAAATGTCTCGAATTTATAGTTCTAAAATGTCCTAAATCAATAAGTCCTGATTATCTTGAATCAAATGACCCAAATCGACAGTCCCGTACTGTCCCAAATTGTTAATCCCAAAATGCTCCAAATCGATTTTCCAAAAAGTAACGAAAGTTTTGAATTGTCCCTAAAATTCTGATTGTTGAAAATGTCTCTAAAGTCTTGAATCAAATTACCCTAAATGCCTCAAAAGTTACCAAATGTTTTGAGTGTTTCTAAACATAGGGATTGTCTCAAAGAGTCATAAAATGTCCGAAATTCTCAAAATGTCTTGATATCTCTGAAGATTTTAGTCAAAAATTTTGATATCTCAAAATTCTTGTCTCAAAAATCCTAAAATGTCTTCATTGTTTCAAAAGGCCTAAAATATCTTAAATTTCTCTATTCCAAAAGTCCTGAGTGTCCTAATTCGATAGTCGAGAAATGTCATGAAATGTATTATATCTTGAAATATGCTCGTGGTATAAATAGAATATGGACATGGTATAAATGTATTAGAAATTGTATAAGCGAATGCATACGCGGGTACAGAGCCGGTGTAAACTCGGTAAATTACATATCGTATAAGCGAATGCATACGGTATAAACACAAAATAATCACGGTGTATAATTTCCATAATACCCTCACATGCACGGTATAAACATATAATGAACATGGTATAAATTTGCTGCCACGTGTCGTGCAGTGGTATAATCCTGCCAGATGAATGACTCTCAGTCAGTTTGGACGTTTTGCAGTCTAACATGATTTGTAGCTGACATTCCTATTTGTATGTATATAAGAGAAATCAAATTCAAACTTGAATAGAAATATGAATTGTCCGAACCAGTAGAACTTGAGTGTGAACTGGCAAAAACACGATGTTCACTTAACATGGTATGGAACCCGACCACCTTGTGGTGGAACGGCATCAACCTCACATTTAAGTGCTTGTTTACCTCGTAGTAGCTATCTAGAGCCAACTTGAGGCAAATTTATGATATACACTCCGATCTTCTCACATTTCATGATGCATTATCTCAATGGATGCTCTACGGAAAGCAGATATTGGATGCTCCGTTGGTCAAATTTATGAGCATCGCTACAAAAATGACTTTGATATTCAGATTGAGGATCCATCTAAGTTGCAACTTAGGAGCTCTGAGGTCCCTAATGCCCATTAATTGAGACAATAAGCTTATTGTCACAATTCACTCACCCATGACCATTAATTGGTTTTAGTTCACTCAGCCTTGTTCAACCAGTTTAAATTGAACCAGTTTAATTTCGGTTTGATAAATTAAATTGTAGCAGTTCAATTTTAATTTATTAAAATAGGGGTATTTTAGCGTAGGTTGCAACAAAAAAGTTGACAGGTGTTAAAAAGAGAGTTCATTAGTTAGACTATAAAACTGTTATTTTGCTATAATTAGGTGTAACAAAGTGTCATTATCCCCGCAAGTTTTATATTTGTGTTTGAGTTAATTCAATTACAACTTGTGATGAAAGTTTCGTTTAAGTTTTAACTTGTGGATATTAAGCGAGAATATCCAATGTATCCTAGTATGAAACGGGTCGGTTCGGTTCTTAACCCAATTATTCAATTTAATCTTATTAAAATTGGTTGATTCTCACTCTTTAATTTAATTGTTTATGGGCTGAATTGATTATTTTGATTTTGCTTTATAAGCAAGCACCTTAAATTTGTAATTCTAAAAGTACTGATGAAAAATGAACCGTAAAATTTATTCATTTATTACAATTCAGTCAATATATAAAATTTGAAAATAAAAGATAAATAACATGTATTCGGCCTTTATTATTCAGTTCACATGTTGATTCATACCGATTCAATTCTTATGAGTCAACCAGTGATTCTTAATTTAGATAATCATAACCTAATCATAATTAAATAATTTTTTCAATTCAAAATCAAAACCGAAACATTAATAATCACAATTCTTACTATCATATCATACAATTATATTATTTTGATTCTAACATTCTCTTGCTCGAGACCGAATATCATTGGAATTTTATCGAGGCATTCTTATATGATAACAACACGTTCAAATTCAATTCGAGAACAAGGCCGTTCATTTGGGACTATTCGAGGCATCTTTTTTGCATTTCGGGTCAGTCGGAACTTGAACAATCCCACGTTCTTGGGTCATAGTATGAGAGTGGCCAACTCATGATCCTGGTCTTACCAGTCCCACTTAACCAGGAGAGTCTACCCGTATCATATATCATCTTCATCTCGCTCGGGGACCGGAACTTTTATTCGAGGCATTATTCGGGCCAACTCGTGTGACATCTTAATTTCGATTCGGGAGATGCAACCTTTGCGAGAGCCTTTGTCACATGGCTCGTTGGTTCAAGTGAGTGTTGTAGGTGTATTTAAATCTACATATAAATCTATTTTTTCCGATGTGGGATGTAATGGTATATTGCACGCAACTCTTTGTTATGCTCTTTGTCTCTCTCACATCATGGGCCTCCGCAGTCGAGTAAGTTTTTCAAGATCTCCCCTATAAACCTATTTTATATATATATAGAAACTTAGATTTGACCTTTTCTGATTAAATAATATACACGAATGTATGTTAGCTAATTTTTCAAATGACCCATTACATTACGTACACTAAATCATCATTGAAACATGCAATGACTAATGTTGAGACTCAACTTGGCATTACTTGTTTCATTAGATAATAAATAACATATTATCACAACACATTGATAATATAGTGTCGATCTCATTTATTGCAATAATGATGCCTTGAAGTTGTGTGATTAAAGTCCTGAGCACAATCGTTCACAGATCTTTGCCAATAAGATGCCTTACCCGATAGGTGTCCCAAATTGACCCGAGAACAATAGATATGTCCTTCGATATGTCCCAAAATGCGAGATGCCCGATATTAATGCCTTGAAAATATTGACCCAACCCGAGAATGAATGCCCCTTTGATATGTCCCAAAATGGTAAGAGATGCCCGAGATTTATGTCTTGAAAATTTTGACCCGACCCGAGAACGATGCCCTTCAATATGTCTCAAAGTAATAGATCTGTTGAATTTTTAAAATATAATTGGTATTATTGATGAAAGACTTGATTACGAATTAAAATAGGTGGTTCTTTTATATAAGGAGCAATAAAAAATTACCACATAAAATTATCTCTTTAATTAACTATTCTAACATTCCCCGTCACGTGCAAGTCATAAAACACAAGTCTTGCATGTGAAGTAAGAATAATAGAAAAGCAAACATAACCGTCAGTTATATGAAAAGCGTTCAGGTTTTCAGTTACAAAATATGAAAAAATTTCATATTTTGAAAAAACCTTGATCTGAATTGTTTATGAGTTGATATATTTGAATTTCATGAAATGTCTCTGAAAACCTATTCGAATATAGTTCTTCATTGTTTGGACAGGTTTTCAGTTTTATGAAAGGCTTTCAGATTTTCATTGTTTCCAATTTTTCATATGAAATTCATGATTGACTCCCTCAAATAAATGAAAATGACGGTGATTTTCATTCGAAGCCGATCCGCCACCGGAGTTCAACTTCGACAACAAACTCACAAGGAGTTCATGGAACAAACTCACCACTACCATGACATGGCTTGCTGGTGCCTATATTGGGTTTAATCAGCTGTCCAACTCTGCTCCACTATTTCACGCACTCTTCGGTTGTACTCTCGCTTATTCTCGCTGAACATGCGCGCTGCTTCAGAGTTTGCAGGAGAGTTCGGGTTTGGGTCACAGAGCAGCGACTGGAAAAAGAGACACTGTTAGGATATGCTCATAGAATAATGATAGTGAGCGAAGATTACAGAGATGCATTTACAATAAGTTGTGCTCACAAAATATATGAAATGAAAATGGTAAGCATGAACACGTTACAAAATAAAAAGGAAAAAAAATCGTTATCACCAGATAAATGAAGCCTTCCATTATAGTTTTGGTTTTGTTGATTTAAATTATGTTTTGAATATTGTCAATAAATAATTCCAGAGCAATTTGCTACTTGAGATAGCAATGGGAAGGATCAAATCGCTTCAATAATTCAAGGATGAATACCTCTCATTTAGTTTTGAATTTTTAGATGCAGCCATTTTGCAGAGGTCCACACAGAAGGCAAATGTAAAATTCATTAGTTACGTCAAATTAAGAACCAAGGCAATGATACCGTGAAATGCTTGTAAATTTTGCAACCATGTCAACAGATCAAACCTAGGACGAGAGAGCAAAAGTAAAAACATGGTCAATTACAGATGGAAAGATTCAGACTGAACATTTTCGTACTTTTATATTTCTAAAGTCTAGTTTACAATATAGAATCCTTAAACAGCTTTTTGGATTGGAATCCCAAGGATTTGCAGGTAAAGTGCAAAAATGAAAATAATGTCAAGCATGAGAAAATCCTAAAGGACAGCAACAATATCAGGGTGTGCTTCAGAAATAAGAAAGTTCATACGCTTTGCCATCACGACAGATGAGCAAATCGTTACATTTTAATGCAAAGGCACTAACTATGCAGGGTAGCTTAGTAACAAAGGACCCATTGAATTGAGATTTCTATGAACCTTCCCATGCCTTGCAAAAGAACTGAAATTATTGGATCATCTAAAATGTCACAATTTGCTTAAGAATCACTCAGATGTAATTCAGCAAAGACTTTGCTTGGTCAGAAAGGGAAATTTAGTGATTCAAATGAGACCTTTTAGGATGCACGCAAAATCTAAATCTCTACATATACTAAAATGAGAAAAGACAAGAGCACCTGAATTGAAGTCAATATAGCTGCAACGTCATATATAGGGCTCCACTGGTTTTGTAAAATATCCAAGCAAATACTACCATCTGCATAGACTGATAGAATCCACAAAAAGGTTAAGAGTTAAAGTTAACCGTAACACCTAAAGTAAATAATTAGAGCCCCACAAGACTATAGTTTGGAGAGCACAAATAAATAAGTAATAATTGTCAAGAGAATTAGGCTGGAACATACTATTTGGATGAAACATCCGCGAGACAAACCGAACTACTGGAGGTTTATTCGGGTAATCCTCTGAGAACTGCAACGTAAGTTTGAACGTGCCTGAGGAAGTTCAACAAAATTATCTCCTTTAACGAAATATAATAATATTAAAATAACTATTTTCAACAGACATGTAGAATTTTAATAATCATCGCAAACCAATCAGGAAAGAAAATGTAATCTGAACACATGTACTTCTACACTTAAACAATGCATTAGGCACAACGATTCTCATAAATCACAGACATCGTAAGTGAAATAATATTACTAAAAGGGACTTTTAGTTGATTGTTGAGAAATTACATTAACAGTTCAATCCAACTCAACCAAAAGACATGCATTCCAAAGATTCACTCATTTTTTCTATTATGTCCTGCTTTTTAACCCAAAAGATTTCCAAAGTACCCAACTACTCTATTTCTTTCCTTTGAAAGTTATAAATAATATGCCTATTCGGCAATACCTGTTTCCTGATAAACAAACAACGAGAAAATTCAGACGGTGAGTTCTCTAAAGCCCGACACAGTAGACTCGGTTTGCTCAACTATCCATGGAAGACTAATTGCTGACTTGATATAATATGTGTTCCCATTGACGTGCATAGTCATTATTCATTACCCTCATTCTTCATAAGAAAGTCACAAGATGATTCACCAAAACTAAACATATTTCTAACAAGCAACAAACTTGCAATAAAGCATTACTTTTTACGCCCCAATAAATACACAGTACAACAAAATTCCAACATACAATGCTAACCTTGAATTTTAGCCCCAAATGTCACAGACAAATCACAGCCATCTTGTGCCTTTCTATTTCTGGAACATAAAGAAGAACAAACCAAACAACCCCTTTTTAATTTTATGAACAACTGGTCTAATCCAATTCTCATTCCAAAGGTCCAATTCTTTAGTACCTATCCACAGAACTTATAGCCCAAAACATATTCTAACAAAATCACAGCCACTACCAAAGAAACATTCACAAAACATACTTCACATCATATTGAAAATTTGAAATTGGAGAGAATTGTGAGGTACCCACCTCCATCCCAGGAAGTATCATCAGGTCTACACAATCAAAAACCAGTACAAGACAATCAGTAATGAAAATTAAAATGTACAGAAGCCATAAAAATTAAAACTTTAGCATACCCAAAAATGACAGCGTTCCAGAGCATGATGTTATTGTCCTGAGGAGCGCCGCTGATGCCAGCTGGCGGATCCTGCTGCTGCCTCCTGAAGTCCCTCATCAGCCTCTTCCTCGCCGGCGTCGACATTTCCACCCGACAACCTCAAAAGCCCCAATTCACGACGACGAATCGGACACGGATCTGGGAAAATTTAACGAAGATTCATCGTCGTCCTCGATGAGCCTGAGGGAGCTTCCATGGCGTCTTCTGGGTTTCTCTGCTCGTGTCTCTGGTAGACAAAATATATGTGATGTGCTGACATGCCGTGATGGAATATGTTACGTCACCGCCAATGAGGTGGGGACACGCGTGTTGTATCGGTGACCGCGCCGTGGGATCGTTTGGGCGACTGACGTGGTTGGATAGGAATTGAAAGTGGTGTGACGTGTGTCATGTTGTTTGCTTCTTCCTCCTCAATCGAACCAAACACCAACTAAAAATCAATCATCCATTTGAAATTAAAAGGAAATGAAGTTAAATGAACTTTGTTTTCAAATTCAGTTTTGTAAAGATTTAAGAGTCTAGGAGTTTGTCGGAAATGAAATACATTTCAATACAAGTTTGGTAGAACGTTCGAACTTTTACCAACCGTTGAATTGTTGAAGATTTGCGCGAGATTTGTCCCAACGCACGACATGTGCCAGTGAAATATTATCACGATCATTTTCGTGATTATACTGAGTTCACCCAGAATCGGTTGTCGAGGGTAATCGACGAAGGGATCGAACATAGTCGACAAAAGAATATTCAAGCATTCTTGGCTGAAAATAATTTTGGGTGTGATTTCTAGATTTTCTAGACATGAATGTTTTATGGTTGCGTTTTTGTTTTGAATATGAGTTGGGGTTCGTTGTTGACTTAGATATTTGTGTGTGCATATGTTGGTTAAATAGACTTATAATTGATCAATACCTAATGAATTTTATCAAAAAAATCGGTTACTTATGATTTCAACTCCATCCATAATATTACTAGCGTGGACTGACCTCGACATTTGTGGTTGGAAGACCGAAACCAAAATCGGTCTAAATTAAGACGAGCTAGAAATAAGAGACAGAGGAAGCCCTATGGGTGGCTCTTTTTTGTCATTTTATTTTTAAATACAAAGGCAAATGCACCCCTAATTGTAAGTTTAAATTGGTATTCAACTCAAAGTAAAATTGTGATTATCTCAATTAAAACGCAGAGAGATAAATAAAAATATATGATTGAGAGGATGTCATTAATTTAAAATTTTGATAAGTAGTCGAGGAAAATTTTGATTTTTGTCTTAACACCGTTAGAGCTATCCATAACAAAAATTTAATTAAGCGAGTTGAAAATTGTAAGTTGTAAAACCCAACATATTAGATATAGTAGCATGTATGTATCCATAACAATAATGCAAGTTTACATATATTTTAGAGCTAATTACAATTTATTTGTATCATATTGACCGATTTTACGCTTTACTACCATTATACTAATATCGTTTAAATGTATTTTTACACTTTATTTTAACATTGTTAAAATTTGATCAAACAAATATTTGAAACTAATTCAATAAAATTTTGGTTCGCACCGATAATAAATCAGAATCGAACTGGTTATACCGACTCTATCTTCTTCTTCTTCTTCGATGCTCGTATTTCTCTAGCGGGTATTCATTGCCTGTCTCCGATTAGCATCCACCGAAAATCACACCACCTTCTCTTCTTTTCTTCTGTCCCCGCTTGGTTTTGATTTTTGAAAACCATAACCGAATCATAATTAAATGATTTTTTCAAAATTAAAACCGAAATAAATAATTATTCATAATTCTCAAAATTTTAAATACAATCCGACTCAATTATCGACTCTGAATGGTTTCGATATCCAAAATAAACACCCCTAGTAGTATAAAGATGAAGAATAATGGGCTTTTAGGTACAAGTCCCCAAAGCTGGATCTGCAAAACTGACTGAGCATTTCCATTTCCCGATCCCCAATCTCTCTTCCCATTGACGCGTCACTGAATCAAAACACAAAACCAGAGGCCACCCAAAAACCCAATTTTTCATTTCTCTCTCACAGACCTCACTTTCTCCGCCAATTTTCCCGGGAAAATCCACTCCGATGCTCCGATTCTCCTGAGAACCTCGAGCCTCCACCATCACCATGTACTCTCCGAGCAGCAACAGCAACAACAACAAGAGCCCCCTGGTCTCTCCCTCGAGCTCTCGCTTCGTCACCGAGACCGTGAACGGGTCTCACAACTTCGTGATCCAGGGCTTTTCTCTGGCGAAGGGGATCGGAGTCGGGAAGCACATAGCGAGCGAGAATTTCACCGTTGGAGGGTACCAGTGGGCGATCTACTTCTACCCAGACGGCAAGAACCCAGAGGACAACTCCACCTATGTCTCCGTCTTCATCGCCCTCGCCAGCGAGGGCACGGACGTTCGCGCCTTGTTCGAGCTCACCCTCGTCGACCAGAGCGGCAGGGATAATCACAAGGTCCATAGCCATTTCGTGCGCTCGCTCGAGAGCGGGCCTTACACCCTCAAGTACAGAGGTAGCATGTGGTGAGTGAGTGAGCTTGATGGTTCTGATTAGCTTGTTTGTTTGGTTTTGAGCTTGCCCATGTAATGTGTTGTGAATGATTGTGGACTGTTTTTTTTTGCATTTTGGTTGCTTTCTCTGCTTCTGATTAGCTTGTTTGCTGGTTTCTAGCTTACCCATGTGAATTAATTTAGAAGTGATGTGTTGTGAGTGCTTGTGGACTGTTTTTTGCATTTGGGTTGCTTTTTCTATGTGTTGAAGTTGCTTTTTTGTTTTTGTTTTTCAGTTATTGTTCAGTTTCTGTGGTAATTGTGAAGGTTTTGGTGTTCTTTGTAGTGTATTATTGAAAAGGTGTAAGCTTTGGGCTATTGGGGCCTAACTCTATATTTGATGGCAGAGTTGATGTAGGATGGATTGGCACGGGATCGAATATGGTTATATTTGTTCTTTTAAGCTTTACATTGGATCAAACAGTGGATATGGATATAGAGTAAACAGGGAACTGAAAATTGTTATGAAATTTGAACTTTTTCATCTATAGTCAACAGATAAAATTAGCTTGGAGAGTTTAGAACCTCAGGTAGAGGGAAAAAGGAAGATCGACGTCGATGTCTTCACCTAACCCTCGTTAAGAATGGCGTGTTTCAGACCCTTGGTGTTAGATGGATTTCCTTATGTGAGAGCTACTGGAACATATTTCAGTATCACTTTCCCCTTACTTTTGGAGGCAAATATCTTAATTGGGTCAATGCCAATGCTTCTGTAATGTTAATAAGGAGTCCATCACCCCTTCCAGATGGTCTGTCAGAATATCAGTATCGACTCCCTCAAGAAACCAGGAAAATGAAAAGAAAAGTTATGAATATGACCTTGCTGTCTTGTTTCACTTGAATATCTGAATGTATTAGTAATGTGCTAAATGAAAATCCTTGTTAAGCAATCCAATGCTCTCATCTGTATTGCTTAATTAAATAGGTTCGACTTTGTCCTGTAATTAGTATATTTTCTTCAATGATCAATTGTATAGGTTAACCAAGTCTTTGTGTAGAAGATATTTAGGTCGGAAGTTGGAAGAATTAAGATGACAGATTGTTTTTTGATTGTAATGATTCACCAGCATTGGACATAGTTACTGTAATTCTTCCTTAAACTTCCCAAAAGTCTGGACTCTATGCTTCAGAAAATAGCCCCAAAAGCATGGGCTTTGGGGGTTTCATTGAAATCGCTGGGATAAACCCAACTTTGGGGCTTTGACTTGCTACCGCTATATCTAAATATTTATTTGCTTCTGTATATGACCGTGCATGAAATTTTACAACTTAACTCAGAAATGCAAGCCCTAAATCAGACTAAAATGTTTTGCTGCAGAATTCTGATATTTGAAAAGACTAACTTTCCAAATAGGTTACAAGTTGCAACTAACGTGCTGGCTTCATTATGATTCTTGATGTGATGTTTGTAAAAGAAGGTGATGTCTTAGTGTATGGATGTGCTCGCTCATGAAACAGCAGCTCACCATTTTGGTAAAGAATTGTATCCTATTTCCATCATTGCATGTCAGACACAACCATGGGAATCCTATTTTATCACTTAAATAAAAATAGATAATAGTTAGAATGGTAATGACTTAGCTTGCTTGTTATATTTGAACTTATGCCGCTTGTGGTTCGTGATTTCTGTTTGTGAAAAAAGACAACTTGGACTTTAATTTCCTGTTAAGTATAATATAATTACTATTTTGATGGCTGCTTTTGAACTCGTTTGACTGATTGATAAGAAATAATGAATTTGGTGTCTTTAGGTGTTTATTTGTATTTGCTTTGGTTGCGTAAATCATGCTTTTGATTCTCTTACATCTTTAGAACTTTCTTAGATCTAGGAAGTGATTTCTCACTAATCTGTAATTATGTTGCATGTATGACGTAGTCGTAGCATGTACATAATCTATACTATTGATTGCAGGTGTATATTTTTCTTTATTCTTGTAGGGACTCTGTATTGGATATTGGGAACTGCGGTATGTCTTATATTTTTATTTTCTCTAAAAATGTTGTTCCTTCTTTCTCCTTCAGGGGCTATAAGCGCTTTTTCCGGCGGGCTTCGCTTGAAACATCTGATTTCCTGAAAGATGATTGCTTGAAAATTAATTGCACAGTTGGTGTTGTGGTTTCAGTAATAGACTGCTCGAGGTTGCACTCCATACAGGTTCCAGAATCTGATATAGGATCACATTTTGGCATGCTACTAGAGAATGAGGAATGTTCAGATGTTACTTTTAATGTGTCTGGGACTAAGTTTCATGCTCACAAACTTGTACTGGCTGCTCGGTCTCTTGTATTTGAAACTGAATTTCTGGATGGTATGGAGGTGGATAATCAGGAAATAGTTGTTACTGATATGGAACCTAAGGTCTTTAAGGTATAATTTTTTTCCCATACTTTTTTTCTGAGTAATATGCAATATTACATTAAACCATGCAATTTACGGCAGTCAGAGTATATCACTTATATATCTGCTGTAATTCTTTCCTAACAATCTGGTGCTTGTATTTCGAGTAGGCTCTACTGCACTTTATATATAGAGATACTCTTCTCGAAGATGAGGAGACCATGGAGGCAAGTTCAGATTCCATGCCATCTATTTCGGATACAGTTGCTGCAAAGTTGTTAGTTGCAGCAGAAAAATATGGTTTGCCTAGACTTAGAGTGATGTGTGAGTCTGAACTCTGCAAGAATATATCAGTCAATTCAGTTTCCAGCATTTTGGCTCTGGCTGATCGTTATCATGCTATGGACCTAAAATCTGTTTGCTTAAAATTTGCGGCTGAAAACCTCGTAGGTATGTTTTATAGTTTCATCTCTAGCTTTTTCAGTTTTTATTTTTAATTATATAATCTGGATAATGCTACAGTGTTCTATACTTAATATCGTCTAACTGGTTGCCATAGGTTGCTTTGTTTTAGCCATCCTTGTCTTCCACTTGATCTTTCTGTATAACCCTGAGTAATGGATATCTAACATATATTAAGAGTAGTTAAGGCTAGGATGTACTATCTAGTGTTGGTTAAGTGCTTTTGGAACCTGTACGGTTAGTTATTACTGTAATCAGATTGTGGGCTCAATTTAGTTCCCTCAAGCCATCCATCTTGGACACTAGCATTGTTGTGTGAGGTTATTTCTTAATTTATTGAGTAGACTGTTTAGAGAGGAAGCCTCTGAATGAACGTATATTTATTGGACAAAGAAATCTGGGACTACTAAGAATTTGAGTCAAGCAGTGATAATTGGATGCTGATTCTAATCACACTGAGGTTGTTATGGAAGTAATGAATGGTCTATTCTGCTAACTAAATGGTTAATCTTAATAGTTGGGCTTAACTCTTCGTTTATATATATTTCAGTTTTTTCTCTTTTATTAAATGCGAGACTTATACTTTAACACTCCTCTCAAATAGACTCCAATACATAGGTCATAAAAGGAAACTCTTATGTAAGCCACAAGGGTAGGTAGCAAATGAGCTATGTGGTTAATAATTCCGACAAGACCAGGCTTTGCTACCATGATTTAATTATTTTAAAATAAGGCTTAATGATAGCGTGGTGAACCTATAACCCATAGGTTCCCCAGACTCTTTGACTTCTCCCTTTCTTTGTACCTCTTTTTCTATTTTTATTGAATGTGAAACTAATAGTTACTGGACTGAACTTAATAGTAGATGTGACATTTGCTTTGATAGGCATGGATACATGTGGAACTAGCATTTTAAATGTTTGAATTTCAAGCTCATTCTGGGAATCAGCTGATCTGTTATGTACAACTAAATATAAGAATTTGTGTTAGTTATTTTACGAATTGCTGATTTTTTTATTCCTATAACAGACTATTTTATGTGCTGATCAAATAAAAAACACGATTTTATGTCTCTGCTATGTTGTCCGTAAGATAGTATGTTAAAGGATGTTAAGATCACCGTGGTTAAAATATGGATGCCTCCAAGTAGCTTTGGGTCCTTAAATAAATGTTGTTGCGTAAGACTGGTTGACCAGCCCATATCTGCACTCCATTTTCTAGCCAATAACCTCAAGGGAGTTGCAAATTGTTACCATGTCATTAGCTTTTTCGTCAGTCGCAAAGGATTATAAGGATGTTATCTGGTTGAGAAATCGGTATACATATATCGGGCCAAACTTCACAATTAAAAGGTCAACAATGTTAGTTGAGGGGGATCTTGAGTTTATATGTACCTCTTTTTTATATATTTTTAGTCGGTGTGGGACTTTATACTTCAACACTCCCCTTGTGTGTAGAAAACTAGGAATGGACTTCTATATGTGGGTCATAATAGACAACCAAATGGGCATTCACAACTTAAGGATCAACCTTGTTGGTTGGGTGTGACCCTTTTCTTTTTTCTATTTTTATTCAAAGTGACGCTTTACACTTGAACATATAGGCGCTGATTAATGTCTGTTGTTCATCCAGAATATGAGTTACTGTTTGGCAGGGATAGACTAAATATAGGACATAAACAATCAACTTTCTCTTAATCATTGTGTATTGTAATTTAAATTTGGTAGACATCCTCAGTGTACAAGTAAAGTTGATGATCTTGTGATTAAAACTGCAGCAAAATCTATAAATAAAGTTTTTTGCTCTTCAGGGGGTCCTGAAGTTATTGAAAACCCGGAAATCGAGAATGGAGCCTAAGGTTTACATTATTTATACAAGCTTTGTTAAACATCTGTGGTTCAAATTATTAATTCTGCATGCTCTAATGTCCAATTTCAATGCAGCAATCATGCGCTCAGACGGTTTCGAGTTTCTCAAAGAAAATTGTCCATCACTGCAGTCGGAGCTCCTAAAAATGGTAGCGGGATGCGAAGAACTGAGCGGAGGGGGAAAGAGCCAAAGTGTATGGGCGCAGTTCTCAGACGGGGGAGATACAAATAACAGGAGTGTAAGGCAACAGAGCTGGGACAATGGCGAGGAAAGAAATCGAAACTTGTGGGTCGAGCTCGCAGATGGCGACAATGCAAACCCTAGGAGTCCTAGGGAAGAAAACTGATGCGGGAAGTTTTGTTATTTATGATGTATTGTATGCATTTGAGACTAAATGATGATGGTGGAAACTGAACTGAAATGAACTGAAAAAAATGTAAAAAACTTGAATAGTGAAAAGAAGGTTTGTATTGGCCTCTATGTCTGTTGTATGCTGAAATCTTACTGCCCCTCCCTCCTATCGTATTGCAGCTTTGAATCAATGATGATTTGTTAATGCTTTAGTGATTATGGATTTGTAAGATTGCAATAGCAGGTTTTGAATCCAAAATGTGCTAGTCATTTATGTGTCTCTGTTATTTATAGGGATAATTACACTTTACCCATGCTAAAATGACCGATTTTACATTTTACTACAGCTAAAAAAAAAGTTTACATTTTACAACAGCTAATTGCGTATTTTTTACACTTTACACTAACGGTGTAAGATTTTGGATGGAAAATTTTCATGTTGTATGAAAAGTCGAAATTGCCCTCAATTATTAATCAAAATTTCAAATTGATGCCATTATTCATCAAATTATAATATTTATTAATAATATATAATTTATATTAATAATATTTATTAATAAAAAAATAATTTATTATTATTAATTATAATTATTTAATAAAAATAAAAGGAAATCATTTTTTCAGTTATAAATTTTTAATAATTAAAATTAAAAGTAAATTAATTATTATTTATTAAAATAATATCAATTAATAGTAATAATAATACTAATTATAAATAATAATAATAATAATAATAATTAATAGTATATTAATTAAAACTTTCAAATAACATAACTCTCTCGTACGAGTTTTGTTTCGGGCTCATATATTATATCAAATCAAAAAGAATTGAAAGTCAACAACTTTGAAGAAAAAAGTATTTGTCTATTTATTATTAATAATTGATTTAATTTTACGTGATAAATAATTATCACCAAAAATAAATATAATTAATTATTAATAACTTTTTTAACATTTTGCTCTAACACTGATAAATGTTGGACGAATTTTTTTTTAAGATTAAAAAATTTGTTGTCGTTGGATGAAATTTTAGACAAACTTATTTCTTCGAAATTGTTGAATTTATGATTTTATTCGATTTGATATATTATGAGCCCGAAACAAAGCTCGTATGAGTGAGTTATGTCATTCGAAAGTTTCACCATATTTTTAATAATTAAATATCAAAAATAATATTAAGTTTTAATAAATAAACCTTTCATTAAAGTTGTTGATCTTTTGATTTTCTTCGATTTGATGCACTATGAGCCTGAAATGGAGTTCGTATGAGAGAGTCGTGTAATTCGAATGTTTCAACATATTATTAATAAATAATATTATTTGAATTATTAATTAATATTATTTGAATTATTTATAATTAAACCGGGTATGACCGGATTTGAGTAGAGGTTGATCTTAATTAGGGAAGAAAGCCCTAAGGGTATTTTGGTCTTTTGTTATAAAATGAAAATTTTCATCCAAAATCTAATACTGTTAGGGCAAAGTGTAAAAATACGCAATTAGCGATAGTAAAATGTAAACTTTTTTTATAATTGTAGTAAAATGTAAAAGTGATCATTTTAACAGGAGCAAAGTGTAATTATCTCTTATTTATATGTTATTTTAATTATAAAATTGAATTCCATATCATAGCAATGAATAAATTTCATTCTATATATTAAAATAGAATAGATGGAAACAATACAACAATTTACATGTTGACCAAGACATCATCTTAAACTACATTTTAAACATTGCAAGTGCCTTATTAAGATGTGACTCTTGCCCATGTTAACAACAACATTAAAGTTATATGGACTTAATAATTTGCTGTAATTTCGTATTTGGACCGCTGGGGTCAACGCAGAGAATGTTTGTTACAAAAGTGCGTTTGGTAGACCGACCAACTCCAACGGTCATCTCGAGTTGTACTTTTGTCTTTTTCAATAATAAAATATAGCTCGGACAAGAATAATACTAATCATAGTTATAAACCAATTACTAGATGCTTATTTTTGCAATGAAGTATCGGCATCACAAGTTCACGACCATGTTTTGAGATCCAACATGATGCTTCTATACACCATGTAACCATGTTGGTTACAGAACCTAGGATGGTAAGCAAATCCAATCCGATGGAGATAAGTGAGACACTTATAAAATTGAAAATATGGATAATATCACGTCCGTATACTTAGAAACGATTTGATCAAGTAGGTACACCTAAAATGTTTTTTTAACTCTTTAGGTTATTATAAATGAAAATTATTATCATAATTAGAAATTTTGTTACAATTGTGTGTGGAATGACGATTTTGCCCATCTTTGATAACGAATGTATGTTAAAGGTCATGAGCATATTTGTCTTTTCATATAATTAGAGATAATCAGAGCCGGCCCGTCCATAAGGCAAGAGAGACTTTCGCCTTAGGCCCCGACTCTGAAGTGGCCCCGGAATACCTAGCCGACCGTCCAATATCAAAAGAGGTCCAATTTTTTTTATATATTATTATCTATATACATATCAAGTTTTATTATCTCAATTCAATACAATCGAAACTCAATTGAAACTCATATATACTTACTCTTACACTTGATAACATTGACAGCCCAATAACATATGTTTTTTGTGTAATTCTTATTGATTTTTTTTGTTATTGCAGATTTTCGATTCATATTATTTGACTTGTTGGAGATATATTAAAAACAAGACCAAGAGGATCGAATCGAGAAGAATAATGGTAGTAAAATATTATCTTTTCAAAAGAAAAGTCATGTTTCAAATTCTTGCCTTAGACTCCCGATTACCTAAGGACGGCCCTGGAGATAATCGTAAATATCTCATAAATATTTTATAAATATTTGAACCATTCTATTTTGAGCCAGTTTTATCTAATTATACAAAAAAATACTTTTAACATAAACTATTTAAAGAGAGACAAAATCGTCATGTCATGTAAAACTGTAACAAAACTCCTAATGGTGATAATATTTTTCATTTAGTTAATGTAAAAATTTAAAACATAATATTTTAAGTGTTCGTACATGATAATGTCGTTTTTTCAAGTGTACCTACGTGATACATACACGTGAAAATACGCACTCCATCTCCTACCTGTCGTTTTCATTCCCACCCTACAAAGACTAAATATGTTTACAAAATGGCGCATGATCAGTCAAATGTAGTTACTCCCGTCTAAAATTCCTCGTAACCCTTTACCCAATTCCCTGTAACGGTCACTTTTGTTTGTGTTCAAATAAGAACTTGTTGTAACGGTTACTTCGCCCAAATTTAAACTCATACAGCATTTGTATTGAATGCCATTGGAATTGAGATCACTTTCTTCCAACTTTAATGCCACAATTTAAGACAACTTTTGTTTCCCACTAAATAAACATGTCACTTACTTTATTACCAATAAAATAACAAATAACGATATAAGTCAAAGAACAAAACAACACTAAGAAAGTGCAATAATTAAAAACAAGTCTACAGAATCTGGTCGGAAAGTGAGGGCAGCCGCCGGAAAAAGTTGGTCGGAACCGACGGCATGTCGTCGCGAAACCTCGGATGTCGGAGATAATAGAAACCCGACCCCAAAACGAAGGCCTTGAACGGAACCACATAGAACAGCAGTGAAGCAAACAAACAGAACACGACAAACATCCCCGTGGCACGTGGGTCCCTCCAGCTGAACAGGGCCTCGATCCGCTCACCTTGGGCCGCCACGTCACCTAACAGTGTCTGGGCCCGTCCCGCCAGGGCCCGGAGCCGGTCGTACCTGACCCGCACCTGGTCCTGCGACCGCGTGGTCGGGAACCCATCGAGCTCCTCGTCGAGCTCGTCGGGTCCCACCACGTCCACGTAGGACAGCCTGGGGTCCATGTTGTGTAGGACCCTCCCGCGGTAGCGGAACCTTAGGACCAGGATCAGGAAAGCGTACATGAATATTGTCGGGAGCACCAGATGTGGACACAACACAACGGCTACGAGAAGCACGTGCATCAGGACCGTGGTGGGCGGGTGGACCCACGTGCGGATCGAGTCGAGCCACCGGGCCAGCATCGCGGCCCGGGTCAGGCACCCCACGAGCCGGAACCAGTTGGCCTTGCTCCGCCTCATGCTCCACATGTGGGTGTCCGAGTCTAGTAAATACTGGACCACCTCCTGACCCAGCGCCGGCTCCGACCGGGAGAGCCGGGCCGTGACTATCCTCATCGCCGTGTGCCGCAATATGTCCTGCTGGGCCGGGCCCATGGGCCGGACGTAGTGCATCCTCGGCAGCATTGGGCCGGTGTAGGCTTGGATCAAGCTGACCCACGACGAGCAAGAGAATCGCAGGGCGATCTCGACTTCTCCCATTTTCTTGGCCCCGCCGGGGAGGAGAACCGTGAGAGAGTACGAGTCCACGTAGACCCGGTTCGTGTCGAGGGTCGAGAGCCGGACCCGGATCTTCCCGACCCGAATGTCTTTCCCGGGTTTACCCGCTTCGTCGCGCTTGTACCTCCCGTTGTCGAACACGCCTATCGTGAGGACCGTGCAAGGGTCGTACACGTCCCAAGTGTACTGCTCGTTCCAGCGCGGGTTAAACCGGTCGAGGATCGTCCTGGTTCGGACCCACTTCGGGCCGTACTTAGCCACCACGTAACAATCCGTGGTCCCGCGGGCCCCATCTTTTGTCTTCACCGGAAGCAGATTCGTGGCTCCCCTGATTCCGACCTCCAGCAGACCAATCGGAGCCTTGGCGAGCTGTTTCGCGGCGGGCCGTACGTCGCTGGTCACGTGAGCGGCCTCGTCAAGCACGTGATACCCTCCTTCCAAACACACCTTCACGTGGATCCTCCCAGTGTAGGGCCGGTTCTCGCCGCCGACCAGATTGAACCATTTTGATTTCGGCTCCATCTTGTCGTCTGTCCTCCTATCAATGCTCGGCACGTGGATCTTAGCATGGCCCACGGACGCACCGTTACTCACATCCTCTACTGTCACAATAAGAAACGGCTCGAACGGCTCGGCCGCCACGAAAATCAAATCCTCGTTCCAAGTCGGATTGGTGGTCCGGCCGGTTTTGAACAGTTGGGGTCCGAGCTGGGCCTTCACGTAGAGGTCGGGGTTCCGAACCTTGGGAGGCTCGGTACCCGAACCTAGCTGCAGGTCCTGGGCTTGGATGACCGTTAATCTCAAATACCAGAGCTTCGGGGAGAGGTAGACCTTGGCTCGGGTTTCGGGTATGAGCCCGCCGGAATCGGACTGCCAGGCCTCCTGAAACGCCTCGTCCGCCTGAGTCCCGATCCAGACGGCGAGCATGATGTCATTTCCCGGCGTGTCGTCGGATTCCAGAGTGTACCATTGAGGAGCCAGGGGGCTGTCCGGTGGGACCCGTTTAGGCACCTCCTGCAGGTCAAACGACACCGTTCCCAAACAGATCTCTGTACTCTTGTCGTCTCCTTCTTTTTTCTCCTCCACCCATAGGGACGCTTCGAGGGAGCTAGAGTTGAGGCCTTCTTTGTCGAACGCGAAGACTTGGTCCCAGTCTCTGCCTGTCTGGCTCTTGGTCTTGATGCTGTGCGTCCCCATCACGAGCTTCGCGTGTATTGGAGAAGCAGAGTCTGGTTTGGATCTCTTGGCCTTCACGACGCGAACGTACAGAAATGGCATGCGGTCTACGAGATCGTACGCGCTACTGCTCCTGCCGTTAGATCTGAGCTCGATGTCGTTCATCCCCAGATCTGGAACCTTACCGGCGGCGAGAGCCTTCTCTTTCTCCGGATTCGGCTTGTTTGTTTGAGCAATCGCCTGATTAGCCACCTCCGGCGGCGCCGCCGCCGCCGCCTCCGGTTTTTTCTCCTCCGATTTCGCCTTCTCCTCCGTTTTCGCCTCTTCCTTAGGCTTTTCTTCTTCCTTTTTCTCCTCCGATTTCTCTTCCTTCTTCTTCTCCTCCGGCGGCGGATCGGCTGCTGCGGTGGCTGGAGCTGGAGCCTCCTCCGCCTTCTTTTCCTCCTCCGACGGCGGCGGCGCGGCGGCGGGAGGAGGATCGTCGACGAAGAACACCTTGAGCCCGAGCTCGCCTTTGATCTGAGAGAAGACGCTCCGTTTCTCCAAGGGGAAGTAGACGAGAGACTCAGATCCGGACTTGGCGAAGCCAGTACCGGCGATTTTGACCTTTCCAAGAAAGGTGTTGCGCTTACCGTTCTTCATGTCGTTGTGGAGACTGACCTCTAAGGTCTCGGAGGCCATGGAGTCGGCGTCGTGGACCAGGAACTCGAGCTTCTCGTCCCACTGAGGGTTCAGATCTCGGAGCACCGTCTTCGTCCTCCGCCTCTGGCCATCGAAGTCGACGATCGCGTACGCGCTCGCCGTGCCCTGCCCGTCCTTGGGCATCAGGTTCTTCGCTCCGATCACCTCCACGATCAGCTTCCTCGTGCAGGAGGCGGTCTCCGCCATTTTTGCTCTCTGGTTCGTTCGCTCAATTGATTTTGAGGGAGAAACAGAATTTGGTCAGAGAGAGAGAGAGTGGTGATTGATTGATTGATTAATTAAAAGGTTGTTGGAGATTTGAATGGTGTTTTGTGTCCGTTGTGTCGAAGTGAGCCGTTGGGTTTATAAGGGAAAGTGGAGAGGAGCGTGGCCACGTAGGACAAGATCTGGCCACGTGGCGAGATCGTGTGGGGGCGAGGGCAACGTGGGATCTGACGGGGCTGAGGCCCGTGCCTGGTGCTGATTCTGGGCTTTACTGTTGTGGATTTTTGTGTCAACCGTGGTTTTGGGCTTGGACGAGAATCGACGTTAATTTACTGTTGATGCCATTGCTTTGTTCATGCGAATTTTACAATGGAAATAATGGAAAATCTCGTGACTCCGATAAATGCATGAAGGAGCTGTGTGGTGGGTACACATATTTTGCATTGTATTCGTAGTCTATTTTTAAATAATTATTGAGTCAAAAAAAGTAATATCAACTTTATTATTGTATTCGTAGTCTATTTATAAATAATTATTAACTTTGATTTTCTTGAATAAGTACACAAGTGTATCAGTTACCGATAATAATACCTTAATAATTTTTTGAGAAACCATACAATCTATTAAAACATAGGTTTATTGATGAAATTTTAATTACATCGAAAAAAATATTTATGATTCGTCGATTTTGGCACAAACGCTGTGAACGTAGAGTAGAGGTGAGCAGAAATGTTCGGACAACCCGGCCTAACCTGTGAACCCGGCCCAACCTGGACCAACCCGTACACTCGTAGTCCCAACCCTGAGTGACCCGGGCCGGGATCGGGCACCATATAAATATTATAGGCTGGGTTACGGATATAAAGTGGGGTGTCCGGACTAACCCGGCCTAACGAACTTGACTAACTAACTAAACACGCACAACCCACACTAATGTTAAAAGGGTCATTTTAAGTTTTTTTTAACAAACAAGTTCGAAAAACACAATTTCCATATAAACTACTGTAGATGTTACTGACAACCTATTCTTGCGATATTGAAGTATTAATTTTGTAATATGTTTTTGTGTACATAATTTATTTTTGCAATTAGTTTTTGTGTACAATATGTTTTTTTTAATGTTATGGACGAGCTGGACTAACCTGAAACCCGTCCAGACTTAACGCGCTCACTTATCCAACGGACAACACTCTTCATTAGCCGAGAATGAACATGAAAATAGTCAACCTGCTAAGTCCGGTTTGAGGCCAAAATTAAGTCATAAATTGTCTAACCTGACCCTTGCTCACCCCTAAACTAGAGTATCCAACTGAGACCGTATTTTTTGAAGAATTGTTCTTTAAAGTTTCAATATTTTTACTTGACATTAGATTTAATATTAGTTATTAAAAATGATGAACTTGATCTAATGCCAATTGGCCTATACAATTATTCATAGTTTCATAATCTAGTATTTATTTAGACCGTTTCTTGATTTTCAACCTTCGTGCTTCAAATACATATTTTTAATTTTTTTCATTCTTTAAAATATATTTTGTATTGTAAAGTTACATTTATACGGTTATACCAATTCTTAGTGTTTCAATTCAACTATACTTTGAATCAATTCTTAATTTCAGACATAACTTTAGAAACACTATTTAAATGGAGATATCGAATCTAGATAGTACAACTAAATCTTAATATAAAATGAAGATACTCTTATCATAAAATTCAGCTAATTCTTAGTAATTAATTAGTACTGCTTAATTTCATATAATAATAAGGTAGTAATTAAGTGGCAAGTTGTGGGTGCTGCAAATATGAACGTTGGCTTTGTTCTTGTGCTCCACGTGATGACAATTTACTAAGTAACTGGTAATAATTATTAATAACTGTATAATAAAAGTGGCTCAGAACCTGACGATCTCTGTCGTAAAATTATTAGTACGAACAATGCACTGACACACATTCATTTTACTGGTTATATGCTTTATGTTTTCGATCACAATAAATACATCAAAATTATTGACCGTTAGAACCTTAACAATTTTATTGTACTTATATGTTTCAATCAAAAATAAAATGAGTTCAATTTATTTAAATTGTTTATAGGGATAGTGACACTTTGTTACACTTAACTATAACGAAATCACACTTTCATGTCCTAACTATTTTTGTTTCTTTTATAGTACCCTAACAAACTTTTTGTGACAATTTATGCTAAAATAACTCAAATACCCCTAATTTAATAAATCAAAATAAAACTAGTCCAATATGATTTATCAAACCATATTTAAAATGGTTCAAATTTAATTTTATATTTCGGGCATAATTGTATTTGCATCTTAAGTACAAATCAAATTGAACCAAAGATAAAAAAAATTGAACCAATTCAATTTAAAGTTTCTTATACCAAGGGTAATTTAGGTATTTTAGACATTTTAAAGGTAGGTTGTCACAAAAAAATTGTTAGGGTACTAAAAAGAGAGAAAAATAGTTAGAGTATGAAAGTGTCATTTTCGCTATAGTTAAGTGTAACAAAATGTCATTATCCCTTGTGTCTATGAATTTTTTTCGCCCGAGCAAATATATTATTGTTTGGCTAGCCAATGCCTATGTTGATTGGCTACGACATAACAATATTCTTAAATTATGGACAAAACTTATATATATGAACACATGCATATATTATTTAAGACTAGTTCAATTTGTCTTTAATAACAAATTTTGCTCGACGGAGAAACTGACAATCTCTGACAGGTCTGTCTGGCAATTATAGAATCAGGGTTTAGTTCTTGAAAACCAATCTTGATATGTTTCTTTACCGCTTCTTCGTCGTTATGGAATATTTTACAGACGATTTTCATATAATGAGAAGGCAACTTGTTTGTCTCTCTCAAAGGATATCCAACTTGCCAACGTTGTGTATCCCAACAAAAACGATCGTCTAAAGGATATGTTGGTGTCGGTGACGAAGGATGAATTAGTCTTCTGATACAAAATTCCAACGCATCTATGTCGTGAGCTGTGGACATCATGGATGCGAAAAAAATGAAGAGGATAATTATTAAAATGGAAGAAGCCATTATTATATATCACCTTTTAAAGTGAATTAGAAACTAGTGAAACAAACGTATTGTATTATATGAGGTATTGATACAAGACTATATATATGGTATATTTTAGCATAATCTAAAAGGTGTTGTATATATTTATATTGGGGTTTTTATAAGTTAAAAGTACTCCAACGTTTATATACTATATACGGTATATAGTATTAATATGTTTCAAATTTTATAAGAAAATGTTATGCTTAGTTTTTGATAACTTTATAATGAATTTGTGTTTTTAATTTATTTATGGAGTTACATTTATTTTTAATCATATCTTGTAACTCAAGTGGCATTTACGTTACTTTTCAAAATAATTTATTACACCATTGTATTATTGGATTTGTGTTCATAAATTCAAGTGTTTGAAAGTAAGAACCTAACCTTCGAAGTCACCTTAGAAGAAACAACGCTCGCATGAGGCAAATTGGAGTTTTGAACATCACGATACTCATGTCTCATATAATATGGGTCGGAGCTTCGAACATCATGTATTTCCACACTTATTTTATGTTTTTAATTACAGTAATATAAATTATGAATAAGCTATATTTTATCAAAATAAAGTTCCCTTGTGTACGTAATATATCTTTTATGTCTTTGATAGTGCCTTTCATCACCAACTAATAAATAGCTCTACTCAACGATCAATTAGTCCGGCCAAAACCGAGGAAGAGCACATACTACACCATTGTGGCAATGAAATTATGATAATTTAATGGTATTCAAAAGTCATTGATATATGTGAGTAATATCTGAATAATTATCATCAGATATATATGTTAAGGACAATTAGTAGATCTATAAATTATGATTTTAATTATATAAATAAATTATGTGATAATTTACTTATAATAAATAGATAGAATTATGTAATTATTAATTGAAAATTTTGACTCATATTAATTACTCAATAAATGTTTCCTAAAAAAATTACTGAATAAATGTCTTCAAGAAAAATTACATAATGAACTATGTGAGTTTCAAAAAGATAAAAATAGCATTAATGATTATTTGTTAAGAAATTTCAACCGATTTCAATTATTAAAATTGAATATTTTTACAAATATATAATATATTGTAACAATTTGTCTGTGAAGTATTGTAAAATTTATTAGTTATTAAAATTATAACAAACGAAATAAAATAATAAAAATTATTATTGTTGTAAAAATTAAGGATGATTTTGGGGACACGAGTTAGGATACAGAGTTTAATATATATGATAATTTTAGAGTTTTTGGGTTTTAAATTGGAGATGCCCTTAAACTACTAAACTACCCTGTCATGATCGGTTGTATTATATTTTTCTTTAGAAACAATAATTCCACACGTGCTCAATATATACTTGCGTTGGTACAAAAGAACCACTTTTAGGCCAACGAAATCTAGCCACCTGTCACAGACTTTCCATTCATTCTTTAAACCAATTATAATGAGAGAAAAAAATGATCTTGTGGCCTGATCGCTTACAAACATTTGCAGTAGAAAATAGAAACATTAAATAACAATACACAAACATTTATGATAAAAAAAAGAGAGTAGCGAAAGTGATCAAAACATAAAACCGGGTTCAACACATATAACAAGTATTCGATAGTTAATTTAGCATGATCAAGCACACTTCTCCCGGCCGAAAGAGAGCACACCAGCAGAAGCGTCGTACACGAGCCTGACGTTTTGCTGGTGCCACGCCCCCAAGATCACCGGATTCCCCTGCTGCACCGCGACGCAGAAATAATAACCTTTATCGTAGGCGGTGTATTTCCTGTCGACGAAGTAATCCGCTCCCACGAAATGTTAGGTGAAGGACAAGTGGTCGCTGAACCCATCCGGCTTTAGGTAGCACAGCCTCATTGTCCCGTCCAAGTACTCCGGCGGGGTCTCGGTCTTCTCGAGGCCCAAGGAGGTGTAGTGCTGGTCGAACAAGGCGATCACCTCCTCGTAGGGCTTTCCCGGAATGCTAGGAATCACGGATCCAGAGTCGATGATCGCTCCCATGGGGCCTCCCCTCCGGCAGCCCCAGGCGGCGGTCCCCGACGCTCAAGTCCTCGAGGAGGAGCTGGTACAGGTCGGCCCCGTCGACGAACGGGGTTCGGAGCGTCTTGGCGGGAACGTCGCCGAACGGGGAGAAGCAGTAGGAGAACACTCGCTTCTGCGGCGGGAAGAGCTGGGCGAGGAGAGACTCGTTGCTGCGGCTGAGCCCCATGATGCCGCTGATCCACCCGCTTCTCCTGATCTGGTACGCGCTCTTGGCGCAGCCGAACATCACGCCCGGGACGGAGGCGGCGCCGCCGGGGAAGCGGAACGTCTCGGTGGAGGCGAGACCTTTGATGGAGGTGCCGTCGCCGTAGTAGATGGTGAAGACGGGCGTGTTGTTCACGCACCGGTACATTTTCGGGGTGTATGTAGGAATCCGGTCGCCGCACGAACGTCTTGCTAGCGGCAGAGTCGTAGTACGGCGCGCTCTGGCTGAAGCATCCGGTGCATGGCTGGCACTGCGTCCAGGTCAGGGGAGACCCAGTGTCCATAAGCAGCGACACTTGCACGGGCGGCATTCCCAGAGAGATAGTCACCGCCAAGACGAACTCATTCGCCTTACGAGTGAGGTTCAAGAGGAGGGAGGACGGATCATGAGAGTGAGTGAGGCTAGGAGAGACGGCGACGACAAAGAAGACGGAAATTGTGAAGGGGAATAGAACTGAGGAGCCCATTGTTAATAACAGCTTGCTCGTTGGAGAGTAGTGAGAGTAGTTCACCTCAATACTGTTAGTTTGTGTATAGAATTTATAGCCCAAATTTTCAAAAATATGGAGGTACAGAAACAAAATAACCATCTAATTATTAATTCATGATAATAATATTTAAGATGGTAAAAAAATAATTTAAAAGGTAGTAAATACAATTTTAGGAGATTTTTGTGGCCTACAAGCTAGCCCTACTGGTATCATTTCATTTTTTTTTGGGAAAGAGTATTAATTACCTATGAATTGTGACATAAATAGGGAAAGTGTATTTTTTTTTTGTATAGCACTAATTGAATATATGAAAATTGGGTATACTGATTTGATCATACATATATCATAGTAAATAATATAAATTCTTTTCCTTTCCTCTTTTATACAACAAATGGGGCATCATGCAGGGGATAATTAATTTGTGTGAGGTTGAGAGAAACATTGCATTAGCTGTTTTGAGCCAAAAAATCCGGATTTGCATCGGGAGCTTGAATGTAAGGTCGAAAAAAATCACATGCAACATACGAAAACTCCAATAAACACATTATATGTAGTTACAATTGTTTATATGCGACAATCGAGAGTGGTCTTGATATTATTATTCTCGAGATAACATTTCAGATTGAGACCTATACCAAATTTTGAATATCCCTATGCCAAATTTGTAAAATGATAATAAATTTGCTATTAGGTCGAAGTTAGGAAAGAACATAAATAACAAAATATTTACTGAACCTTGACTTGTTGGAGTGATGATATGGGGTTTTCATGGTTGCTGATGCAGAGGACCCATTTGTAGTATGTGAAAAGAGGTTATTTTATCTTGAGAATTTCCATGTTTGTGGGTGGCCCTCTTTCAAAAACCTCATTTTTACTTACAACCCTAGTAATTTATTTTATGTAATCTATATATGTATTTTAACAGTTAAATTATAATAATATACTTGATGTGTTGACCTTATTTATATATTATGAGTTGAGGTGACTTTTTTTCAATATATAAATTTATTTTTCTTGTTATGAAAAATGTAATGGAGCTCAAATAATTTTTTAATGAATTGATTATTTATACGTATAATTAGATTGTCCAATTATTACTTTTAAAATGGTTTGACTTTCATGAATAAATATATGCTAAAACATCTAATCTCACACTGAAATTCGCACCTAATGTATGCACCCAATTTGGTTGGAATAGAATACCGAAAACTAACATGTAAAAAGATATTTTCAAACTCAAATTTTTTATTATTTATTTCGTAATTTTTTTTATAAAAAAAATAAGTTAAAAAATAATATTTTCATTATTTTAGTCATTTTAATATTTCACTTTTAAATTTTATTAATGTCTAGAACACCCCTATATTTAAATATTTTAAAGAATTATAAAAATATATGTTTAACTTATAAATTTTTTTATGGAATAAATTGTAAAAATCTGATTTGAATATAATTTTTTTAAATATAAAAAATAAAAATTGTTGTTCAAATTGATTTTTATTTTTAATATATATATATATTTTAAAATAAATAAATATTGAAATCAGTGTTTTATCATTTATATGATAAAAAATATTTTTTGAAATTTTTTTTTTAAGGATATATATTTTTGAATTTTTTTAATATATGGTTATTTTGGATATTTTACATCAAGTTTAATTATGTGATGGACGGTGTAACTTACTAAAAACTTACAGTGGTGATGTGCAACAGAACAAAGAGGGTATTGACATGTAAAAGTTGCATACTAATATGGAATTTTCCCTTCATATAACAAAAAAATGTCATGTACTGGACAACTAATATGTTGTCTCTTGCTATAAAATTCTTTGGATAAAACTTGATGTTCATATAAACGTGGAAGTAAATAACCATTTTCGAGACATTAGATATTTTTTTCTAGGTATATTCACAAAGCTCCATATAGTGCAACTACGACTTTTAAATTTGTATGGCAAGCCAAAGCGGTAGATTAGATAAAAATATACTTGAATTGTGTATGCATCTCATATTTAGAGGCGCGTTGACGTGGATACCACCTTACAGAAATTACTATATATATTATGGCAACATGCACATATTATTTAAGACTAATTCAATTTGTTTTTAATATCGAATTTAGGTCGCCGGAGAAATTGACAATCCATGACAAGTTTGTCCGGCAATTATAGTATCAGGGTCCAATTCTGGAAAACCTGTTTTGATATGTTTCTTCACAGCTTCGTCGTCATTATTAAATACATTACACAAGGATTTCATATAACTAGAAGGCAATTTTTTTGTCTCTCTTAAAGGGTATGCAACGTCCCAACGTTGCAGATCTCGACACATATGAAAAGTTAACGCATTCTTCAGTGTTAGTAGCGGAGGATGAAGTAGCCTTCTGATGCAAAACTCTATTGGATCGCCCGTGCAAGCCACGCCCATTATGGATGCGGCGAAAATTGAGAAAATAACTATTAAAATGGAAGACGCCATTTTTATATCTCACTTTTTTTGTGTATTTAAATTTGTGAACAAACTTATTATGGGATATTGTTAGAAGGGGAGTTAAAGACGTAGTATATATTGTAGCATAATCTAACAACATGTTAATTTATATTGGTTTTTTTTATAAGTTAAAAATATTCCAACGTTTTTATATGTTTTTATATATACGGTATATTGTATTAATATGTTTTAAGTTTTATAAGAAAATGATATGTTTACTTTTGAATAACTTTCAAATGAACTGGTATTTTTGTTTATAGGGTTACATTTAATTTTAATTATGAGTCTCGTAACTTAAGTTGCATTCACCTTTTTTTAAAAAATAATTTATTACAACAGTTGCATTAGTAGACTTGTATTTACACATTCAAGTGTTTAATTACTTGAAAGATTAAATTTAGTCATTAATTTGAAATTTGTTAGGGACGACAATTGGCTAGATTTGGGAATCTCCTCAAACCTGCTCATCAAGAATCTTGAAGACAGAGGTGAAAACATGAGATTTTAATTTGTTGGGCATGTTGACTATGATTCTATCAGGTTAGACCGAATTTGAATTTAATTTAATCGGATCGGGCATATGTTTAAATTTGTTGGGCGGGTTGACTCTGATTACCAAATTGGACCCAGTTTGAATATAATTTATTGGTTTGGGTTTTATTTGACCAATATTGATTGGTGTATGCTAAGTATAGGCTTCTCGTCTCGACGAGATCAAAAGTTTCGAGTTCTCCTCAAGTTTCACTAGAAGAACAATTTCCTGTTTTAGGTGCAAAATCTGTCAAATGTATCATGCAATATTTCATGTTAGCTCGTTGGTTGCGGATGTGGACGACAACGGATGAGACATGATTCAATCTCCAACTTGATCTACATGGTTCAAATCAAATCACATTTTCTCAAAACAAATATAATTAATTAAATTATTTAATAAATGTGTTACGGACTTATGGTTTATATTAGTTAAAAATATAAGTTGAGCCAAACACGTATGCCACGTGTCATGCAGGGAAAGATATATTTGTTTTGACTCTGCAGAGGATGAAAATGCTACAGTAAATGTATAAAGTTTGGAAATAAAACATTTGCAGAAGTAGTAAATGTAATTTTTCGTTTGTTGGGTCTACGGCAAGGAGCGAAGCATCAACTATATATATATATATATGAGATTCATAAAGAAAAAAACATTTGCAGCAGAAAACATATATATATATATAGCCGGCTGGCGAGTCTTTGAATAAAAAAACTCAATGAGAAAGATCTTTCCGTCTAAACTTTCCCGGTAATACTTATTCAAAGCAAGTAATGTACTGGCATTACGATCATATCTAAGCTGAAAATTCGATTGTCATTTATAGTGATATAACAAATTATGCACACGTTATTATTACATAATAATACTTTTTTACATTCAAGATCACACATATACAGAGATTATTCAGAACAACCGTACAGTACATAACATTGATCAGACACAAACTGAAACTTTTGACATGGATCGATCATACACACACCTCTTGCCCGAAAGAGAGCGCGCCAGCAGCAGCGTCGTACACTAGCCTGGTGTTTTGTTGGTGCCAGGCACCCAGAATCATTGAACTCCCCGGCTGCACGGCGACGCAGAATAAATACGAACCTCCATCGACGACGACGGTGTAGCTCCCATCGACTATGTAGTCCGCTCCCACAAGATGGTAGGTCAGGGACAAGTGGCGGTTGAACCCTTCGTCTGGCTTTCTGTAACAAAGCTTCATCGGCTCCATCTCCGGCGGGGCATTCATCTTCTCCAGGCCCAACGAGGCGTAGTGCTCGTCGAACAACCCGGTCACCGCCTCGTACACCTCTCCCGGAATCATAGGAATTTGGGTTCCGGAGTCGATGACTGCTCCTCCCGGGGAGAACGTGCCCTCCGGCAGCCCCAGCCGGCGGTCCCCGACGCTCAAGTCCTCGAGGAGGAGCTCGTAGAGGTCAGACCCGGCGAACGAGGTCTGAAACAGCCGCGTCTCGGCGGGGACGACAGCGAGCGCGCGGTCCCCGAACGTCATCGCGGTGGTGGACCGGGATTTCCCGTCGCCGAACGGGGAGAAGCAGTAAGAGAATATTCTCTTGCTCGGCGGGAAGAGCTGGGCGAGGAGGGACTCGCCGGCGCGGCTCAGCCCCATGAGGCCGCTGACGACCCCGCTGGCCGAGATCGGATCCGCCTTCTTGGCGCACCCGAACATGACGCCGGCGGCGGAGGTGCCGTCGGGGAACAGGAGCGTCTCCGTGGAGGCGATCCCCTCGGTGACGACGCTCCCGTCGCCGTACCCGATGGAGAAGGAGGCCGTGTCGTTGGTGCACGTGAAGATATTATCCGGGTCCGTGAGAACCCGGTCGTCGGTGCATGAGAGCCGCCCGAACGTCTCGCTGGCGGCGGAGTCGTAGTAGGGCACGCTCTGGTTGAAGCAAAGCGTGCAGGGCTGGCACTGCGTCCAGGTCAGCGGCGACCCGGTGTCCATCAGGAGTATCACCTCCGTGGGCGGCGTCCCCAGGGAGAGAGTGACCGTCAGGATGGAATCGTCGGTTCGAGTCATGTTCAAGACAAGGGAGGACAGCGGAGACGGAGAGGTAATAGAGGCGGCGGTGAAGAAGGAGATTGTTAGGAGGACAATAACTGATGAGCAGCCCATAGTTACAGCTTGTTAGGAGAGTGTTGATATTGTATAGAATTTATAGGCTCAGCTTCAACCAATACAAATACGTAGAAAGATGACATGAGTAATAACCATCTAATTATTATTATATTTAAGGTGGTGAATAAAATTTCAGGATATTTCAAATAAAGGTTTTGGCTGACCTATCTACACTAGCCCTAGCTGGTTCATCAACATTTCATTATTTGTACCTCCACATTTGATTTTTTGGGAAAAGAATGTTCGGTTAATATTAATTGCAGTTGTGTGAATTTATCAGGCATCAGAAGACTTTTGTTAGGAATGGTATAATTTACTTATGAATTATGAATAGGTTTTCTCGCGAACCAAACAACCTTATGCACTCTCTAGCATTTTTTGGGGTCACATAATCCAATAATGTATGCAAATTAGTTTTCAAGTTGTGAGCATATATATAATTCATGTAGAGATCTGATTATTTTTTTCTCAAGTACTAATCGCATATATATATGAATGTGTATAATGATTTGATCATATACATTAGTAAATAATTGTATGGTATATATTATTTTTCTTTTCCTTAATTCATGTTTTATATGTTAAATGATATGTATTCATTTGCATCGTCGAGGTGCTCTGCATCGAGGGCTTGAATGTAAGGTTGAAGAAAGCCACATGCAATATTATGAAGTTGAGAGGAATGGACCTGAAAACTCCAATGAACACATTATATGAAGTTATAGTTATTTACGTGATAATTGAGAATTGTCTTAATATTATGCTCGAGATAACATTTCAGATTGGGACCTCCCACTATTAACATTTATCGGCTTTCTCTTCCAAAATCTTGTTTGTAAATAGTAAACAGTGTTCTAAAAAGTAGCCGTTATACCGGACATAAATGATTTTTTGGGAAATGGGCAAGAATTAGTCGTATGAATCAAAATGAATCAAATTTCATAATTAGATAAATTTAGAGATTTTAAAGACATGATTATTCATTAATCTTCCAATCGTATATATATGAACATGAATAGCTCATCAAGCATGGTCTTTTTCCCACCAAAAGATACTTATTCACGAAAATAGGTTCGGAGCTCAGATAATCAAAATCACAGCTTATAATTTATGAGCCTTTTGGTAAAATATCCCATTATATATAAATAACAAAGTCAGTAATTATCTCATAATATATGTGTATATTTTCAAACACTCCATTAAACCAAAAACCTTTCACGTGAAACCTTCTAAGAAGTTGATATTACGTGACATGCATGGCCAAAAAAACATGTTAATTAATACTGTATTAAAAAAATCGATTACACGGGATACATTTAGTGGTGAATTCAAATATCAATTAAAAGTAATGATATAATATTAAATAGTTGGTGTGAATTATAGTATAATACCAAATTTTTGTACTGTCTTATATACCAGATTTGGAAAGTGATAATAAATATAGTGTTATAGGTTGAAGTTAGGAAAAAACATAAATAACAAAATATTCATGGTTGCTTTTGCTGATGCAATAGAGAGACAAGAGGATATGAAAAAGTGGCTCTTTTGATACTGAGAATTTCCATGGAATTAAAAAGGGTTAGTTCGAGTGAACTGATCTACTTATAATATGTTAACATCGCTTGTGGTTTTCTTTGGAAATGTCTTTTCAGGTGGCATCACATTCTATCATTAGAATATATGTTATATATTTCCTATTTTCATGATTATCTCAATACTTATTTAATCAAGCAAATGAGACTATACATGAGAGGCTGTTGATATTTTTTATTCAAAATATTCATAAGGTGAAATATTTAACATGTATTTCCAAAATTTATATAGTTGACGGTAATTATTGATGGTTTGTACGGTCATAAGTAATGTTGTAGAAGTCGTTAGATGTCTACACGGGTTGTGGGTCGGTTGAGTCGACGGGTGGGTCGAGTCTGAGGTGTTATGTGGGCATCTCTACTCTGTATCAGCAACAAGAAACTAATCTTGAGAATTTTCTTGTAATTATTAAAATTTTGCTACCAATACATATACAATAACGGGACTCATAAACTTCAACGTTTCAGTTTACTGGAACAAGCGTTTTAGTTTACTGGAACAAGCAAGTGCAAAGATTTACTTTCATTGAACTGTGAAGTTGTTTTCAATTCTTGATACATCTGAATTATCTTCTCAAGTTTAAGCATCACCGGTAGTAGTTGTTGTAGAGCCGCCAAAAAATCCTTTTAAGGCTTCATTCAATAAAGGGTGAAAAGTTCTAATAATGGTGTTGTTAAAATTGAGTTAGGCAAATATTTGAACGAAACTCTTGAGGATGATGAGGATGATGGCAGTTTTAGTCTTATAGGTTGATGGAAATCTAATTGTCATCGATTTTTCCCATGCATTCTAGAATAGCTAAAAATATTTTAATTCGTCTTATGTTTAAGACTTTTCTCCTTCTAATTTTGCATTTAGATTAATGTTGGTATGATGTGTAACCAACTTAGGCAGATACTTTTGTAAATTAGATAGTATAAGTCTAAATTACTTATGTATGTGATTTCAGTTTCCTATCATGATAGTCTACTAGTCTAAATTTCAGATTATTTTGTAATTGGAATTGCTAAGGTAGTATTGGGCCAAAATTATTGGGCTTTTTCAGAGCCCATCAAATTCAGGTTCTACGGGTCACCCACCCGACAAACGGACGGATGAAAATTTCCAACAATTTTGGGTGTCCAGTACTTCACCCGTAAATGAACGGGTGGTGAGTAATTGAGTTGAGTGGGTAAAAACTCAATCTGTGGATACTCCCATACATGAGCAAAAGTCTGCCTCCCACGTCTTTGACCTCACCTATCTCTAACCATCTAGTGGTGACAATTAATTATTATTATTATTATTTAAATAATAAGGATGCGTACATGTGTTGTACGCTTCCCTTAATGAGTTGTGTGCTTGTAGTGTTTGCAACCCTCATTTTGGGTTGCGTACACTGCACGCTCGCAGCCCATACACGATAGCCAATGTGCACATCCATTATTTTAAAGATTGCGAGCTCTCCACCCATCTATAAGGGATGTTTACGTGTGCGACCTTTGTTTAGTAGCTGCACGCTTTTCCTGTTTGACATCGTGCCCTACCCCCAACCGTTGTAGTAGAAATTGTGTAGTCGATTAAAATTGAGATCCACTTATAAACACTGATATAGAGCTAAAGTCGACTAAAATAAAAATTGAAAGTGATATATAAAATCTTAGTTAATTTTTGCATTGGATTTAGTTTGAAATTCAAAATTTTAGTTTTTCACATTAAAATAAAATATCCTTCACATTGTATGAGTATAAAAATTTGTTGAGTCATAAAATAAATGTATATATTGAAAAAGCCACCTCAACTTAACATATTAATAAGGCCAACACATCAAGTATATTATTATAATCCGCGCAAATATAAACATGGATTACATAAAATAAAACTAGCAACGACAATTTAATTAATGAGGGTTGTACGTAAATACGAGGTTTTTCATTTTTGAAGCATGACCACTAAAAGTGTAAATGAGTCAAATTAAGTTTCATTTTAAAAGAACTCGACTCGGTTAGTGACAAAGTGTCCGGCTCGAGCTTAAATAAATTTTCGTAACTAAACTCAAGCTCAACTTAAAATAAGATAAAGTCGTGTATATATATATATATATATATAATAGAGCTTACAAACACCTTATAATACATTCAAGCTAAGCCAATTACAAAGCGAGCAAAAAAAATTGAATAAGAAGAGCTAAATCCATATAAAAGGATTAGAGTGTTTGTTTTTTTACTCAAAATCGGGTCCGTACCAAGAATTCAGTCAAAATATACTTGAAAATTTTAAAAACCTTCTTAGATGATAATTTTGTTTTGATTAAAATTTAAAAAAGAATCATTACTCATAGTTTGATTATGGTTCATACCAAAACCACGATAAATCTAGAAAGATATTAGAAAGAAACGAAGGTTATTTAAAACATAACATTCGATTATTTTACTATTTTTGATATTTGCAAACTTAAGGTTTTGTTTTAAGTTGAATAATTTTTAATTTCAAATGTATGCTCATAACTACAGTTTATAATTTAATATTGCATACAATAAAATTTAGTAATCAATTTGAAAATAATTTATATAGATTGAATTCAACTCATAAATTGGATTCAAAATGAAGATCGAAAGTTAATCGACCCAATCTAGTTAGAATCAAACAACCGCCCATGGTTATAGACTATTACACCACCTGACTCGTCAAGTACCTTTGATTGTGGATGTAGTTCCTTAGACTTGAGAACCGTAAAGACCGTTTCGGTTCGGTTCGGTTTTGTTCGGTTCGAAGCATATCTATCAAATATTGGAAGATGCAAGTTTTAACCGACTCACTAGGAAAAGAGGTAAATAAAAGGGAAAATGTCACTTAGCTCCCTCGTGGTTTACGCGTTTTTCACTTAACTCCTTCGCCCGACAAATGCATTATGAGAGACCCCCGAACTTTCCAAAATTCTCACGGATGTCCAACGGTGTTAGTTTTTGATCACGTGACTAACATGTGGGTGTGATTTTTTGTAAAAAAGGAAAAAATGCCCTTTATCTTATCTGCTCAGGTTGGATCCAAAATCCTTTCTTTCTCTCTCTAAAACCAGTGACATCATCCTATTCGAATCCATCACTCTTGGCCGGCGTCGACGGAAAGAACAACCGCTGCCCCCGCCACCATGAAGAAACAACACCATCTGGTCCGACCGCGAAGGCTTGACGGCGTCGAGGTCGAGGTCGCGGCGGATGGGAGAGCGACCGATGAAGTCAACTGCAGAGGCAACCGAAACGTCCACACCGGGACTCGGTGAGTTTGGCCGGAAAAACTCACACATGCTGGAGGTTGAAGACGACATCAACGTCCCTGTTTGTTGGAATTCACACAGGTGCCGGAGAAGAGCACTGCCGTGAACCAGGTCTGTCAGGTCGGGTCCTCGGTGGTCGACGACGTTCCGTCGAGGCACATCTTTGAGTCGGCGAGGAGGCGAGCTCTGAGTTCGTGTTAGTTTAGTGTTAGATTCGAATTTCGTTTTTGTGCTTTCTTGTTTAGTGTTAGATTTGAACATAATACTGGTATGAAAACGTTGACAATTAAATTTCAAGTATTTTGAAATATAAATCACTCAAATTGGAGTTTTGTAGACAAAGATAAGGCAAAAATTCGAGATGGGTGTTGAAAACAAATTGCAGGTGAGCTGGAGGTTGATGATGAAGGAAACGTGAGTTTTCAATCTTTACTTATGATTTTTATATATAACAGTTAAATTATAAACAAAATCTCTCTATTGGCTCATTGGTTGGGTGTATCTTTTGTACCCAATTGGTCTAGGTTTCGAACTTTGATGTGTGTATTTTTATTTTAAAAAGAAGAAGCCAAAACAGTACACCACTTCTTTATATTTCAAAAAATGAGGTGACACTGTCGTGATTCAATTTTTGTATTAAAAAGTTCAATTTTAGTGATTTAAACTCCAAAATTCTCAAAATTTAAGCATCAACTTGTTTACACCAATATTATGTTCAAATTTAGTACCAATTAAAAAACAAAAAAATGAGATTTAAATTTTGTATATGCATAGATTCGAGGCTACACAAAATCAGCAATTTTGAGCTGATTTTGTGTAGCGTGAACAAATTGATTCTCTGTTATGGGTCCAATTATTCGGTCTTCGATTCATGGGACTCTGCCATGGAAAACCCATTGAAGACCCGAAAACCCAATCAGAGACGGTGATAGTCGCCGGCGGGAACGCGGTGGTGCCGAGTCGTTGGGCTAGCAAGTCTTCGAATTTTCCTTTTTACAACGCGAGTCCATTGTCGAGCTGGTTCAAGAACTCTCCGGCCAACTCCAGCGTGAATTCGATCCTTCCGTCAGAACCTCCAAGGGACACACCACGTCGACGTGCTCGCCTCCGCCTCCGGCGACTGCACCCATCCGGGTCTGGGACGTCCGCGAGCCAGACTCCACCATGATCGAGAAAGCTCAGGTGATATGAACACATTATGGGAATCAATGGCAATTTTTGAAAATTTGATAGGTAGGTGAGGGTATTTTAGATTTTTCACAAGCAAACTAACGGTGTTGGGTCTCCGTGAGAATTTTGAAAAGTTCGAGGGTCTCTCAAAATACATTTGTCGGGCGAGAGAACTAAGTGAAAAAAGCGTAACCACGAGTGAGATAAGTGACATTTTCCCTAAATAAAATCTTACCGATTTTTCCCTTTTGTCAAAACCTAAACAGTAATTTCCACTGGTCCCACTCTCCGACGACCCTAACTTCTATTTCCTATCCTCCCCAATCCACGGCCCAATCTCCAATTTCAGATTCTTTCACTTTCTCTTGCTTTTCCCGGCAGCCAAACAGTGCGTAGCAGCTGACTTCTGGATGATTTAGCGGGTACAGATTGAGGACTGAGTCTTCGAAGCTTTCTCCAAGAATGGTGTGGTGTAAAAATTGCGCGAAGAGCGTCCGCGGGAATCGCCCCGACGACAGTGTCCTGTGAGCACCTCTATCTTTGAATCCTCAGTTTCACCGTTGATTTTGAAGCTCAATTTCTCTTTTCTGTGAATTCTAGCTGCTGTGAAATCTGCGGGAGGGTGTTGGAAACTGATAATTTCTCACACGAACCTACCTTTGTGAAGAATTCCTCTGGCCAGGTATGATTGATTAGTCTCTTTGTTCACTATGTTTGAATTGCAATTCCTTGTGTTGATTTGAAAATAAAACTAGAGCTGTATCATCATTAATGATCTTGTTTCTAGTTGAAGAGGTGCACATAATTTGAAGAGTTGATTTGTTTTGTAATGGTTGAAGTTTGCAATGACTTACCTAAGCTAGAATTGGTTTATACCATTAATCTCTATGTTGTTGATGGTTAACTTTGGTTCTGTAGTTACAATTACTTCTTGATCTTGTGGACTATCTTTAGGGTTAGAACGTTCAAGGAGCAGAAACTTGCAATCCATGTTGGGGATGGGACTTTTAGTTTCTTAGGATATCCATAAATACTAAATAGGTGAACTTGCTCATGTTAAAACCAGCAGGCCACTATGACAAAACCCACCTGTAGGCTAATTTATTTATATTGCTATTTCAGAATCATTTTATAACAGTAGCTGGTTCGGCATCACTCGTCTCTCAGCATTCATATGACATGAGTAATTAGAAGAAGGGGCGTGGGGATGAAGTGAGGCCAATTCAAGAATATATATAAATAATTACAAGTGTCTGACATAAATCAATAAAAGTTCATAGCATATAGAAGCCATACAAATACAAAAGATTAGTGATGTGTTAATTATTGAAGTCCCACATCTCTCTGTCAATCTCAAGCTTTATTAACGATACTTGATGTCCTTAATACAATGGGAGCATCCCTTTATATAGGGAATGCACAAACTAATTCGGAAACTAACAATTAATACAAATTAGGAAACCCAAATTAGATAACCCTAGAACCATGATTGACACTCTCAAAGAAAGAAGAGTGTAGCTACATATCAAGGCAAAGACTCCCATCAATCAACACCTTTTAGCACGAGAAGTTGGAGCCCTTATTTGTAGTCCAATATCAATTGAGGGTTATGCCTTTGCATGTAATATGATATCAATATCTGATACCATGCTAAGTTTTAATATTTGAAGTATGCTTTGATTGTGCGAACATCGGGGAGTGTTTAGAAGTAAAAATAATAATCCCACATCGTCTAAATAAAGAAAAACATAGATCCATATAAAGGAAAAAGCTAAACCTAACTAATAAGATTGAACTTATATGTTTGGAGCACACGGTGACATAGCTGGTCCAGTACATGAAGTTTTTCATGGGATCAAATTGATTTGGGCATGTGACTCATATTAATCTGTGAGTATTGCTTGTTATTTTCCCACATGTAAAACGACTTATGGGGGAGTGATGAAGTAAGCTCCCCGGTTGTGCAGTTAATGAGCACTGGTAAAGAGTAAAGACGATCGAACGAGCTCCCAAGATGCTTATCAAGTGGTAACAATATCCACATCTTTTAGATATAGGACGCTGACAAGCTTGTCATAACAGAGTAAAAGAAGTGAGGCTCACATGTAATGGAGTGTTGAGAAGTTAAAAAAAGTAGCCCAACATCGACCAAATAAAAAAAGGTTAAGAGTATATGTTAAGGCCAAACTCAACTAATAATGTTGGCCTCTTAGCTTAAAAGTCCGAGCCGACAAATCTGCATATTTGCACAGTGGCACAAACCTCAGGGGGAGCACATGAGTCTCAATCAAAGCTTCCTGCCTCAACAATTTTGAGAGCTCAGGGTCTTTTTTGCTGCCAAGATTCTTCTTGGCTCTTGCTGACCTGATTAGAACTATCTAAATTCAGGACCAGCTGATCTTTTGACCTGATCCATTGACCTGCTCTACTGGGGTTTCTCACGATCAAACAAAGCATTTGTGTCACACTTCTTTTTATGTTAAGAATCAATGAACACTTTTTATGTCTTGTTTTCTACTTATGTCTTCTTGTATATTTATAGAGCCAATTGTCTGGAAATTTCGTAAGGACCATTCAAAGTGATGAATCCCTGTCACGTGAAAGGACACTGCATAGAGGTATGATTTGTTACACGATCATTTTGACTTTATAAAGTGCGTAATAATCTTCCTTACCTGAATAATCACTTATAACTTTGTTACAATTTCTTAGAAAAGTAAATGCAATCAGAGAGCTTTCCATATCATAGGATCTCTTCAGCTTTCATTTACTAATTTATATACTTCCAAAACTATCACCTTGTCCTAGGTCTTGCTAAGTTTACACTGGACTTTTAACTTAATATTGACACCACTGTTGCTGTTGTTCAACAAAAAAAATAGTTTCTTCATATTGTACTTAATGCTGCAGTCATAGCAATTATCATAGTTAAAATAATTATTTTGTTTGTCAACTTGTAAATCCGTAAGAGTTTATAGTACTAAATCATTCTTGTGCAATCATATTCTACATTCAAATGTATGAGTAAATAGTTATATACACTAGTATAGTCATCATAATTGTGTAAATTGCAATATATTATGTTCTTATAATCTTGATTTTACGCATAAGTTTTTTTTATCTTGAAACTTGTTAAACTTCCTGCATTCTTGTTTGTGTTAACTCCATTGGTCTTGCAGTTCACGATGAGATGAGTCGTTTATGGCATGGATTAACAGAGGATCTGAATGTAGATATAGTTCAGCAAGCTATGAGATTTTATAGGGTATGGTCTAGTTACTCTTTATGGCTTTGTCGCTATTAGATTATATTAATTTCCTGTTAATTTATTGATCAATTGGTTTCTACGTGAGTTCTTTTGTAGATAGCTCTTGAGCGAAATTTTACGAAGGGGCGTAGAACAGATCAAGTACAGGCTGCTTGTCTTTACATAGCATGTCGGTGAGGGAATCTGTTGTCTTCGCATTGTCATTTAGTTAATATGCTGGCACACCATGTTCTTATGAATGAAAGGGCACAGACAGTTAAAAGAACAAGCATTAAAGGAAGAAGATAAAGGACCCGCCTAGTTTGAGTTTATTTAGATTATAAAATTTGAAGGGCAAAATGTTCAGATGCTTTGACTTGAGTAAAACAAATTTGATTTAATCATAATGTATGTTTATTAGGATGTATTATCATGCCCGTGCTTGGACCTCAATTAGTCTTGGTCATGTTTCTATCTATCCTATATATGTTCACTGATGAGTTCAAGTGCTGACGCACAACCCGAATACTTTGTTGCAGGGAAAACAAAAAGCCATATCTTCTCATTGATTTTTCACATTACATCCGGATAAACGTGTGAGAAATAGTTTCTTATATCCACAAAAGTGTAACCTCTTTGTTCTGATGTACCCAGACATTTGACTTATCAGCCTCGTTGCTTTATGTGATATCTGCTGCAGTTACGTGCTAGGCGCTGTATTTTTGCAGCTTTGTAGAGTGCTAAGGCTTGAAGAGCACCCCATTGTTCAAAGACCAGTTGATCCCAGCTTATTTATGTATAAGTTTACTGCTGGTAAGTATATGGTACGAGACCATTTAGAACTGAGTAGTCTACGATCTAACTGTTGACAGCAACTTCATGAATATTGTCCATAGTAAAAAAAAAAGGATTTCTCTACCATACCACAGCAGATATTTGAAGTTGTTGATCGGAAGAGATTACACATCTGGAGCTAGAAACAACCTTGGAAATTGTTCCAAAATATTCTTAGGGTTTTGTTCCAATTTAGTCCCAAAATTGTGTTTTTCCACTTAGTTCTACAGTAACGTTCCAAATTAATCCTGAAGTTTGACTTGATTTTGCTTCAATTTAGTCCTAAAGTTTAGACAACTTGTTCCAATTTAGTCAAGTTTGAACGTTAAGATGACTAAATTTGAAAGGAACAGCAGTTTAGAACTACATTGGTGCAAAACACTAAAACTTAGGACCATTTTGGAACATATTCCTCTTTAATTAAATTTAATTTCCTTTTTTCTATTCCTTCTACTCATTTGGATGGAATAAGCCTAGTCAATAGGTTGACTGGGAGAACTCTTTGTTATTCTTTTTTGATTGGTGTCGATCAGGGAAACCCTGATTGACAATGGGGATATTAAAATTTGATTGGTGTGTAATTAAGTGGAAGCTTCAGTTTGGCATTCTTAGTCTGGCTGTGGCATCAATCATAAAGCCTCTACGGCATATACAACAGGCAAAGTACAAGTTTCATTTTTCGAAGTGACTGAAGATGAAGGAGTGTGTTAGGATCTAATGTAGTATATAATGTTGGATAGTATACTCGTTACTATCATGTGATATACCCAGAGTGAATTGGGCCAGCTTGTGGCTTTAAAAGTTGTCTTTAAGTCCTCGTAGTCCAGATTAAAGTGAAAGACTCATTTCTTTCTTTAGAACTGATGGCAGAATCTCACTTGGCTTGTGAACAAGTATCTTAGCCATCCAATCATACTTTATACTTTATAATCTCATGTATAATTATATTCATAACAACCAAAGAATAGACCAATTCCTACTTGGTCGAGTGGTTAAGTGTTTGTTATCATTGACATAAGATCTCAGGTTCAAACCTTGGAGGCGGAGGTATTGCTAATCAGATAAATAAAATAGAGGCATATCAACCTTACACTAGTCTAGAATTACTTTGCCGGAGTAAATTTCAAATGTATTTACCCTCTTTTGTAAGATGAATAGCTGTCAAAGTGCGTCAATCTCACTTTTTAATGCTGCAGTTGCTAGTGCTGTTATGCTCCATTAATTTATTATCCCTTCCCTTCATATTAATCATTTGTTCAACCTATGTTATTACATTGCACGACACACGTTGCTGTTAAAAAAAACACTGCACGGCATTGTTATATTGAAGTGTTTAGTGTAGCCCGCGTCTGCTTTTGTCTAAGGATATAGGTGTCCATATTATGTAAAGTGAAAACCTCGCCATCTGTTAGTCTTCTTATCTATGTGTAAAATTATATTCTGTATTTAAGCAAGTTAAATACCTATTTTCTGTATAGGTTTGCTTGGCAAAAAGAATACAAGGGTTTCTGATGTTGCAATTCGCATTATAACCAGAATGAAACGGGATTGGATGCAGGTAATATGATCATCTTTTTGAATAACTTTAAAAAAAAGTCATCTTTATATATTTTCGTGACTGGACTTGGCTGTTATTGTCAATAAAGCTGATTCCTTAAACAACTATCTGTTAGACAGGAAGAAAACCTAGCGGTATATGTGGTGCTGCATTATATATTGCTGCAAAAGGAGAAGGGTTCAAGTGTTCCAAGCTAGACATAGTAAGTCATGCTTAAACTTTAAAAATAAATAAAATATTTTCTGTGTTTAACCTGATGATTTGAAGGGTTAGATGTGTGGTAACTGAGCTAAGCCTGTTTTATAGAGATGATGGCCCGAAAACCATGTTGCTATACTTCTGTGAGGTTTATTCCACCCATTCCACCTTTTTCAAAATTCCGCATTTCCAAAACAAAAGGAAATTTGTTTTTCAAATTTTAGGATTAAAAGCATTTTGGCACCCAAAGTTTGGTTGAATATTGAATTTGGTGACCACATTATCAATTATTAGTGAATTAACTAACCGTAGTTACAAATTGCAGTTAGTTCCATTAGTTTTAGGTGATATGGATTTTTTTCCCAAAATATCAATGTCTTTTATTTTTTTGCACGACGCGGATTAGGACTAGAAAAAAGAGAAATTCTCCACTAAATTACAATGTTATTCTTTGCTGTAATGAAGTTTTAATTATTTCTGTTAAAACGTAGGTGCCATTTTCTAATTGTTCAGTATTTTATTTATAATAAAAAGTTATTAATCAACCATTTTATCCTTGAGTTTTAAATTTTCTTTGTGGGCGAGGGTATTAACTTTTGAGTTTATCTTTGTTGCGTATTTGAATTGTAACCTGTAAGGAGAACATTGCCAATCTCTGATTATTCCAATATCCATTGTTAGGGACTTTCTAATTGTTAGACTACGTATGCTATATTTGTGACAGGCAAAAATCGTTCATATTTGTGATGCAACCTTGACAAAGAGATTGGTTGAATTTGAGAGTACAGATTCTGCAAGTTTAACTGTATGTTTTTCTGTTCTCCAGGATTACATAAACTCTGAATATAGGACTGTATTTGTACCTATGCTGACATCATATCTGCATGGATTATCTTAACTTTGTTTATATTGATTTCTTGAATGGTTTTGCTTCCTTTTGCTCTAAAATGAATGTAGTTTTTCAAGTTATTTGATCACTAATCCAGCAAAATATATTTATTAAGAAATCTGGTGTTAAGCCAAATTTGAATCTAAGAGTAACATTTTCACCTTTTCCAATCTTATTGTTTCAATCTTTCTGTCAACTGAGGATTCAAATTCAGTTTAACTGGCATTTCGTTGAAAAATATGTGTTCAGTATACGGAACTTGCGCAGGAGTCCAAACATCTTGTCCCAGTGTCATATTTTATACGACTCCGAATACTTCTCCTGTATTTCTTTCTTTTTTTGCTGAATTTGACTGCAATGACAATCAAAATACAGCAGTTGTTATTTTCCTATTTTATCAGAAAAAGTTATTGGGCTTGGTTAAGGAATTCTTTTTTTTTTCTTGGTACACTTCTCTTTCATATCCTTGAAGGTAATTCATTCTGTATTTCTAGATTGAGGAGTTGAACAATGAGGCAGAGGAATACAAGGAATGTATGGCAGCACACAACTCAGATCATGGGTTGAAGGAATCTGGGAAACAAGATTTGCTATGTATGCATAAGGATGAGAACAAAGGCCATCGACCTTTTGCGTTAGGGCTTTGTAAGATTTGCTATGATGAGGTGAGATTTAGCTTCCTTTCTTATTTCATTCCATTTTGGTGATTTTACATTTAATCTGTGGTTCATGGTTTATGGTGCAGTTCACTGAACTTTCAGGAGGACTTGAAGGAGGGGCAGATCCTCCAGCATTCCAGCGTGCCGAGTGGGAGAGATTGGAAAAAGCATCTGCCATGGAGGATGCTAATCACTCAAGTGTACTTATCTCGCATTGTCTAAACTCAAATGATAGTAAATATATAATTGTACCGGTAGTATTATTTACTAGCCAAATCTGTGACTATAATCTCTATAGTTTTGTTATAGTTGTAGATATACAAACTATTAGAAATACATCCACGCAATAGTTTCTTAAGCCGTAGAACTAACAGCATGCCTGAGAGTGGAAAAAGTACTATTGTACCAATTTATAAAAACAATGATAATATTCAGAATTGTAATAATTATAGATGGATTAAGCATTTAGTTATTAGACATAGGTTCAGAGTTAAGCTAAGGTTTCTGAAGACTTTTTTGGTATCGTGGCGGGTAGATTGGCTATGAAACCTTTTTTTTATCAGCGACCATGAAAGCTTTATTTTTCTATTCGTAGGACATGTCAAAATATAGAGAGATAGGCAAACGTGAACTTAGTTTATAGTGACCTAGAAAAGAATTGTGATGAAGTTAAGGCAAGATTAATGGCTGGTAGAAGAAGGAATAGGCACACCCAAAAATATATTAAACTATTAATTTAATTCAAGATATGTACAAGGGACTATTAGTTATTGTAAGGACTAGTGTGGGGGAGGTGTCATGAGAGATTTTGCTATATTTGAAATGATTGCATCTTAGATTGACTCTTTGTCCTTTTTGCCTTGGCCATTTATGGGCTTATTAGATCTCTTCAAGGTACTTTAGATGTTATTTGCGAGTAATATTGTATTAGTTGATGACAGTAGATATATATGAAGATAATCAAAGGGGTTTACAGCAAGATAAGTGGGTTGAGAGTTGTAGTTCAATTACACTAGAAGATAAAAGAAATTATACTTTTAACTTTACATGTAACTTTTTTGTTTCCGTTTGCCATCAAAGTTGGCTTTAGTATTTAACATGTTTGGTTGGGTTTCACAATTGCCTTTTTATCTATATCTCATGCCAATATGTTTCCTAGAGTTTATACTAACATATATACAATGTTTTTGTGGCGCCTCTATGCCTTGAAAGAAAACCTTCATATTTATTTTATCATCCTACTCTTGGGAGTTTCTTTAATAGATTTGAGTCAATGATTGGAAAATTCCCCTTTCTCACTAAGATTTCACATATGGGTGTATACATTTATCTCATGTCAGCAATATGGCTACATGCTCTAGTGGTTAAATGTTTGATTTTCTTGGCCCAAGGTCTTGGATTTAGACTTCATATGCGATCGTATTGCTGAAGAAATATTAATCTCATGCCACTACGCTTTAGAATATAAACTAATATATGCATATATGGTGCAATTGGTAATCTTGATTTGTGCCTAGTAACTCATGTTTTTCTTTTTTCTTTCTCTAGCTTGAGAAAGAAACAGACAGCATAGAGCAGTGTGGAACTGAAAGATTGTCTTGCCCAGAACCTGACAAGTCTGGTAAGTTACGTATTATTTTAATAATGATCTTAGTAAGAATGATATACAAGCTTTCTGAAAAATACAATATCTTAGGGCCTGCTGCTGATAAGATGGATGCTAATAAAGGCGACTTTGGTAATCGATGTCGAGATGACAGTAATACTGCTTGCAATGAATCAGAAACCCTTTCGGACATTGATGATCTCGAGGTGCTTGATCTTCTATCACAATCACATACTGTTTTGCCTTTGCATGTTAGAGATGACATAAATGGAAAACAAGTTCACAGAAAATCAATCATCTATCTAATGACTAATCTAATGTTCAATTTTTGTTTCTCATAATTGTTCCAATCCTTAATCTGATTCATCATTCAGATTTTTAAAACAAAATTAACTTGGAGGAACTGTCTTTTCAGTCGAACCATTACTTTTTTGGTTTTATCCCAATCCGAGTCTTATCCATAACCTTTTAAGATTCCCAGACCTTACTATATATCGAGCCTATATCCATACTATGCCTTATCAATGCAGATATTCAGATATCAATTTTTGTCTGTGTACACAATTGCTGTAACCCTTATGAACTTCCTGCTATCTTCTTACCGTAATTCTAGTTCCCTTAACTTTAAGTATCTCCAACCTTAAATCTTTACAAAAAACTTTCTTTATGCTGGTTGCTAGATCCAATGGAACTGCATGATATGGATATTTGTGCCTTACACTAGAAGAATAACTTATAAATGGTGGGATAGAGTAGAGGAGATATATCATATATGAAAAGAAAAAATAAGAGAACATGATGGAGATGACTATCAGCCTAATATAGAGTTCGGTGAGGGTTATGCGGGAGTAATTTTTGATTCAATGTCTTGACAGTGAAAGAGATAAAGAAGAAAGATTACAAACACAGGCTGATGTCTGAACTTCTTAAATTTCTACTTTTTATCAGTTAAATTATAAAGGTCTCTGTTGGAGAACGAGTTCCATTTTGCAATTGGCTAACCATATTCATGCTAATATATAAATCTTGTGCTTCGTCTTATGCATCTGATAGATTACTAGTTCCATTTACAAATTGGTTGACCTACTCCTTTTATTCTCACATTTATGCTAATTGCCAATCATGTGCATTGTTCTGATTTGCTTATATACTTTTGGATCAGTACTAAAAATGTGTTATGACTCACAGGTTGACGGATACCTCCATAATGAGGAGGAGAAGTATTTCAAAAAGATAATATGGGAAAATATGAACCGGGAGTATCTTGAGGTGATCTAAGTATCAACATTCTATTATCTTTACTTCTAGGAGTTTAGTTCACGGCTCAAATAAAAACATGAAACATGGGGAACGTTATTAGTTGTATACCATTTTTTGGATGTGACACTGGAAGTGGAAGAGTGCTGTCTAATATATTACTAGTCATTTTGGATTATCTTAAACTCTTAATTTTGTATTGTATCATGTGTCAGGCTAGATTCTAGTTCCTAGAAAGATGGGCTGTTGTACAAAAATTGGTTTTGCCGCCATGCTTTTAGTAACTTCTAATGAATATCAGGAAATTATGTTTTGTTACATTCTTTGTACGTTACATGATGTTAAAATATAGCTCTTGTAAAATTGAACAGGAGCAAGCAGTAAAGGAAGCAGCTGCTGCAGCTGCTAGGGAAGCTTCTGAGGCCAATTGCTCAGAAGTTAGGCAAGCAGCACAGGAGCTTTCTTCAGCTGTCGATGCAGCTGTAGCAAAGTCCAGGAAGGTAATTTTTTAATCAAATTTTGTATTGAACATTATTAATATCTGATACTTGTATCTGTGTGTTTGTCAAAATAAAGTTTTTGGGAATTGCATAAGTTATACACTCCGTGTAAGATTACCAAAAGAGGTGATTAGCTCAGTGGTAAAAGTGGAGTTTTACCTATATCCTTGAGGTTATGAGTTCAAGTCTTGCTATTGAGACTATTTTTATAATATTTTAGTAGTGGGCTTTGCTTAATGTAGTTTGAGCCTCTTATTTAACTTACAATTATTCATTTACTTTATATTGTTTGTTTAATTTATAATTATTCTTGAATCCTGATATCTATACACTCTAAGTAAAATAATCAAAAGAGCTGATTAGCTCAGTGGTAAAAGAATTTAACCCATATCATTGAGGTTGTGGGTTCAAGTCTTGCCCCTGACACTATTTTTATACTAATTTAGTAGTGGCCTTTTCTTAATGTAGTTTGAGCCCGTCTTTTTCAACTACCGCCTTTAGAGGGGAAAGTGTTACGTGGGATCGGAAGAAAAGAAAAAGTTTTTTTAATTTTATCTTTTTTCGGCTGCCACAATAATGTTATGGTAATGCATGTGATAATAATGGAAACACGATGATGGAAATACATGACATAATAATGAAAATATACGGCTTAATAATGAAAATAAATAACATAATAATGGAAACACGGTTCACACAAGTCCTCTTGGTTCGCACGAGATCATGACCTTATATATAAGGTCATGATATAATCATGTATGAATAAGAAAATCGTTCAAAAACATTTTTTAATTTGATTCTACTTGTTGTTTTTCTATCCTTGTGTAAAGTCTTTTTCTAAGGTTAAGATTTATATTGTTGCCATGACACCAACCCTGGCCACCGGGTCACAAACTCAAACTCTCGGCCATTTGGACGAGTATTAAGACTGGACTGGGAAGGCAAGTACTTGAACCAACAGATGATATATATGAATATGTACAAGGACAAAGGTTAAAAATTAAATAAATTTCACTTACTGGATTTGGACCGTACAAGACAGGAGAGTGGACCGAACCTAATCAGACTGAGCTAAAGTGTTTTGGCTGGTCCAGGCTGAAAAATGTCCACCCTTATTCTTCACCAATGCAGCACATTAGTTTTTGTGACATTCTTGGATTATGAGTTCATTGATTGTAATGAAGATGATTACTGTAAATTAGGGAGCTATAAATTCAGGACTTGCTTCAAGTCATTAAAGACTTGTACAAATAGGATGCATATTCCGTAAATTAATTATCAATGATAGATCCTTTTGAGAGTTTCCATGGTACCAGAGCCTGAGGCTCCTTGGAAGCCTTTGTTTGTTTGCCTGTGAAGCTCCATCGGGCCTCGTTGTGCTACAGCTTCCGCCCTGATTGGATTATAATGCCCTTCACCCTCAGCTATATGTGATTACTTACATCTACTTCACCATGTTTCTATCAATTCACATATACAAGTTACTTGTGTTAGTTTCTCACTTGCCCCTAAAAGGGGAAGGCTACAAATGAACACACAAAGCGTGAGAATATCCTCTGTATCAATTTATCATGATATGCAACCATTTATTTGATAGTTTTGCTGGTTAGTAACTTAAACATGAAGTATGCGTTTACATTTGTGGTGAATTTCCCTTGCAGGAGAGGCAACAAAAGCGAGCTGAAGAAGCAAAAGGTTTTGGTCCTGCTCAAACTGCAGCTGAAGCAACCCACCAAATGCTAGCTAAAAAGGTATGGTATGGTATGGCTTATCTTTAATTGCATTTACAGGTACAAACAAGAACAACCTTTGTCTGTCTCCAACATATCATAGGTGGGTTGCTGATAAAAGAAAAAGGTATCCTGGATGTGTTGCTGATAATAAAACATATCCTAGGCGGGTCAGGCCTTTTTGTAGGAGTCATTCTTGATTTGCTGGTAACGCAGAGCTGTAAACTTCCAGCGCTGAGCAAATATTGGAGTTAGTGAGATAAAGGATTAAGTTACATGAATCTGTTAAAATACTTCATTCAGAATTTTCATTGCATGGAGAGAGGAAATAAAGAGAGAACAGATGAAAAGGGATCATATTTCATCTGTCAACCAAAAAAGTTATTCCTAATGTCTTGAAGCATAAAAATAGGACCTTTTATCCTCTTTTGTACATTTAACAGGAAAGAAAGATTCTTGAAGTACCAACAGTGCCTCAAGTAACCAAGAACTACCCAAACATATAATATAGCTACAAGAAACTAAGAAAACTCCCAACTCCAACACCCAGAAACAGCTTCTAACTTATTGCAGAAACACGACATACCTGAGAGTTGAACTGAGCTACCAAATTTATTGTCAATGAACTTTAGTTTCACAGAGGTCAGGTTGTTAACCAAATATTTTGCAAGCGGACTATTATGAAAGAGTAGCTAAGGGTTGTGGGAGAAGCAGCAACGACTTCATGTAATAAGCATGAGGTCACCGGTTCCAATCACATTTGTTATATCACAATGCCTTACCCTAAACTTTCATACCGAAATAAATGTCGTCCTACGCAGCTCTCTTCTATGCATCATGCCATGCCCGCGTGTTCTTTTACTTCATTGATGATGATCGTTGTTTATTTGCAGAGGATGAGCTCAAGAATTAATTTTGATAAACTGAAGGATCTTTTCGACGAGCCAGTATGTTCACATTCTTTTATACTTTCAATTTATTGAATCTCTCTACATTTTGTGTTTGAAAATAGACACCTTCATAATCATTACCTTCATTACCTGAACAATAGTTACAATGTCTGTTCTAAAATAATTCCTCATAACATTGGCAGTTTTCTTTTCATATGCACCAATGCATGTTCTGTACATTCACGAATTTTCTATTTACTCAAAAAGTAGTTGTATAGGTTCTGTACTGATCGCAATGAACTTATTTGCCTTTTTGGTGAATCCTTCCAACAGGTCCCTGCAGAGATCACCAAGAAGAAGCGAATCGAATCAAATTCCGATGATGATGACAAGACACCACGTGTTGCTGCGGACAAGGAAATTGAAGAGAATGATGGGGACCCTGGAGAAGATTATGACAATGACTCATACAACGATGATGTTGTAGACGAACCATTTGACTATGATGAAGATGAATACGGATTGTATTGATGCATACAGAAACATTGAGAGTAATTTGGTTTCAGCTCGAAGATTCGCTGTCCTTGTTGAGAAACGCAAACCTTATAGATGAGCCTAAGCTTCGACTTGTTAGTATAGATGAGCTAATTTATTTGTGTATGCTATCATCTCTGTTTTCTCTTGCTTGAGTGTATTGATGCATCATTTGTAAAACCAGAATCTGGCTTGGTGATGTGAGAGTAGTATCAAATGTATTACATTTTGATTCATCACTGTCATCTGAGTTTAAGATTACATTTTTATAGATATATACAATGAAGGCATCATGTTTTGGTCTCCTCTCTTTTCCTCTTCTATGAATGTATGACTTGTGTTCATTTTTTATTTTATAAGCTAATTAGGTATTGATCATCGTCATTCTTGGAACCAAAAGTTGTGACTTTATTTAATACACATAAGTTTGTGATTTCAATCTTTGCACTTTTATGTATTGTTTGTTTTCATTCTAAATTGTGTTTAAATTTGACTATCATCGATTATAATATGTTATACTGATGGAAGAAATGTTCAAGCTTCTGAGTTTATTTTCTAAATGAGTGGTGTAAATATGTATCCAAATTTATGAAAATGGACACAGGTATTTAGTATTTATTTTACAAAAAAATAAGTTTTAAGAAAATGTTTCAAAGTGTTTTCAATTTTTTAAATACACGAGCATTTTCGTCATTTTGACCAAAAATTAATGTCGTTGGGGCTAACTGAAAAAGTAGTATATTTCGGAGACTCTACAGAACGCATTCTATAAGCGGGAGAGGTAAGTGAAAACCGGGATTAGTACAGATGAGGTGTGAAAATTTCCCAATTTAATAATATAAAATGTTGGGCTTTGGGCCTGTTATTAATTTTGGAAATTGCTATACCTCACGAGCAGAAAATGGGAAGCCCAGAAATCGCAGACAGTGAAGAAGGAGGAGGTGGAGTTGCTGCACTTGCAGTCGCAGAGAGAATGGGAAGCAAAGAAATCGAAGAGAACCCAACAGAGGCAGAGACAATGGGTGTTGAGGTAGCGGAAAGCATAGGAATCAAAGTAGAGGAAGATGATGAAGACGACGACGGCCCGCCGCCAGGGTGGCAGCACATTGTTCCTTCGCCGCCGCCACTTTCACCTGCCGGTGAGTGCCTCCTGATCTCTTTCCCCTTTCTTTTCAATACTGAGTCTCAGCTTCAATTTTCTGAAACCCACAAAAGTGATTGCTTTGTTGGTTTTTGATCTTCAACCAGTAGGTTTCACCAGCTGTTGCTTCTGTTAATGCCTTCCAAATTCCTAATCCTTCATTTATAGGCATTTGGAAAATATTGATGGGGTATTTGTTGGTTTTGCTTGTTAGGTTCTCTTTCAAGTCAACATTGTTCACTTTCACTGTTAGTGTTCTTATCACAATAGGAATTTATGTTGTAGATGGTCTTCAACTTGACTGATTAGTTACTTGCTCTAAATGGTTTGTTGAGTTTGGGGGAAAAGGGGAAAAGGGTATGTCAGGTATCTTATGTAGGATTGAATTTTAGTAAGGTTTAGAGGGCATGAATGTTATAGACAACTCTAGGGATTGTCCTTATTCACTATTCAGTATAGTGGTCGAAGTCTTTGGCTTTCCGTTGGAGTCACGAGGATTGGTTGGCCTTTGTATGCAAAATGTCTAGGTTGGACCATGTTTAGATAGCCGCCTATCAGAGTCTCTTAAGGTAGGATCAACATTTTGTTCTGACCTTTGTGTTTCTGAGTTATTTTCCGTCATCTGGCCTCCTTTAGAAATAACCGGAAGCAAAAAACTTGAAGACGGAAAAGTGAAAGTAGAAATTTCTGGAGACCAAGAGAGAATAAGTAAGGAGATTGAAGGGAAAGTAGTTAGTCCTGCACACTTAACAACAATAGAGAACGATGACATCAATGAAGAACGAGGTGAAGGAGAAGAAGTGAATCCTGTTCATGGGGAGACAGTGGGAAACAAACAAATCAAAGAAGAAGGAGAAGAAGATGACGACGGGCCACCTCCAGGGTGGCATCCCATTGATCATTCACCATCAAAACTATCTCCGTCTCTACCATCTACTGGTGAGTGTCCTATACTTTTTTTGTTTTTCATTTTTAACTTGTTTGAATTGATAAATTTATTGATTGAACTAACTGAATTTATTAACCTTATAAAGGAATTATTTTACCAGGTTTCTCTTCATGCCCCTATTCTATGATCATCACTATTTGTTTTTGTTATCATCAAACTACCAGAAATATTTAAATAAACTAGCAAGAATGTAGATTTTAGATCTTGAACTCAATAAAGCAGCTACATGTTTACGAACTTTATTGAGTTTGGTGGAGAAGGGAAAGTGCAATGCCAGAAATAAATTGTAAGATAGAACCATAGTTAGGTTTCCCGTTTCCTAGATGTGAATGCTTCAAAACAGTACGATTCATCATTTAGTACATTGATAGAAGCATCTGGGCTTCCTTCAAAGTCTTGAGGAATGGCCAATGCATGGAAAAATGTCAAGGTTGGACCATGTGTAGATATCCTCTATTTGAATTCTTAAAGTTCCTCTTTTGATTTGGCTTCTTCTAGGAAGCGTGGGAAGTAGAGAAATTGAAAAGGTAGAAGAGGTGAAAGCAGATACTTCTGGAGACCAAGTTAGAATGAGCAGTAAAGGGATCAAAGGAGAAGAAACAGTTTCTGCATCCATAGAAGGAGTGAAAAACGAAGAAATCAAAGAAGAAGAAGATGATGATGGGCCACCACCAGGGTGGCAGCCCGTGGTTCATTCGTCACCTGGACAGTCGCCATCAATACCACCTACTGGTGAGTGCCTATAAGATTGTGCTTCCCCCTACTTGTGACCTGGTTAAATTTGCTGATCAGAATTAACTCTTAATTTTGTGAGCCTGACTCGTTTTACTGGGCCAGTCATCATTCCTTGTCTGAATATCACTGTTTTTATCGGAAAATGATTTGCAATACGCCAATACCTTCTGTGACTGTCTGCCAAATTCTCAAGTCTCCATACTATTGTTATAGACAGGGAGTTGCTGGCCTTTGCTGAGGAATTTAGCTTTCAGATGCTCAACTTTTCTGAATATACATTTCTTTGAGAGCTATAAATAAGGAACATGGAATTCTATTAATTTATATGTCATGCTCTCTTTGAAGGTAAATGTTAAGCTGAAGCCGACCCAAAAGTTTAAGCTATTAGTGGAGAATCCAACTGAACAATCAAGTGGTCACTGAATCCACATTCTCTCAATGTGGAGCATCTAAAAACTCACCCACGAAATACCTTGGGGATACATGTTCTTTTGGGATGTGACATCCTCCCTCAAATATTTATTACATTTCCTTTATCTTTCTTACTTCTTCATTTGTCATTAGTTTTGCAATCACTCCTTAACCCTGTATCCTTTGAGGAATTTTATCCCTTTTCAATCTTGTATTATTACTCCTTTCTTGCTAAGCAGTTATCGTCTGAAAAGGAAAAAAATGTGTATTTGCATTTGAGAAATATAGCAGTCATATTTGATTTTTTCCCATATGTTCAGTTCCATCACACATGAACTATATGTATTAAAAAATTTTCTTTATGTATACTTAAATGGTTGAAATAATTTTTGTTACTTTTTAGTATGAATTAGTTTGTTTTGTTGGGATTATTTTTTAACTGGAAGATACATTTGTTGCAGAAAGGGCTCAGATGGTTTGTGGTTTTTGTCGCCAATTGTTGTCATATCCACGGGGAGCCAGACATGTTAAATGTTCAAGCTGTCAGACAATCAATCTAGTACTAGAAGGTTCACCCTTTCTCTTCCACATGCATTTTTTTGTACATGGCTATAGCCTCCGTGGATCTAACAGTTATAAGTGTTGATTATAGATATAATTATTATTGTTAAGAGTTGCACATCTAAAAGATGTGTATCCTGTGTCACTATTTGATAAACATCTTGGGACCTCTACTTAGATGATCGGGTTTTAACGTTATAACAAAGCTTGGTTTACCACCTGCATGGTCCACCAACCTATGTGTTTTTCATGTGCAAAGTTTCACATAAGTGGATTAGAATCCAGCTTGCACAGTCTCACATATGTGGATTGCAATCTAATATGCACAATCGAGTCTGCACACGATGAGGGGTGTTAGAGTCTCCCATTTATAAGATTTGAATCCCGTCACCATTTGATAAGGATTTTGGAGGACCTACCTACTATATTGGGGTTTAACAAGTGTCAATTTTGACTTTTAGTATTTTAAATCAAGCTACAAATATCATGTCCGACTTATAGTTATGCTTGACTCTTGCCTTTATATGTAGCTATTTCTACTAGACCATTAAATGGACACATGCATTTTTTTCTCACACTTCAATAGTACTTTAGGACTATCCATGGATTACTCAATAAAGTAGTGTGTTATGTGTTTGGGAATGAGAATGAGAACCTCCTTAATTTGTATGTAATTAGGCTTCATTTTTTATTCACATTCCCATTGTCAAACCATTCATTAGGCATAGGTTGATTATTTCGCAAAATGTGAATGAAAATAGGATAATGCGAGGGAGTGAGGATGCCAAAAACAGTGCATCTCTTTCACATTTACATATAAAAAAAGGGGTGATTCTTACTAACATAAATCAATCCAAATGCAGTCTAAATGGCTTCATATTTTACTGTAGGGAGTCATTTTATTAGAGAGGAAATTCTTTACATCCCATATCTAGGTAATGTCATCTTACCACTTGACCACAAGATCTTGCCATCACTAAAATATATGTGCATTCACATGGAAATAAAATTTACCTGCAGTTTCTTAATGGGAATTTAGTTTATGTTGTGCACATTCAGCCTTTTTTGTTATGAACTATGCCACAAGTTCAATTATTATTCTCATAGTTCCCAAAAGCCTGAGTTTTTCATTAATGTCTATTTGCTTGCAGAGCATCAGGTTGGGCAGGTTAAGTGCGACAACTGCTCAATCTTATTAATGTACCCTTATGGAGCGCCTTCAGTTCGGTGTTCCTGTTGTCGATTTGTGACACAAATTGGGGTGTGTGAAAATTTTCTTCTTTGGCCTACAAACACATGCACACGTGCTAACATATTTCCAATGAACAGTTACAACTTATGCTGAAACTTTATAGATGTATCCATATACTGTTAGTAACTTAAGTAAAGGATTGAAACTTCAGGTAAATGTTAGTCATGAAGCGTGTAATCTCTTGTCACCAAGCAATCTGGAAACATTTTCACTACATTTCGTAGTCTTGTTATCTTGAAACTACTTCATTACATAGCCTGTGAAACTGAGATTGATGCTAGGATCATTAGACACCTGACATGAAATTCTTACCTAGAAGGCCACAGCAATAGGAAATGCGCAGTTATGAAAAGTACCAGAACCCTACTATTAATAATGCCATAAACTTAATGTCAGCAAGGAAATAGAAACTCTTTTTTTGTATGGCATCACCTCTAAACTTCCTTCAGCTCAAAATAGTATTTCATTTGCGTAGAACTATTGTTGAGGGTATTCTAAGCTAAGTATCATTATGTCAATGCTTTATGTGTAGGATCACAACATACGTCCTCCATGGTCAACTCAACAAGGGCGCCCAATTCCAACTCCCCACCCTGTTCAATAAATTGAATATGCAAGGTTGGTTCAAGAGTTGTGGAATAAAGTTGTTACATTTTGAAGTCTTTTTTGTAAAAAAGAAGTGCTCTACTGCTTTAACATGATTTTTGCTTCTCTGGATATAGTAGTAAACTGTTACACACTTTAAACAGAACCTACAAGTTTTTCTTTATTCTGTTGTCTCAGAAGCTCGTATTTAGCCTGCTTTCTTGTCCTGTTATGAGACCTTTTTATGCTCATGTTGGAATTAGGACGTTTATCATCAGCATCAATGAGAAGGGTCAGGCCCGTGCTATATACTATTTAAACTCTCACTGAAGGGATAAAAATGTTGTTAATTGACAGCAGACATCAGTTAAGTCAATGTGTTCTAGGTAAAAGCCTTAGTACTTATCAGTAAAAATTAGGCCTTCTCTAGAGCATATATATATGAAGTGAACCACTTCATAGTCTAGAATCAACGTGTTCTACTAATTCTTGTGATAATTTTTTAATCAACGGAGACTAGCATAGTAGTTGTCATGGTTCACAAGTCTTGGAACTTGGAAGAAATTTCAAATACAAGCCGGTTTCATTAAATTCATAGTGAGACTTCGAATTTTATATGTTCATATCATGTAGATCAATTATATTTTTGTTTGTTTGTTATTTATTAATACTGTCATCATATCCTATTTTTGTATAGGATATGTGAAGAATAAATAAGATGACACCATCCACCTCCAACCTAAAAATAGCATTATGTTATCTACAATCTATTCATGACCCACCATATATTTTGCTTCACTCCCACTACAGATGATTAAGTTCAGGTTCATGAATTCATCAGCAAGTTTGCACATAATTTTCTTGCATGTCCAGATACATTATATGATGTAGTGTATAATAATACAGACTTATCATCTACATCTATACGTATATCATGGGAAATAAATTGCTGCCTTACATTTAAGATGTCTAGCTGTAGCTCACTCACCATGTGTTGCCCTACATATATCTGTAGGTTACATATACTCTGTAGCTTTACATTGCCTGACTATACCTTAACTATGAACAACTATTTTACTAAATTCACAAATTCTGGATAGAAAAGCTTTTGACATGGAAGATTTATTATTCTGTGCTTTCTATGATTAACATGCAAGTTTGGGCTGAATTTACGCCCGTTTGTTCTTGGGGATCTAACATTGTTTGTGTGACATCGGTGATGCAAAGAATATGTTAACACCTACATCTTTTTATAGGTTTAGACAAGAAACCAAATATTTTATCCATGTTATTAATTTTCTGGAAATGAGAATGTTAGATTGCTTCACGTTTCTGGTGGCAGGCCAGCAGGAAATTGGTGAAACCCTTCTTTTTCCGATTTTCCAAGTCAAAAACGGATTTGAACGCCAGAAGTTTTGAAAGTATTGTCAATCAGGGTTTTTCGGGTTACCTATTTAGGAGGTTTCTTTATATATGGAACAATAGGAAGAAAGTTAACCCTAATACTATTATAACAATTGGAAGTAGACTATTGATACAAATTAGAAAACCCTAATAAGATAACCCTTGTAATCCTGAGTACAAATATTAAATGGGACTTTTACTTTTTGGCCCACGTGCAAGGTCAGCCCTTGAAGGGGATCATGAAGTATTCCCCGTATGAATAAACATTCGAGGTCTTCAGCTATCCGCTTGAGTTTTTAGATAGGCAAACGCCGACACTTGATAATATTGATGCTAACAAATATCCCATTCTTTTTCTTGGTCTCTGCATTTACAATTCTCCAACTCCACTAGTTTGACCAATACCATTTGCAATAGATTGGTGTGTTGACTTCTAACATGTTCTACATGTGATGGTGAATGCTATTAGTGAGTGACAACCACATCAGCAACACTATCACTGAATGTGATGGGTATGAAGTGAAAAGTGGAACTCTCCCACTACAAAATCCACCAAGCAATGCTCAAATAAGAATCCCCAACCAAGTTAGTATCTTGGTGGATATGATTTTGCTTTGCCCTAATCAAACACTGCTTATTAATTGGTAAGTGCTGACTATCTGTTAAAGACTTAGAGCCTTGCTGTCCCTTTTTCTGATAAATATCATACTAAACAATGACTCTGGCTTAATCTTGCATGGCAAGGGTTGAGCCTCAGTTCGACACGATTCGGATCCTGTCGATTTTTTTATCATTCTACTTTTTGGGCATGGTGCTTGTAATTTGCTGAGAAATGTAGATGGAGAAGATGGCTTAGAGTGAGTGGAAACTCACCTCACCAGACCAGACATGAGGAAATGGTGGCTTGACTTTTTTTGTTTTTTAATTTCTGTTTCTTGCTCAATTACTTTATTCAGAGTCTATATAAGGACATGTTACTCATAACCATTATCCTCATCTCTTTCATCAAAACCATCTGTTATAGCTTTTGCTCTCAAATGGCTCGCAGAACTTTCATTGAACTGTTTGTGCTCTTTCTGGGTTTCTCCTATCTTCTATCTTCTTCTGCAGTTCCTACAACCAGTAAGGCTCATCAATCATCATAGGCTTTAAGCAGTTATGATTAGTCTTCTAAAACTCCTCGAGTTTATCGGCAGCTCAGTTCTACTCTACTGAGTTCTCATCTTATTTTTATAAATATGCTTCGAAACTATTCTAAATTCAGTGTTTTTGCCTTAAGTTATTCGAAAGCATCTTTTTTATTAAATTATTGTTAGTTCTGTCATTCATGTGAAGTATATATAATACAAAACGAGTTTTGACGATTTCTTCTTGAAATCTCGAAATTCTTTATTTATACCTTAGTTGTGATCTTGATGTTGCTTCCATCTAAAATTTTCTTCTGCAAACTGCAATTGATGCCATTGACTTTTGTCATGTATCAGGAAGCCTGAAGTCAACCAAAGAAGACCCATCAACCCAAGAACCACTGGTTCAGGTCACAATCCTCCTCTGTAGTACCCTCTTTATAACATGTACCATCATGAATCAAAACTGAGAGAAATTGAAATGTTGTGTGTGATTTTGCAGGGTGAAGCAGAGAAAATGGTTGAAATATTTGAAGGAATGTTGGGTGAGATTGAGAGGAGGATTGAAATAGAGCGTTTAGACTATGCAGAGAGCAGCGCAAGCCACCAGCACGACCCCAAGATTCCTGGAGGAAGACCTTAATTTTATGTTTATTAACACTAATTATTCAAGAAATTAACTACTTGTTTAAGTATGGACAAATTGTATCTTATTAACTTGAATTTTTAAATAAATAAACTTTATTGTGTCAGTGAAATATGGGTCAATGACCTGTTCACTGCTTCACGTGCAAAGTGACCGAATTTTACATGTATAATAAAGATTTTAAACTAATAATTTTTATGTATTTGTTTGAGTTTTTAAATTATTGTAATGTGAATTTTGATACACAAAGCAACAATGGGTGAGCACGTGGGAAACATTTGAAATCAGACAAAATTCATCGGTTTCACCACCTGACGAATATTTCTGAGATTTCGAGGAAATGAAGTAAATAAATGGCAATGCACTAAAACAAATAGTTTATTGAGTATACGAAAAATCAAAAGGATTGTATATATATAATTGTGATAATGTAATTAAGGGTGCGTCAAATTAATTTAATTAAACTTGGACATCAACTAAAAACCTTATAAGTAAGTATTGACGGGATAAATTTAATCTTTTAAAGTTCATATACAAAAAGGTCGAGAAAATAATTAAAATTTAATTATTATCTCACGCGATAAGTTAAAAAGTTGAATGAATTAAGTGATAAATAAAAAAAAATTTATGTGCAAGTATGTAATTGGATCGTCCAATATTTTGTGGTGTAATTGTCATATAATCGACGGCTGAATAAATCAGCGGTGAGTCAGATTACGATATTATCTCGCGCGATAAGTTAAATACAAGTTTTTTTACGTGCAAGTATGTAACTCTGTCGTCCCATACTTTGTAGGTGTAATTACCACATAATCGATGACTAAATAAATCAACGATAAGTCAGATCACGAGTAAAATATAATTACACTTATATAAACTCGTGCATAATATAATTATAATTATATTTATTTTTAACAATACCACGTCGGATGGCACCTAACAACACACCACATGGGCAGTCGCCACCCACCCACCGTTTTCTTTTCCATCTAATCAAAAATTATATTTAATATTTAGCCTCTAATTATATATTTATCTACTAATTAAGTACTTTACTATAATTAACCAGTACCATTGACAATACATAATGCACTCACCCACATGTATATTATATAATCCCAAAACTACATATCCCATCTTCAACAATATTCAGCCAAATGCATATTTAAGTAAATATAATCTCTTCACAGCTTACAATATTTAACGAGATTCAATTTTATAATATTCACTCATATAATATGAACATGAAATTGGTATAATATATCTATTGAGACCTTAAAATTTTAAGTTGCAAGACGTTCAACAACTTCAAGATGTTCCTTAGTACAATCATTAATAAAACATTTACGTAATAAATATATTTTAGTGGTGTGTCTTTGAAGAGTTGTAACTAGTTTGGCACGAGGGTGTTTGCGAAAACCTAATAAATAAATAAATAAAATTTAATAGTTGGATCGAACCAACCAAAGACAATAATGTTAGGTCAGGGTCATGATGATTAGCTAGAGACCAGAGTTTCAAAACCTAGACACAAAATGTCACGTCCTCAATGGCTATGAAACCATTATCATATTGAAGATTCCTTTCTTCATTGACTTTGTTACACTACAATAATTATAGGATTAATTAACCGAAAATTAACACCTTGCTTTTAGGAGGAATCAAACATCAAGTTTTTTTTTCTATTTTTGTTTTGTTTGCTTTGGGCAAATCTAATGTCTGGTCTCCATTATGCAAAAAGTCTAGCTCCCTCTACCACTAAACTATTTTAATTATGAATATAAAGTTGAGTGAATTTAACTAGAACATATTAAACTCGTACCGCACACAAATAATTATTTTTTATCGAGCAAGCTCACCTAAAATTCATATTTTTATATCATAATCACGAATATTTTTCTTCTCTCCGCCGATCCTTCATTGTATAAGCTGATTACGAATAAAGTTGTCGATTTACTTTTAGTACAAAATTATCAATTTTAACTGACCTGACAGAATAAGAAAGTATTACGTGTTTGATGGATAAACATATCTGTAATGATTCGTATATTATCTATTATTCTTTGAAACCCTAAACCAAGACACACCTGAGATCATCATCAGCCAAAGCACTTAGAATAATTAATCAATATAAATATATATAGTATAATGCAATTCATAATATTGGAAGCATATCCACTTTTCTTTGGTGGGTTTCATCATATTATACTTTGCATTGGAAAAAATAATAAGAAATTTGTATTAATTTATGCATGGTTAATTGGATTGTGATCATCACGAACTTGTCTGAGAAGATGCCTGCACATCTAACCTAACACAATCTTTCAACAAATCGCATATCGCATATATGTATTCGATCATTAATTAATATCCACCTTAATTAAATCCTTAATTAATATATTGATTAAGAAAAAAATCCATAATATATTGCGTACGGATAAGAACAAGGGCACATAATTAAGTTTATTTTAAATTATATATGCAGCTATAGCTAGCAAGTGTGCATATATATAATTTGCTCCCGATTCTGCAAAAATAAATAACTAGTATGTATCTTCAAGATTTTAATTAAGATACGTTGTCCTCTAAAAAAAGAAAAGACATTAGTGGCACATAAACATTTGTGAGGATTGTTAGGGTCAGATCCGTCGTTATCTGAGAATAAGCAGGTTAATTAAATTCTCTATTTTGATTTTCAGATGAATATTTAATGAAACTTGTTTCAAAAAAATAACAAACCAATGCGTTGTATATAAATACTATAAAACTTGTTTCTTAAAAATACATTTCTTGAAGCAAGAGGCAGAACTAATGAAACTTGTTTAAAGAAAACAAACAAATTGATGCATTGTGTTATATTACTAGCAAACTTTGTTTCATGGATTAGAAAATGAAGAAGTGACAATGTGGTAATTTGTTTCAGAAATTAATTAGTAGTAATTGAATTCTTTTTTAAAAACAAACAGATTAATGTGTCATTGTTTCAAAAAAAACAAGAGATGTTGCTTCGATAGTGTGGATTATGAAACAATGAAATTTGTTTCATAGAATGATATCAGTAACAAAATTATATATATTTCGGGCATCCACTAATAGTGTTCCAAAAACAACGATACAACATGAAACGTGATGATCGCAAGCATGCCCGATTTTTGTATCATACGATCATGCTTGATTAGCGATCTATTAAACACTCAATTTCAAGATGCGATCAACAAGACGCATCACTAAATCATGTTGTTGAAGGCAAACCTTCATTAATCATCGCCGGAGATAAATACCGACTTTCGTTAATCGTCGTCAATTGAAATTTCTATAATTTACGTTAATCTGTTGGACTGATTTCAACAACAATTGATCCTAATAGTTAATTTTTAGTTTGGGTCTTTAGTGTTTCAAGTCGTGTGTGAGCTCCTCGTGACCATCCTAACAGCGGCGCTGTAGGGTATGCTCGTGACCAATAAGGAGGCTTTGGTTTGTTTTTAATTTTTTTTCCAGATATGCTTGTTTTTTTTACTTTGCTTTTTTCTTATGGTTTGTTGTAAGTTTTTGTCTTTCTAACGTGCATCTCGTTGTTTTGCAGTGTATCCTGCAATTTATGGTTGAGGGTTTTTGTAGCCGCGTTTTAGTGTGCGAAGGAAACTGGAAGATATATTAGGGTTAAGAGATATGTTCTCTGAGCAAGGTATGTAGTATCTTCATCCACCTGAGATGATGTGAGGCCATAATGTAAAATAAATTAACTATATATTTAATCTTGATTTTTCAATTTTAGAGTCAGGTGCAAAAATTTTCTCAGTAGCTTCTATTGTTATTTTGGTTGTCATATAATATATTCTGTCTTAAAAAAAGATAAATTAAATTCATTTAGACTATGTCCATAGCCCCACCCCCATGTATATAATAAGCCACATTAAATCATAGTTGATTAATAAACAAAACAAGTAAGATTATATTCCTCACAAATGATCATGTACCATAGATACTATTAATCAATCTAGTATTTTAATTAGTATGTTCCAACATTTTCCGACATTCGATGTTGAATATATGCATATTTAACTACACTAACTCTTAATTATTGATCCCATAACACACTAGTCGATACTTAAAACCAGTGGCAGTAAAGTGAAGGAATCAATTTGGTTTCTCATTAACAGCTCATATTTCACAGTTAAATATACTTTGTACACAAGATGCTGATTGCTCAAATAAAACGAACATAAAAACTCATAGTTAAATCAAATATATACCATCATTAATTATATTAAACTCTAGTGCTTCATGGGCATTTCTAACTGTCTGCTTGATGCACTGCAAATTAGGAAAGTGTCAGATTTCGATAAACGACTAGTATTTTTTGGGCAGAAACGACATTACGAGTAAAACTCATCGCTTTTCCATGATGTACGATGAATTTCGGCCGTCCGAGGTCATCTTGGGGATTAAAATCGCAGTTTCTTAAGTTCCAGACAATTTTTACAATTTTAATAATTTGTTCCTTTTTTCAATAAGTTTAAGATTTCTTTTCTGCAATTAGGTTTTGGTTTCTGAAGTTTAATAAAAAATCGAGGTTTCCCTTAAATCTATCATCTTCGGTATTCACAATAATCAACGATTTTTGATAAAGATTTCTTTCTAGTCACGTACGCTGTATCACTGTTGGTCTCTAAAACACCATATTTTAAATTCATAAAAGAAATGTATATTTTAATTTGTATGACTACCAAATACAAGACAAAATATATGATTATTGCCCTAATTCGGACAGTCCATAGTTTTGAAGAATGGAATGTAATTAAACTTTAATTCATGTAATTGAACTGTGGCCATATAATCTAACCTACTTTAACTAAGACTATTTAAGATCACGATGCGAACATGTCTGTCAAATTAATTGCTCGATAATATTTTGCGTTTACTTTAAAAAAGTCATAAAAAACAGTTACTGAAATCTTATATTATATCATTACGTGGAAGTGGGGCATACATAAAATAATACATTACAAAATTATATTCACATATATACTTCTATATTTTGTTGATATAATCTTTTGAACCCTTTGAAAATTTATGTGGAAGAATTAAGCATGGAAGGGGTGTCACGCAATTAGTGATCATTGTGTTGGGTGGACAATTAATTACAACATTAATGAAGATAAGTAATAAGTTGTTGTCTTGAAGAGTTGTGGGGATATATGTCTCTCAATTATTAGAGTGACGAGGAGCACAATAAAATTCATAAATGAATACAAAAAGAATTATTTAATTAAATAGTCAAATATTTCAATTTGATCAAGATCAATATTCGAATAATCTAATACTGGACTCAAAAACAAAAATCGTAAATAATAGAGGAAAGAGGAAAGGCAAGTTTTATTGGAGTTATTGAAAAGAGACAAAATGAGAAATGTTATTGTCAAATATGTCAAACATCTATCCACCGCCCAAACCTAAACCTCCGCTTCCCATCAATTATTATGATTCTCTAGATTCATTTCCTCATAAATTAGGAGAAACGCGACATAATATTAATTTATAAGAAATTAATTCGGTATTTCATTGAGTAGTCAAAGTATCAGATGATGGGACTGAACTTATATGGTATTAGCTAGTGTTAGTTAAAGCATACATGACTAATTCATGAGACATGTAATTACAATAACAATGAACGTGTAAAAGATAACGAAACGACATTCCTCTTCATTTAAAAGAAATCGAATTGAATTAATAGTGAAATCAAACTGGTTCAAATTGAACCGGTTCAAATCAGATTCATTTACCCGACCATGAGTATTTTAGGTGTATTAGACATTTTAGAGGAAGGTTGTCACAAAAAATTATCAGCGTACTAAAAAAATAAAAATAAAATAGTTAAGGTATGAAAGCGTCATTTCGCTATAGTTAAGTGTAACAAAGTGTCATTATCCCTATTTTCAATTTCTCATCTGCAATATTGCACTTCTTGATTTTTAGAAGAAATTAAATGTAATAAATTTGATCCTAATTTTACATTCAATCTAATTGCTATTCTTCGTGAGATTGATTTTTTTTAAGGTAAAAGCAAATTTTATTAATTAAATAACAACTAACCCGGCATCAAGCCGGACAGCTGAAGTTACACTTGGTAGGACAGACCCCTCACCATACTCACATCTACTGTTAGTTAAAGCAAACATGGCCAATTCGTGAGCCATATGATTACAAGTAAAACAAAGAACACATGTTCCGATAGTGGGTAGTACGCAACACCGTTCGCTAATGATTCCTCCAAAGTTGTGCAGCTCGACCCGTTTAGCATCACGTAGAGCCACGGCCTCCAACTCATACGGATGAAGAAATCTCGTGATCTTGCTGCAAAATGTTTTACACATGCATCCATGATAACTCCGGAGACCAATCGACTCGAACCAGTTAGCTTCATGCAGAGCCACGACCTCAAACTCATACGGATGGAGAAACCCCGTGATCTTGCTGCAGACCGCTTGAAACCAACTTCCTCGATCAACCATGCGATCAATATGGGCATCGCGAAATTCAAATTCTCCCAGCACATTAGATTTAACCCGATCAACCCATCGACACCAGGGACCCATCTTTTCTTTACAGTACCGATCACAATAGGACACACAAGTGACGTATTGAATCTTAAGCAAGCCGAGTACCCCTAGTTCGGTGTGCTTGCATGAGTCTGCCCACCGACGCCAGATAATTTCATATCCCTCCCAATACCGATCTACCAACCAATGAAAACCGCTGGTTCCCGCGTATTGAAGCTTAAGCAAGCCGAGACCCCCTAATTCGGTATGCTTACATGAGTCTGCCCACTGACGCTAGATAACACCAGTTCCCTCCCAGTACCGATCTACCGTCGCGACCCAAGCTCGCCCCACCTGCAATTCCGTCCTCAACCCCACCGCACTCGACTCCGTTCCTACCATCCCACTAGATCTGTTTCCTTCACTACCAACTGTTGTCGCAGCTACCACCGCAAAACCCGAAACTGTAGTCGTACTAGAAGCCCTCACAGACGGAGCCGTGCCGTCATCCCAAATCGCCACGAGCGAAGAGTACAAACCGCAAAAAAAACCTGCCTCCGACTAGGGTTTTTTGAAACCCTAGTTGCTGATACTATTTATTTATTATAATGATAGAAATAAGAGAGAGATATATTATTGATTGTGTGTTGTGAATTACAAGAGACCTCTATTTATAAAGGTAATAGAAATAGAATAGGAAACCCTAATACATGTGAGAAAAAGAAATATAAATATAAGAAACTAAAGATAGGAAACCTAATATAATCTAACAACATAATTTGATTTTTTTATTATATATATACATAATAAAAAAACTAAATTAAAGCAAAAACTCTATATAAAAGACTTGGTGACACGACACGTGTGTATATATAAAGGGACAAGATTGTGGTAAAGTTAGGCAAGTGGGACCTCACCACACTCATTAATGTACAACTAAGTTGACTTTCTTCATTGTGCACTTCTACTTGTCATTCTATATTTATTATTATTTTTCTAAATTATTTATTTAATTTTCTTTTGCAATGCCAATTATCACATCTCACTCCTCAACCTCTTTATATGCACTAAACCCACTTGTTTTCTCTATTCCCATCCTTCCCACCAAACCCTCATCTTCCTCAACTAGTTCATTTGCCTCTAGAGAGATTTTTTTATCAGCAATAACCGCACGTGTGAAGATTTCTGTTCGAGAGGTCGAAGATGGTGCACCATGAGAAGACGGGTTTTTGTAAGCATTTTTTGCTCTTCTTGGGGTTCTCCTTGCTTATCTCTTCAGCTGCAGTCCCTACAACTAGTAAGATCATGAATAATTGATTATCAAGATTTATTTTATCTTTTTTATGTAAGGTTTTTGATTGAATATTGAATCTACAATGTCTTGATGATCAATAGGAAGCCTCAAGTCCATTCAAGAAGAAATGTCTCTCCAAGATTTATTTGTTCATCAGGTTCTCTCTCTCTCTGACATATTTATTTTAAATATATAATTTTCTTGACATGGATCAAGTTATTAATTATTGAAAATTGCAGGTAATTGAAGGGAGGATGGATATTGAGAGCAATGACTATCCAGGAACAGGAGCAAACAACCACCATGACCCAAAACCTCCTGGAAGACCCTGAATATTAAATTAATCATAAATATTAGTTACTTTTTATTATGATAATTAATAATGTTTATGTATATAGATGATGATGATGATGATGATGTTTAATTATGACATTTTAGAGGAATTGGAAGTGTGAATCATGGTTTGGGCTTTGTCTTTTGTTTGTTTGTTAAATGCGATATTATCTTTTGAGGTGAAATATAATTGGGTTTTTATATATAAGAGATTATGTGCATTATTTTATTTTACTTATAGTATATAGTTTGGTTCTTATTAATTAATGTTGGAACCTGTGAATTTTATATACAATGTAAAAGAGAGAAAGGTACAAAAAGTTGCGGGGACAGCGTTATTAATGTATAGAATATGTGACCATATCTCTATAAATTATTCAAGTGGTGGTTAACGTATATTCTTCAAGTGCATGCTATAATTTAAACAAAATATGGTACCTTTTTTATTTAAAGACTAGAGACTATTGTAGATAGGGGTGTTTATAATTTGAAAACCGATTTAAATTGGTCAAAATTGAATTGAACTGAAATCGATTAGTTTAATTCTTAGATTTTTATAACCGTAAATTTAACTGATAGATGTTTGGTCGGTTTGATTATAACATACCAGTTTTGTCAAAAACACCAAAACCCAAAAAGGGTAAGTGAAGATTATCACAACAAACACTAGCCAAAGAACATCAATGGCCGAATCATATGATACTTCCTAAAGTGACCCCAAAACTGGACCCACGAGGGTACCCTTCCACAAACGCCTCCGGAAACACCACCAATTGCGAAGCTTCAAGATAATAATTTTTTCGGTGATATATTTAGCGGTAAATTACACGTAACTACACTCAAATTTATATATTCTTCATGACACTATACACTAGTCCGAAAATACTACATATATTTAGGACACTCCGAGTTTTATTTCTGTGATCAACTCATATTACATTAGTTTTAAGTTTATCTTTGATTTAAAATGTCTAGAATATCTTTCACTACCTTTTAAATTTTCAAATAAATGTCATCGTGTTAACTTTTCTCTCCATATATTCTCCCAAAATCTAAGGAAATTTCTACAATTTTGTGGAATTCAAGCAAGCTCTTGTCCAGTTTGGGAAAAAAATTTCACATTCAAATAATTCAACATTTAGCATTCGTTACGAAACAAGTTTGAAAAATTCTTACACTTCAGAAAATTTTCAACTTTAAAGTGGAAGGGGGAGAATTTGAAGGAAATATATACATGATGATATTCATTTAAAAGTTTAGAAGGTGATAAAGAACATTTTAGTCATTTAACATCTACAAAATTAAAATTAAAATTAATATAATTATGGATGGTGTAAAAAAACCATAACAAAATTTAGTATACTTTTGCCAAAGTTACCTATTAATGATGGAATGACATATTTTAAATTTAATTTTACGGAATATATGAAAGAAAAAATATACTAGAAGACAATCAGAATAAATCGGTAATCAATAAGCACATTTTGTTGAAATAATATTATTATTATTATATATCGCAATTAGAGAATTATTTCTCAATATTTTTTATATTTAAAATTTTATACGATTCGATTCATTTAATAAGTCAATCTTCTTACAATAAACGTCTGTGCTTCAACTGAGTTGTTTCATGATAAACGTCTTGTGCTTGATGTGGTGTGCATTTGCATGCACCGTCGACACATGTTTTGTAATATTGGCAAAAAGGTAATTGTAAATTACAATTATTGTTTGTGTGGCACACTTGTCCTTCAGCCCAACTTGTTAAAGCAGCAACTACATGTTTCAAAACATTTTATTATTAAATAATCACTTAAATACGAAATCTGAATTTTTTTTATATATAAATTTATGTAGTGTGCTCATAAATAAATAAAGAAAAATTATACTTACATGTTACAAGGAACAAAAGAAATGTGAGAAACGATAATTGAACTGAGGACATGCTTCGAATTCGTGAATATCAAAGAATAACTTTTGAATTGTATGAATTGATTTAATGAGTTTAGAGCAATGCCCATGTGATCTTATATATGCACAATAATTTATATTCGAAGAAAGATTATCTGTAATATATAATTATCAATTAATGTAATGAATCACATGTTATAAATAATATTTTATTTTAATTCATGTTCATTATATAAAAGATACATGAATATATGCTGAATTTATTATAGGGTTTATCATTTATGTGGTATATATCATTATTGGAAACATTTTTATTTATAGCGAAAATTGTGGACTTACCTTATAAGTTGGATGTTCCTAATAAATGTTTTAGATCACATATATAAGGTTACACTAATTTGTCCATTTAAAGATTTTTAATTATATTTTTGCCAAAGTTACCCTATATCTTAATGTTATGATTAAGCTCTTTCCAAAATAGATACCTATTATCAATGAAATGACATTTTTTTTAATTTTATGGAATATATGAAAGAAAAAAATGTATTAGAAGACAATCCGATTGAATCAGTAATCAACAAGCATGTTTCGTTGAAATAATAATAATATTATTATCTCTTATTTAGAGAATTATTTCTCAACATTTTTCATAACGAGAATTTTATAAGATTCGATTCATCTCAGTCTTCTTGCAATAAACGTCTGTGCTTCAACTGAGTTGTTTCGCGAGAAACGTCTTGTGCTTGATGCGGTGTGCATTTGCATACACCGCCGATACACTTTTTGTAATATTGACAAAATGGTAATTGTAAATTACAATCACCGTTTGTGTGGCACACTTGTCCTTCAGCCCGACTTGTCAAAGCAGCAACTGCATGTTCGAAAACATTATAGTACGAAATTTAAATTTTTCTCTTACGTAAGTTTATGCGCCGTGCGCATAATAGAAAAAACGATTATACTTACATGTTACGAGGAACAAGAGAAATGTGAGAAACGACAGTTGAACTGAGGGTTTAGTCATGCTTTGAGATGATAACTTTTGAATTGTGTGAATTAATTTAGTGAGTTTAGAACAATGGGTAATATGATCTTATATATATGCACAAATAATTTATATTCAAAGAAAGAGTATCTTATATACATGCACAAATAATTTATATTCGAAGAAAAGAGTATCTGCAATATAATTATATGAATATCATCGTCAATTAATGTAATTGATCATGTGTTACAAATAATATCTTATTTTGATTCATATTCATTAGGTAAAAGATACAAGAATATACGAATTTATTATAGGGTTTACGTGGTGTGTATATATATATCATTTGGTTACTTTAAAAATTAACGTTGTTGTACGTGACTATTCTTAAAATTTTTTGGCATTGTGAGTATCTGGAAATTGATAATTTTTCACCGCTAATCACTTTCGTCCATTTTCGCTAATATATATTAAATTTTGAGGTTAAAATGACTAAAATACCCTCACATGTGCGTTGAATTTCAATATATACCCCCACATGTGGTAATGTAGGATAGGGTGATGAACGCTTAGTACCACCACGTGGCTTACAATAGTCCTACTTGTACACTACTTATTCATAAATAACTACGTTTAACTTTAAAAGAAAAAAAACCGATGCGATAAAAAATAAGTAAAATAGTAACTTAAATGATGTTGGACGTGCATAAAGTTGTTTTGTTAAAAAAATTCAGGAAAACCAAGTAGGAAAAAAGCTGAATAACTGAAAAAGTATTCGAGCTTGATTTATTTAAAATTTTATCTTATTGAAACGATCCAAGAACTTTTTCTAAAATTCTACAAGACGTCTGACGTTTAGACTCAAGATTTGACACTCGAACATATCTAAATCAGCCTAAGTCGGAACATCAAGAATATCAACGATAAAAAAACGAGCTAATCTTCCAAAAAAAATTTGTATTGAAGTGGAGAATAATTTACAAGAAAAATTACAAGTATGAACTATTTATTTTACAAGTAAACAAAACTCTTATTTATACTAAAAAAAAGGACCTCCTACTTAATGGCTAAACAATATATGCATAAGCGACCCCTCCTCCTTCCCCTTAACACGACAAATCGACGTGCTTCACCTTTTTTGGCATGATGGTTCATGTTTTCATTCATGGAAACCAGCCATCTCCTACTTAGAAAATAATGAATCACCCTTGTCTTGATGAGAAGAAGACGCCTCCTCCTTATCTAGAGCACCACCTCGTGCTGGGAGGGTCACGTCGTGTTTCTACTATGTACCACACTACGTCGTGCTTTCACGCCCGTCGTGCTTGACCAAAAATTAGGTGTTTATGGAGAAAACGAATTTAGACTTTTTCGGGTACTCCCGGGGTATCCATCAATTATATCGACACCTTCGTCTATGGGCTATTAAGCTCGTGAAACAATCTAGCTGCCACCGTTGCAGTCTCGGATCAGAAATATCGAAATTCTGAAAAAGTTGGTATGCGCGGACGACACATCCCTTGCTTGTTTCGTGCCACGATGGCGCATTTGAAAAGGTCTTGGTGCGTTCTTGGTGCATTTACGGGCTCAGATCAGTCTCCTTGTCCCTGAGGTGGGTGCCCAGTTACGCGTAACAGATACTCTGCTTTGCCATATGTTGGCGAGGGATCATAGTGTGCTTGAGAAACTATGGAAGATGCATCTAGCAGCACGGGTTGTTGTTTGCTAGTCTCCTTACCCATATGGCTTATGCGACATGGATGCGGTGCCAACGGATTGGCACCTGGTTCGATAGCAAGATACATAAATGAAAGAACCATAATGCTAATTCTTTGTTGGAACACAGATTGGTCAGCTCTGATACCAACTTATACAACCCGAGAGTTTACCTCAAAATTATACAAAATGTCTGGCATTTAAACTCGAGAATTGGCATTATCAATTAATCTAAACCAACATAAATAGGAACAATGACAATAACGTGAACAAAGAAACAGCTATTCTTCTAAAGAGTTTTTTTTATTGAATTGGAGAATAATTTACAAGAAGAATGATAAATATGAACGATTGATTTTAAAAGTAAACAAAGCTCTTATTTGTAGTAAAAAGGACCTTCTACTTCATGGCTAAGCTTTTCATGTATGAACGACACCTCCTCTTTTTAGCAAGCACGACAAATCGACGTACTTCACCAAGTGAAGTAAAATTGAATTTGGATTTGTGTAGGTATTCCTGAATTACGCGGATAGTTTAATTTATCAATCATATGAGTCGTTAATTTTTCATGCAACATTTTAAATTCATAGATGAATTTATTGTAGTGATTACATTTAATTTTATTTAGTCAGAGTTAAAAATTTACAGTAAAAATGACAAGTCAGACTCAAGAACCCATGTGATTGTATACAGGTTTGGCATTTGGTGTATGTATGTATGTATTAATATATACAGAACTATATATATTGTAGTTTGTAGAGAAAAAAACCAAAAGATAGAGAAGACTTGGTAACATGTGTATATATATGCACATACATATGAAAGGGACAAGGAACATTTTGTGGTGAGGTAAGGCAAATGGGAGCTCACAACACTCATAAATTTACATGTGAGCTGATTTTTGTTTTTGTGAACTTCTATTTGTCATTATACATCTATTTATTAAATTTCATTTCTTTTTTAAAAAAAATTGCAATTATCACATCTCCTCAGCCTCTTTACATATACACCACACCTACTTATTTTCTCTTCCCATCCTCCCCCAAGCCCTCATCTTCTTCAATTACTTCATTGCCTCTTCTGTTAAAGATTTTTTTGATCAGCAATAACCGCAAGTGTGAAGATCTCTGTTCGAGAGGTCGAAGATGGTGCACCATAAGAAGATGGGTTCTCTTAAGCTTTTTATGCTCTTTTTGGGTTTCTCTTTGCTTCTCTCTTCAGCTATAGTCCCTACAACAAGTAAGATCATGAATAATTGATGCATGCTCTAATCATCATCAAGAATTTTTTGTTCTCTTATTTATGTAATCTCCTTTTTGTGTAAAGTCTTTGATTGATTGAATTTACAATGTCTTGATCAATAGGAGGCCTCAAATTAATTCAAGAAGGTCCACTTGTTCAGGTTCTCTCTGTTCAAATTTTAATTCCTACCCACAAGAATAGAGTATAAAAAAATAATGTTCTTGAGTTCAAATCTCTATAAAGTGAAAATTTTCAGTTTTCAATTTTTAATTCCCTACTACAAGAACTGTGAAGATATAACTACGTTAAAATTCGATTATAGAACTGTGTTATGACTATGGTATTGTTTAAATGAATATGATTATTTAAAATGATTCTGAAAAATTATTGATAATTGCAGGGAGCCATGGAAATGAAGGGAGGTGAAGCAGAGACAATTGAGAGGAGGATTGATATTGAGAGCAGTGACTATGAAGATCCAGGAGCAAACCACGACGACGACCCGAAATTACCTCCTGGAAAACCCTGAATTAATCATCATTTGTCATGACTACGCATTATATATACTTAATAGTGTTTTTGTATAGATGATAATGATGTTTAATTAGGAACTGTGAATCGTGTTTTGGCTTTTGTTCTGTTTGATAACAGGCTCTCTGTATATGTAAGTATTGAGAAATTAAGGTTGCATGTTAATTTCCACACTATTATGTTAGATGAGGTGTAAATAGGCAGTGTTGTTGATGTTTCGGAATTGGATCGAACTGGTTTATAATTAAACCGATTCGATCTTTACTGTTTTTGCATTATTATGTCGATTCAATTCTTCCTAGTTTAATTGCAATTCGGATGTGTAAAAGCTAGACTTAAGCCATAATTAAAATAGATCTCTTAAAATTATTATCAATCACTGAATCATTATTCAGGATTCTCAAATCTTTTAGTATAGTTCCTTATCCAAAATGATCATCTATCCCAAGATAGAGATTCATGTTAGGATTGATTAATATATACCATTTTATTTATAATATATAGTTTGGTTCTTCTCAATTCATGTTGGAACTTGTGGGTTTTAAATGCACCCTAAAAGAGAAGAAATATAAAATAAAAAATATATATATATAAAACGTAGTAATTCTAAATAAACATATATAAATTATAACCATATATTTATTAAGGAATATTGACATTTTGTTACACCTAACTATAGCGAAATGATACTTTCATACCCTAACTATTTTTATCTTTTTTTTTGGTACCCTGGCTTATTTTTTGTGGCAACCTACACTAAAATGACTAAAATACCCCTGGTTGAAGAAATTAGACTAGAATTGGTCCAATTTGATTTATCAAACCGGATTTGAAATTTTTCAAATTTCATTTTAGATTTGAGAGCATAATGGTAATTGCATCTTAAATATAAACCAAATTGAACAAAAGATAAACAAAATTGAATTAATTCAATTTTTGATTTCTTAAACAAAGAGTAGTTTAGGTATTTTAGGTATTTTAGGCATTTTAGAGATAGGTTGTCAAAAAAAATTGTCAGGATACTAAAAAAAAGACTAAAAGTAGTTAAGGTATGAAAGTGTCATTTCAGTATAGTTAAGTGTAACAAAATGTCATTATCCCATTTATTAATTATAGAAGTGGTGGTATTAAGTTGTATTCTTCCTTTTTTTTTTAAAAGGTGTATTCCCCAAGTCATGCTAAATAAAATATTATATATTTTATTACAAAATTAAAGATTATTGTATGAAATAATGTGTACAGTGGGTACATAGAATAGTGGATTAATCTTTCACTCAAATTAGGTACAACCTTATTGTTCGAACTATGAATTGGGCTAATTAATTAGGGCCGACGATCCAAAGCCCATGGGCTTCTTTGCTGGCATAGATCTTACATCATAGGGCTATGTTTTTTTTAATAACAATGTCTTTATTATTCGTTTCATAGTCGGGTGGAACAATTCTCGCACCCACAATAAATACAAATAATTAAATATAATAATAATAACTCATCTGAGTACTAATAGAGAGCGAAAAAACCTCTATCCACTAGGTACACTCGATAAGTTAATGGAGGTCTGTTTTGTTTTAATTTAGTTTCTATATTATCAATTTATCATACTGGACTAGTTGACATGCGTCACTTAAAATGTTTTACCTTTCTAACACTTTCAACCGCGACCCATTTTTCTAAATATTTTAATCAATAATATTTTTTATAAATAACTAAAAATTATGGTTCAAAATTACCATACGTTTTGAATCGGAGTTTCTTACATTCGAGAATGGTTCAACTACCACAACCATAACGTTAAGGTCCAAAATGAAAGCATCGTGTCGCTGAATTCAAACATGGTTATGTTTTGAAGATAGGAGAAAAGATAAGGATATTCATGTCATCTGAAATGAAATAATATATAAAAATGTAAAGAGTATCTATGAAAAATAAAAAATTCAAAAAATAATTTTTCTTAACAAAATGGAAAAAAAAGAAGTAATCTTAGGGACCCAGGCACAACCAGGTATGTTTTGGTTTTGGCTTTGGCTTTTGCTGTGCTTTAGGGCTTTTTCGTCGTTGGGTTGTTTTTGGCAAGAAAAAAAAAAAGACGAGGATGAGATTGCTCAATCTTTTTGTTGGTGGAGTTGAGTTAAGCCATCCATATCCATGAACTGGACTCACATATTATTATTATGTGGTCCCTTTAAGTGCACAATCAAGTCGGCCATGGTCACAGAATCCTCAGCCAAGGACTCATTATTTTGAATCATCTATAATACTTAAATTAAAGAGAAAAAATAAACTAAGAATAAGAAATTCTGGTTTGAACGTAAAGAGCGAGCAATGTCAACTATTGGGTCATGTTTAAGTTGGTGATATTTATTATTTAATTAACTTGAAGACATTTAGGGATTCGAATAAAAATTAAAAGGATATTTAGAAGGTTAGAAAGTGGGTAAGGTTGATAAATATAAAACATGTCTCATTGATAATCTATATAAGTGATACGTCGGCTCCTAGCAATCAAGTATTTTTGATAATTGGAGTACATGAAGATATGACAATTAAGTAAGAAAAAAAATTAGTTTTTTAAAGAGATCAAACATATTTTTAATTCATATGATTTATATAAAATGTCTATTTCAAAAGAAACAAAATAATATTATTAAATTTTATGCAACAAGTACCATAAATATATAAGTAACAACAAAACTCATATCTACTTTCACACTAAGACTCAAAAATAACGATATGGTCTTAACATGTGCAATATATAAACTAAATATGATAAATTTCAAAATAAGATACAGAGAGAAAACGTTAATGAAACAACATTTCGACCATCCTTCTACCCTCTTATATCAATTTGATCATCTATCGGAATCATCACTTCCCAATTCTGGGCACTAACTCTACACTCTTTGTCATAAACGTTTACAAAGACTTCAAAGACCCCTCTCAACTCAGCTCCCTCCCGGAGTTGCATTTGGATCAGAATTTCTAGGCTCAAAAATCAAACCCGAAACAATCGGTTCAAGGCCGAGAGAGTGCTTCTCCCAGAGTTCCTCGCCAAGGTGTTGCAAGACTAGATACTCGCGAGGGTTGGATCGGCGAGTCTTCTATCATCGTCGATCTCTCTTCTCTTGGTGTTCTCGTCGATTTTCGAGACATGTTCTTTGGATTAGGTTACAAAAATTAACAATATTTTTAAGCTAATCCAAACAAAAAGTGTAAATTCTCCACACACCTACAATACTTCGCTTTCTCGCTTTATTTTTCTCTTTTTGTCCGAAAACGGTCCCACCATTCACTTAATTAAAAACAACACGACTCAACACCTTCTCTCTTTTCATGTCGGCTCCATCCTCAGCCACTACTTCGCTTGGCCAACGATTCACCATTTGCTGACCTGGACGCCACCTGTCAACATGAGCTGTCTTAATTAAATCTCATCTTCCTAGATATTTATTAAATTATACATAAATACAGTAGCAGGAGACATATGGTGTATAAGATATTTTTGTATTAAAATGTGAAATGAAATGGCATAATTGTGATTCCTTTCACGTACTTTGTGCTTCCTTTATTTTCTAAAAACACTTTAAAGTGCACAAAACGAAGCACCCAACACACACAAACTCAAAACTCTCTATATATATTCACTCTTCACCTCTAACTTTAACTTCACTTAAACTCTCTGTTTCTATATCACTCTCTTCTCTTCTCTTCTCTTCTGGGTATGTATGAGAGTGAAGATTCCGGTTTTACCCTCTTCGGCGCAAGGATTTGCGTCAACCCCGACGCTAGTTTCTCGGTATTTCCCAATACCCTTTTCCGTCCATTTTTCATTTCATCATATTTTTAAAAAATTTGTTATTTCCCATATTGGGAGCTATTACAATTTTGATGTTTGGTTTTTGGGTAATAGAAGAATATAATGATAATAAAATTAAAAATAGAGAATTGTAGCTAGTTGTTCCGGTCAAAATAATTTTTGCACAAACTTATTTTAAATTTGTCGGGTCATCTAGAAATCTTCTGACTATGTACACAAGAATTTTACGTGAACTGTCAAATTGAAAAAAAAAGTCTGAGTGGCTGCAGTTATCCCTGATAAAAATGTACTACTTTTATTATTGATGTCATATTGTAATGGCAAACACGTAAAAAGCAATTAATACAATGTATTTAAATTTGATCGACTTAAAAGTTCAAGTTCGTAAAGACTTTTTTCCTTCTGGCGACCCGTGTTCTAATTTATTGTTTGCAATTTGAATTTCCGATTCTAGGACTGCAACGACGAAGCACCTAAAGAAACGATCGACGGCCATCCCGGCGAAGAGGACGCCGGGAAGGTAGACGAGTCCTCGGTCGTCGCGGAGGAGGAAAGCCGAACCGAGGATGGAGCGGTCGAGAAGGGCCGCGAGAGGCCGGAGAAGATCATCCCGTGCCCGCGGTGCCGGAGCATGGACACCAAGTTCTGCTACTTCAACAACTACAACGTGAACCAGCCGCGCCACTTCTGCCGGAACTGCCAGCGCTACTGGACCTCCGGCGGCGCCATGCGCAGCGTCCCCGTCGGCGCCGGCCGCCGCAAGTCCAAACCCTCCCCCCCGGCCATCGCGTGCGAGCCCGAGCCCGACAATTCTGTCATCAACATTGTTTCGACGTCGACGACGACGTCGGTGTCTTCCATGATGACGTCGGAACCGCCGGGGCCGCGGCAGCAGCACGTGCCGCACCCGGCCGTGTACTGCTACCCGGCGGCTAATTACCCGTGGGGCTTCCCGGGTTTTTACCCGGGGAGCGCCCCGTTGCAGTTTGTGACGGGGCCTTATTGGGGGTGCATGCCCTTCTGGCCCGGCGGGGCAGTGCCCGCGTCGTCGACGACGGCTAGCAGTAGCTCCGGCCCGGAAAATGCGCTGGGAAAGCATGGGAGAGAGGAGGATAAGACTCTGACGGTGGATGAGCCCAAAGCAGGGGAGGTTTCTGCTAAGAGGACACATAACAATATAAGGATACAGTAATTATTACTAATAATCAGTTACTTACACTAAAATAGCAATAACTCTTGATTTTTTATCTGTGTATTTAACACTACAAGAGATTTAGTAACAGTAAATATACTCAATTTTACATAGTTCTCATGTAATTTTTTTCACATGGATGTGTGGATTTCTATTTTGTTGCGAATAAAGTAATTGAATACAGTTTTAAGGTAAAATATCAAAAATACTTTTCAGTAGGGTTGGTCAAAACTGATCGATGAACTGCACAGCACCATATGTAGTGAACCTGAACAGTTGATCCGGTTATGGTTTGAACTGTGTGGAACCGGAGTAGATTGATGTGGTTTGCTATTTTTAAAACCGATGTTAACCGTAATAAATCGGGCTGCACATAAATCCTTCTTCATTCCCCCATGTTTTAAGCCCAACAAGGTTGAAAACATATAGTATTTAGCCCAACGTCGTTGATTTGTGCACAACTTGTATTTTCAAAACCATGTTGGCACGGTTCTTTTTCTCCATCTTCAACAATCGCGCATTCTCAAGTCATGATCATGTCACAGTCGATATGATTAAAACTGCAAACTGTTCGAAAGACTAAGTAAATTATAATCGCTAATTATTTTTTTTGTTGGGTCCATAAGAGAATGCTTTGTTTTGAATGTGTATATTCACTTGAAGTATTTTGGGTTTATATTTTCACAAATTTTCGGTGCATATGCTAACTTTTTACTTTACCTTTTGAGTCGAGAAAGTGTTCTGAGTAATGCTCAACATTTTGTCTTGTGGACGCTTATTGATGCTCGGTCCTTTTATGGGTTATATAATTGTGGAGTGGAGGAATTTTTTACGGGCCATGTATAAATATTTACATCTTCAAGGTTTTGAGGCAAATGAAATTTTCCAACATGTCACACAAAAGAGAGAAAATGGGCGCTTGGAGAGGATCGAAAGTAAAAACACTCTCTTCTTGTTCGTTTACCGAAAGATTTGGACTAAAAATAATTTGATGTAAGAGCCACACATGATTTGTTTGATAATTATCACGTGGTAGCAATATAAAGTGATATTTTATGTATCGATAATAAGCTGTTAGTTACGTACGGTTACAGATGATTATGTTGAAGGTCTTTTGTGTTTTGTTCCTTATACCTCCATGGGCCGTGTTGGGGCAGCTCAAGGTTGGTTTCTACACTCCAACTTGTCCGAAAGCTGAGACAATCATACAACAAGTAGTCGCAAAGAACCATGCTTTAGACGCCTCCGTCACGCCGGGCTTACTTCGCCTACATTTTCACGATTGCTTTGTTATGGTAAATATCAAACTTCTCTTGAAAAAAAAGTCCTCTAACTTTTGATGGGTTCTTCAAATATCCTTTTTAAAAAGAAAAATGCACGTCTAAATCTAAACACAAACTTGTTCGTGGATTATATAACTGTAATTGATACTTCAACTATATATCGGGTTGAGTTTTTGGTTGAGTTGTCTCGCGAACATGAGTAGGAGTATATATAACATTATTATTGATACTTCAAATATTATTTTTAACTTTTAATTGAGTTGGTTATCAAGCACATTGACATTAGACGTCATTTTATTAGAGATTTGATGGAGAAAAAGGTTAATAATCATATTGAAACATTGTCTGATCATCTTTTAAAGCATAATATTCAAGTAGAAGGAGCAAGAGAAACATGAAACAATACAAGAACATAAATTCAACGAAAATTTATCAAGAGAATCACACAAACAAAAAGTTCATATACACGTCAAGAGACTACGTCTGACCTAAAAATTAGTCTATCAAACTTTAAATTCGATGTGTGTATAAATTACTTTACATTTCTAATCTTTTAATGTAAGGTTTGAACTCATGTGTAAAATTTCTGACAGGGTTGCGACGCGTCCTTGTTAATAGACTCGTCTCCGGACGTGAAGTCGGAGAAGTCCGCCGGGCCGAACTTCACGGTGCGGGGCTACGAGGTGATCGACGAGGCCAAGTCGGCCCTGGAGATCGAGTGCCCGGGCATAGTGTCGTGCGCGGACATCGTGTCGGTGGCCACCCGCGACGCCGTGGCCCTGTCCGGCGGGCCCAAGTTCGACATCCCGACGGGCCGTCGCGACGGGTTCTCCTCCTCCCCGGAGAACGTGAACCTCCCGGGCCCCAGCTCGACCGTCCAAGAGGCGAGCACCATCTTCCTCGAGAAGGGCCTGTCCCTGGAGGACATGGTGGTCCTCCTCGGGGCACACACCGTGGGGATCAGCCACTGCATGTTCTTCATGGACCGCATCACCGGCGACGGCGACCCCGCCCTCGACCCCGCCACCGCCGCGGCGCTGGCGAAGATATGCAACGACCCCGTGCCGGAGAAGCCGTCGGCGTTCCTGGACCAGAACACGACGATGGAGTTCGACAACGAGTACTTCCACCAGCTGATGCAGAAGAAGGGGGTGCTGAAGATTGATCAGAACCTGGAGCAGGACCCGTCGTCGAAGCCGATCGTGACGGAGCTGGCCAACGACCCGGACAGCTTCAGCAAGAAGTTCGCGGAGGCGTTCGTGAAGCTGGCGGCGATCGACTGCCTCGTGGACAAGCAGGGGGAGATCAGGGAGAACTGCAGGGTCTTCAACGACCAGGAGGCCGCCAACGCCGCCACCGCCGCCGAGGAGAACGCGCAGGGCATCGCCGTGCAGGCCGCCAGGGACGACGCCGCCGGGGAAGCGCAGCCTGCTACCAGGAGGCTGCGCTCCGATCTCACTGCGGAAATGGGAATGGGAATGGGAATATCTTAGTTTCACGAGTATTTGCTATATTTGATCGAGTCTGATTTACGTGTACCTACAAAGGCTTGAGAATAATAAAAAAATCATCGTCGTCGTCATCGTCATCGTCATTGTCATTTCGATTGATCTTTGTTTGTGCATAGGTAAGAAATTTGAGACGATTGCTTGATGTGAGCTCATTCGGGTTTGGCATCGACCTCTTTCACTCGTGTTTAAGCTTGCATAGAGATGTCTCAATGTATGTCACGCACCGTTACAGGATCCGTGATATCGGTCAAATTTCGAAAGCCCTATGTGTCCATGGACTGTGTCACGAAGGAGAACATATTGTGCTTACGTGAGACCATGTACGGTCAGTGACGCACTACCTTTAAACAAGACAAAAGCCATTTTTACCTATCGTTTTGGGGATGAGTTCGGATGAGAAATCCACACTTGAGCTAATGTGTCGCGTATATTGGAAGTGTTTGAGGTGAAAATAAAGTTTATATACACATTAAACCTAAGATTCACTTTACTAATCTTTTGGGTCAAGAGTAAAGTGTATAGGTATATGGGCCTCCTCAGTAAAGGCACATGTCTTGAGCGGTTCAAAGTTTATGTTTAGCCAAGTCCAAGAGGGTTAGTGCAAGTTATTGTTTGGGCCAAACCCAGCAGTGGGTCGGTGGAATGGGCCCAGTAAGGCTGAATAGGCCCACGAAGCCGCAATCATAAAAAGACGCGAAGAAAAGAGGCACTTGACAGTGGAGAGACCACAGTCCACATCAAAGCATGCAACTCTATATAATATATGCAGCAAATGAAATGAATTTGGACCAACAGATACAATATTTTACACTGCTTTCTTTCCCACCAAACACCACTCACCTTTGTTCTCCTCTTTTTATTTGCGTTGCTAAGTTTGTTTTATAATCATCGCATTGCATCTCATGGTGGTTAGATATGCTTTAAATTGAATAAGAATATATTGAGGTTAGCTGCCTGATTTGTTATGTTTGTTGAAGAAATTGTAATGTTAAAAAGATTGGCATAATCAAACACGTTGGAATGTTATGTTTTTCGATGGCCTTTTTACGACAAATTGTCACGTTCTACATGATTCTACAACATTACATCACACGTTTTACATGATTCTTCAATTTTGCATGGGTCCATCACGTTCTACAATTTTGCACTACATGTTCTACAGTTCGAACATTTGGACACCCAAATTTGATTTATAGCGAATTTCTTCTCTATTTCTTTTTCTGAAAACACAATTGATAGAGTAAGTTCTTAGTGTTTTTTTTTAATATTACATCGTCTTTTTAAAAAAAATCCTTAATTTTTTTCTCAAAATCTGAATATCGTGTTCATCCTCGAATTTAAAATTTAAACTGAAATCACTTGGAAGTGAGCAGTATTAAACAATACGTCACACAAACAGATATTTTTTAGTGTTCTTGTTCCTTTGTTGCAATTATTGTTTAATGTCCACGTTAAATCGGTCTTGTGATGACATACCACTAACAGATTCACTAAACCTTAGTATTATATAACTATTATCACAAGAACACACGTAACAACTTAAATCAGTCAAAAGTAGTACAAAAGTAGATGTCCGTCATGTAAAGAAGTGCACACCCACCCACAGGTTTCTCAACAACTAAATTAATGGGTCAGGTGGTCGATTTTATTTGTCCTCAACAAATCAGCAACAGATCCATAGTGTACACGAGTGGGTGACACATAAATGGTCAAACTCAGACAAAAAAAAGCTCATTAAAGATCATTCAAAAACAAAAGAGCTCTAAAAGCTCCACCATTTCTTGTCTTATGAAACCCATACAAACCACAACTCAACCTCTGATTCTCTACTTGTCTCTCTCTCTCTCTGCTCTTATGTTTTTCCATATGTGGACATTCAACTAACTCCTCCTATGTACACAAAACATAAGTTACTAGAACTGTGGTGTGAATTAAATCAAGTGGCTCCAACTCCAAGGAAGTCAAAGAAGGCCAGCTTCTGCTTCTTCTGATCCCTCCCATCTTCATTTCCTCCATTGATGGTCTCCACTGACTCTGTTGCTGACACTTCTGAGTTTGAACATGATTGTTGACCCAGGAATGGTGCTCCATGCCCATAAAACTTGTCTGCAACAACATTGTAACATTTAGTCCCAAAACACTCACATGTCAAGTCCAAAACTATCATAAAAGAGTTTATAAACAAATTATACACATTAAACATCATCAACTACTCTACTAATTCAAATGCAGTAAGATGACCAAATACACAGTCTAAAGTCTCACATCAGTTAAAATTAAGTATCTTTTGGGTGAAAAGCGTGCTCTAATGTGTGTATATGTGATGTTCTGGTACAATTCTCAATTAATTCTTCAATCCTATTAATCTCTAATAAATCCCTTATTATTCCTCAGGAGGTCATTTTTGCCCGACTAGCGCCTAGCGTTTTTTAGGACACGGGTTCTCACCAAAACTTTTAAGATTTGGGTTTTTGAGGAAAATACAAGAAACATACCAATCTGTGGTGCCTGAGGTTGTTGTTGTTGTTGCATGTTTGGTGTGAAGAGGCCCAAAATGGGTGCTGTGGCAGAGGAGGGACTGAGGGAGAGATCAGTGCATGTAGATGCAGATTCACCTCTGCTGCTAGAATTGTTGGAGTCAGTAGAAGCATTATTATTGGGGAGAGGAAGAGGAGGAGGAGGAGCATGGGAAGGCTTCCTGGTCCTGAAGACAGTGGAGTGCTGCTCCCTCTGCCTCCTGGCCATGATGACATGCCAATGGTTCTTCACAGCATTGTCAGTCCTCCCAGGGAAGAGCCTTGCAATGATGGCCCATTTGTTACCATACACTCTGTGTGCACCCAACAGCCTCTCCTCTTCCTCCTCACTGAAGGCCCTCCTGTTGATTCTTGGGTCCAGCTGGTTAAACCACCTCAATCTGCAACTCTTGCCTGCAAATCAAATAAAGTTTTGATTTTAAACACCAACCCATTTCTGTAACATGATTCTAATTCCTACCCAGAAAAGGTATTTTCAAAAAAAATGATTTTTTTGAATTTTTTTTACCTGATCTGCCATGGAGATGGTCAGCAATGAGGTTCCAGTTCTGAGGGCCAAACTGGGCCACAAGGTCCTTGAGCTGAGCATCTTCAGCTGGTCTCCAATGGCCTCTAGAGCAGAGCTTGGTGTGGCCATTTCTCACAGAGCTCTTAGCTTGACCCACAAAATGGCCATGGCCATGGGGTGGTGGTGGTGGAGGCAAAAAGTTGAGATTTGTATACCCAAAAAAGCCATTGCAGTCCAAGTCCATGGCCGGAGGGCTCATTTCAGAACAAGAGAACCAAAAAAGAGAACAAACCCAGAAAAGAGAAGTTGAGATGGGCACTGTCTCTTTGATGATGACCTCAGAGATAGACAAAAGTGACAGGGAAGCTCTGTTTTCTGGGCGAGGGGGCTATTGGGGGGAAATGGGAGTGGTAGTTTCAGAGTGTGTAGATTGGATTGATGTTTATGGGCAGAGCAGAGAAATCGAGAAGCGCTCGTGTGGGTGATGGATGGAGGATATTGGGACTCTCTCAAAACATATGCTTTGGGCTCTGTTTTTATTTTTCTGGGAAAATGTTATTGGTTTTGTAGAGGGAAAGGAAAGGAAAACTCTCTCTCTCTCCTTTCTTGGGCTTTGGGGAAAACCAGAATCTGTTGTCTGTTTCTCAACAGCTCCCTTTTTTTGTTATTTTTTTCCCCTCACACTCACAAATGTCAGTTCACTCCATAATTCCCATAATGCCCTTTCTCTGTTTTGTTTTGTTTTGTAATCTACCCATTTCTAAATTCAATCTGAAATTATTTTTTAGTTCATTTTCTTCATTTCGGTAAAAGTAATGCAATACTCGACTATGTACGTTATAAATAAAATGATACTCAACTGTGAAAATATTTTTTTAGAACATGTTGAATGAGTGTTGATATTGAACGTGTTTAAATCAGTTTGTAGGATGATTTATTGATTGAGTGAGTTAAAGTGTTGAAATATAACAAGGGAACTGAGATTTTTTGTTAGAACAAATTGACATATAATAAATTACACAAATTAGATTATTAAATAATGTAATCATCACTCCTAAGCACACCACCTGCAAGCTCTCTTGCATGTGTCAATCTGCATTAAATTTAAAGTTTTTAGTTGTTTTTAACTGAAAGTGCAACTCCAAATCTTTTGACACGATAATTTAACACCTTTTTTGGTTAAAAACAAGAACTCAAAATTTTCCATAATTTATGGTAAGAGATTACAATTTTTTATGACATCTCACCCAGAGAGGTAACTTAATTTTATTGAATTTATGAAAAAAATATGTACTATAAACATTTTTATTAATTTCCATAAGTTAATGTAACTTCACTCTAATAAACTATAAACTAGCAAGCAAGCACGCTATTATTTTGATTAAAATTAAAATGACTTTTATCTATACAAATCTGATGATATGCTTGTAAATATCTATTTTATACTTTACGGTTAAAACTGCTCCCACTTACAAGTTAATTAATTTCTTAAATCTAAAATTAAGTGCTTTTCCTTTTGTTATGACTCACTTAAATCCCCTCCCTTTGTGTTTTCTTGATTAATTTTTTGGGTAATTTATTATATTAACTAAACATGATAAACCAACAAACATCAACCGTTATTACTCTTTTCTTCTTAATCTTTTTGACTGTTGAGGTATTGTCTCACTTCTTTTTTCTTTATAAAATGTTCTATACCGTCTTTTGTATTTTCTAATGACACGCAACATCATCACATTTTGGCCTTAATTATCAAACCCTGAAATAACACGAAATGGTCGAAAGTGTTTGAGTTCCACTTCTACGGGATTTGGCCGTATATGCACTACTGGATTTCTGTTTATCCCCGACCAACTCAAATAGAGTTGGTCGGGAAAGAGGTAGTTTTGCCTACCAACGTGGATTAATTGAGACTGTTATAACTTTTTTCGACTAACTTTGGTATCTGCCGATAATGAAAGGGCAAAACAATGCTATATATTGAGTCGAAAAAATTACTTCTTTCCCAATTAACTTATGGTCGGAATGTCAATTCCCGACCGAGTTTAATACTTTTCTCCACCAACTTAGTTCCTAGGGGCAAACCTAATTTTTAGTAGTGTCTGTAATGAAAAATAATTAATCAAATCATTTTGATTTGCATTGTAACATTATATATAGGGATAATTACACTTTGCCCATGCTAAAATGATCATTTTTACATTTTACTACAATTAAAAAAAAATTTACATTTTACTATCTCTAATTGCGTTTTTTTACACTTTGCCCTAACAGTGTTAGATTTTGGATGGAAATTTTCATTTTATAACAAAAAGACCAAAATACCCTTAGAGTTTTCTTCCCTAATTAAGATCAACCTCCACTCAAATCCGGTCATACCCGGTTTAATTATTAATAATTCAAATAGTATTAATCAATAATTAAAATAATATTATTTATTAATAATATATTGAAACATTCGAATTACACGACTCTTTCATACGAACTCCATTTCAGGCTGATGGTGTGTCAAATCGAAGAAAATCGAAAGATCAACAACTTTAATGAAAGATTTATTTATTAAAACTTAATATTATTTTGATATTTAATAATTAAAATTATTAATTATTAATAATATGGTGAAACTTTTGAATGACATAACTCACTCATACGAGCTTTGTTTCGGGCTCATAATATATCAAATCGAATCAAATCATAAATTCATTTCGAAGAAATAAGTTTTTGTCTAAAATTTCATCCAACGACGACAAATTTTTTAATCTTTAAAAAAATTCGTCTAACATTTACCAGTGTTAGAGCAAAATGTTAAAAAAAGTTATTAATAATTAATTATTTATATTTTTGGTAATAATTATTTATCACGTAAGATTAAATCAATTATTAATAATATATAGACAAATACTTCTTTCTTCAAAGTTGTTGACTTCCAATTCATTTTGATTTGATATAATATATGAGCCCGAAACAAAACTCGTACGAGAGAGTTATGCTATTTGAAAGTTTTAATATACTATTTATTATTATTATTATTATTATTATTACTACTATTAATTGATATTATTTTAATAAATAATAATTAATTTACTTTTAATTTTAATTATTAAAATTTTATAACTGAAAAAATGATTTTCTTTTATTTTTATTAAATAATTATAAATAATAATATTTTTTTATCAATAAATATTATTAATATAAATTATATATTATTAATAAATATTATAATTTGATGAATAATGGCATCAATTTGAAATTTTGATTAATAATTGAGGGCAATTTCGATTTTTCATACAACATTAAAATTTTTCATCCAAAATCTAACACCGTTAGTGTAAAGTGTAAAAAATACGCAATTAACTGTTGTAAAATGTAAACTTTTTTTTTAATTGTAATAAAATGTAAAATCGGTTATTTTAGCATGGGTAAAGTGTAATTACTTCTTATATATATATATTGGCCCAAATAACTTTAGGTAAAAGTAGTGTATAATTACGGAGGGTTTGCTGAACAAGTTTATCTTGAGGTCATGATTGATTGCCATATATCTTGTCAGTAATAAAAATAAAAATAAAAAGATGAGAAGTTTGATTCTGGAGAGAAAGATCTCGTTTTCATTGCCCCGAATCTTACTAACAGATGAGAGATGATACCAATAATGATGACCCTCTCCACCGACCTCACCTCCATATATTTCTTTTCAAGAAATTGTAAAGATAATTAATAATTTCGCTTAAATACACTTACTATATATTAATTCTTAGATTGATCACCGAAGTGGGAACATTTGAAAATTTGAAATTAAAGTGGCAACATTTAAAATTTTAAAAAATAAATGAGAATAATTAAAAAAAAAGTGTTTGTACAAAACTTTTTTAAGGCAATATACAAAAATAAAAAAAATTAAGTGATCTATTTAAGAATCGAAACGCGACAGAACTATTCCGACATTTTATCATGTAGACTATCAAACGCGATTTAGTAAACTAACATATTAAAAATAATTTGATTTTTTTAAGTCATAGATACCCGGTACAAGTTTGAAGACTAGCCTGAAAGTAAATTTTATTTTTAAACTTTTTAATGTAAGGGTATTTTTGTCATTTTTATAAAATTAAACAAAAGGATTAATTTGAGACGTGAATTTGTAGCATATGAATTCATAATATACATTTATGTTTAAAGGGTGTAAGTAAAAATTCGAATTATCCATATAATTACCCTTTGAAACAAGTAGATATATTCTTGAAAAGAAAACAATTTATTATTGAGATTATTAGGAAAGAGAGAGGGATAGTACGTGGAGCCGCACACGTGTGGCATGTGTTTGTATCTGATCCGCGATCATCATGATCAGGAGTGACGACCAGAGTCGCATGTCTCATGTACATGTTTTTGTGTTTTTGTTTTTGGTTTCGGTTCCAACAACTCTGAGTAGCGAGAGCAAGCACTGTGTCTTTAGTTTTGTCACCATTATTACATGCTTTTGCACTGCATCACTATCGCTTCCTGTTTTTGATTCTTTTGTTTTCACTAAAACCATTTCCAGCTTTTCCTTTTTCAATCAGCAACACCCAATGCTATCATGAGGCTCAAGGGGGGCTTCACACGTGCGGCTCGATCCTAGCCCACCACGTGTACGGTCGGCCTTGAGAACAATTAATTATAGTTGATTTACGTGTGTTTTAGTTAAGTGCAGTTATGAAAATTATGGAGAATCACAATAGGCGTGAAAATTATAAAAATCAATAAAGGGAGGTCGTGTGATAAATGGATTGGTTTTCATATTGATGTTAAGAGAGTGGTGTAATAAGAGGGTTGGGTGGATAGTGGCGTAGTCCAGCGATGACACGACAAGATTTTAACGAATAGATAGCTTCTAGATTATGGTAGATCAACGGTGTCTATAACTAATGAAACCCCTAAAATGGCCGGAAAATCATTTTGGCGGTCGCGCCACGTGTCCTTCATTGCCACGTCATCACGCGCACTACACAGCGCCTTCAGTGAATCTCACGGTTTTCACGGCCTGATACATATTTTTTTTCTCCGTGTGTATATATATATATATATATATATATATATGTCTTGTCATTCAAAGAAAGAAAATATTCAAATATTGCGTGATAATTTAATTTTTCAACTAATAAATTAAGTGATAATATTTATCCATATTTCAAATATTTAAGTTTATTTCATCAACTTTAAAATCGGCTCTTCAAAATCTCAAACTCAATCAGTTTTAGCTTTCTGGATTCAATATTTTTTTTCAAACTTATATTTGTCTTCTTTTATGCAAATGGATTCAAATATTTGACCATCAAAATAATATATAAAGTAGTAGTGTGTTCGTTGATGGAACCATATCGCAAACAAATAATAAAATGAGCGCTCGAAAAAGCAAGATTAATGAGTTAGGTTCCTTTTAATAAAAGACAACAATATATAGAAAAAGCAATCTTTGTTGAAAAGAGAGAGGACATCACACTTCTTCATTGAACTCTCTTTTTTTCCACCAACAACACTTTGTAGTAATCAGTATTTTAAAATTAAGCTTAATGGTCACTTAGGCTATAACACATATTAAATTCTGTATAATCAGACAATTTAAATCGGTTAGACAAGTAGAGGAGGGTGGAGACAAATTTTGATATTTTAATAAAAATAAATTCTTTTAAAAATAAAGTAATTTATACTAATATGTATTTTTATTAGTATTTAAAGGTTAGATATGTCAGGAATATTAAAATAATGAGTTCTCTGTCTTAAATATTGATTTTTATATGATATGATTCATAATTTTATTTTTATTTTAACAACAAAGTTTTGCATATCGAAGTGATACTTAAAATAATACAGAAATTATCCCCAAAAAGATATATATAAAAATTAACGACATTAATAAAAAAAAGAAAATTTTAAGTGTCTTGCAAAATAGAAAATGAAAAAAACTTTAAATAACATATTTGATAATTCGAACTATTCACGTGTACTTGGGTGCAATAATTGCAAATAATAATTAATTGATTTCAATTTAGTTTCACTGATTTTATTATTATTTAAGATGGGTCACTTGCTTGAAAACCTAATAAAAAAGAGACGGGATTAACTAAAAGTATAATAATAATTAAATAAATACGATAATAAATAGGGTAAATCAGAAGGAATGGTTTGTACGTAGAGTTAGATGCGTATCTATGCCGTTAGCAAACGATTTATGAACCCACCAATTTATATTAGAAAACTTATGAGATTCCACCAAAATAATATAAATAAAATAAATGTTAAAAAAATTATCTCCCTAACTTTGTTTTATATGTAAAGTTCAAAAGATAGGGCTAATTTGCTTATTGTCAGCTCATATTAATAAGGAGAAATTACGCTTTAGTACAATTAAAAAACGTTGAGACTAGAAAAATTAAGGAGAAATTACGCTTTTGATAGAAAAATTTAAGTTTGTTATCAAACACAATAGAATAATTAAAATTTGGTATGAGTGGCGAGTCAAAGTTAAAAAAATAGAGTTTTAAGTATATCAAATTATCATTCATTTATAATAACCACTAAATTATATTAATTTATACATTTGAAAACTAATATGAGGGCGTCATGTAGTAGGGGGTCATGGTTCATACCATACTCCATAAATAAAACATATAAGGGAAGTGGTATAACTAATAGCAGTGACGTTAAATTATTTTCCGCGCCGGCCAGCTCAGTGCTACGTGTTTGCACATGGCAGCGCAGCGCGTCGCCACATGTCATCTCCACACTGGTTCTCAGTGCTCTCACACAGTGGTTTGGTTCTCACCAGATTTCTCCTATACATGTATGCATATATATATATATATATATATATATATATATATATATATATACCGTGCTACACAATTTAACTATGTAGTATCATGAGTCTTTACTTCAACACTCTCCTTCACGGGTATCCTTGTTTACACGTGGGTCATAATTAGACTGAACTTCTGGATATGGCTCGGAGAGTCCACATGGGCGTAGGCACGGGGAACCAACAACACAGACCCAAATCAACATGCTTCTGATACCATGTAAAACTGGGCCGTGTGTATTGAGTCGGAATCCACAACTAAAAGCATAAACTTATTAATGGAGTTTGACTCTTTTCTTTATATACACTAATTTTAATTTCAATTCTTTCGATTGTGAGATTAACTTAACTTTTCACTCTCATGCCCATGTATACATGTGGCTTATTTCATTTTGACGCTCGTGTACGCATAAACATTTACTTCAACATTTTTCTTTATCTCGTAAATATATATTTCTTTCATCAAGAAAAGCGATCAAACATTTTCTATTTCTATTGCTCCGTTATTATAAAAGAGTTTTGTTATGAAATGTTATTTAATTATATATGTCTATGACTTTTAGTATCCAAAATGCGTATTTTCGAAAAACTTATGCTCAGCCATCTTTTTCCAGTGTGACAACATGTATATAAATAAACAATATATATTACTAAGTTACATAGTAGATTGTTATGGTTCATTCTCTCTTATTATACTTAATCAAGAACAAGAATATATTCTGTGCTATATATGTTAGTTATGAACTATAAATTAATGTATTAAAATATTTTAATCATATGTGGTTGGTATATAACTAACTACCTTTGTAATCATCTACATACATCTCGATAGAATAACTAATAACTAATAACTGAAATGATGAAAACAAACTCACCCTTATTATTAGGACATAGATCATGTCGACTCCAACTTATAAGGAAATGTTTCTTGTGCACATGTCACTCTGGTTTTTGTTTTGTGATTCCGAAGAAAACAATGTGTCCCATAAATACATATAAAGACGAAACATAGATTTCATGGCTTAATATACATAACTAATATACAATATTAGTTAGTTATTTGGTGGAATTTAACTGTTTTTTTTGTAATAGTTAGGTGATGCCAAGTAATTGCATCTCAATGAAACGGCTATTTCTTGTTAACAGTACGATGACAAGTTTATATTCAAATATATATTTTATTTTAGAAAATATATATGGTGACAATCGAGCGATCGAGATATCAAACTAACTCAATTAGACTCATTCATAACTCCAAAAACTGTTAATTATTGTTATTAGTGCAACAGCTATTTCCTATGTATGCAATGGAGAGTAGGTGAATGTGTATTAATTGCACCGATCCACCTCAATTTTTATCAATATTGACGATGAATCGGTCACATCATATTCATACCCAACAACGTTTCAATGTCATGTATTTATTTATTTGAACATCTAAACCCAACATAATTGTTTTTATATGTTCCTACGGTTTTTTTGAAACATAACGACTAACTGCTTATTTATTACTGCAAGTCGTTACATATATAGTACAATAGTTAAAGCAAATTAGAAGTAAATCAGTATGAAAAAACTCAACTAGAGCTCATATGGGTTATGCCTACCATAAAATGAGCAGCATGAATATTTAATTGACGGACATACTAATATTACAGTACTCAAAAGAATCAAACAACACAAAACAAATCATTCAGCATGTGATCACAACACATCTCTATTCCACTAAGAACTTAAATTGTGTATGAAATATTAATTAGTTGATCTTAATAATGTGTAATATATTGTAATAAGTTTTGACATATATATTTTAGTATTAGATGACCAACTCAACTAAAAGGTTATGCTGATAGTTGAAAAATCAATTATAGTTTTATATTCTAAAGCACGTCCTTACGGACAAGCCTGTTTTTAGGTTTGAGCGTGCACCTTTTAGATGAAAAGATTAAGGAGCCCATTAGAAGTTAGGGGTTGATGGAGACCCATTTACAATAAGAATAGAGTATTTTTGACAAATATAGAATAAAGAGTAATAGAAATAAATTTTTGCATATTCTGAGATTCGAAATCATGTTCACGAGTTACAATAGCATATTAGAGGATCAAAGCAACTAAAAACTTAAGCTCATAGTTAAATGACTAATTATAATTTTATACCCTAACATTTAAGACATGGTTTAGTAAAAAGTGGATAGTAAATAGTATTGAAAGTTTCGAACTCCTAACCACTAGTCAGTAAAGTCTCCTTAAACTACTCATGCACAGTTAGTTAACAAATTGTAGTGAAAATTAGTGCATGACTATTTAATGTTTGATTAATATATATACTAAAAGTATATAAAAATATTAAAAAGAGACTTGTTTCTAAAATACCAAAAAATATTATGCAATTGTCACTTAGAAAAAACCGTTGAAGAGCCATTCGATGTCAAAAACTCAGTCTCTTGTTTTAAACAACATTGCATTTACATGGCCCTACCTATACCTATCAATTTTGGAAACGAATAATCACTTGTTTTATTTTTTTTTTGGGAAAAAACAAACAAATAGAATAAAATTTAAATTATATATAAATGTGACCGTTATTGAGAAACTGATGCATGCTCTGGTTAGTTATGTTCTAAAAGCTAAGGGTTAGTTAATCAAATTAAATAGTATTATCAGCAATTAAAATAAAGTTTTAATGGGCTTAGTTAACGACCAAGATGTCGATATCTAGTCTCTTGTTCTTGTCATCATATATTACAGGTTAATTATATTTTCAAGAATCTGGTCTGACCTGAAAAAATTAATTAAGCTACTTAATTATACCCTTGAATTCTCGATAATGTCGGGCACATTATTCTGTTTTTAAATTATGTACCCTTTCGGCTTATAATTAGGTTGATAAAGTTATTTTTTATTCTTTATAGAGATAATAAATAGATTTGGCGCATGTACAAACATGGTGGAAATATTTGAATGTCTGAACCGGTAGAATGTTTAGTGCAAAATGATAGTTAGGGATTGACTTCTGCAGAATGTATAGTGCAAAATGGTATAACGTGATTAACCCGACAGAACCGTAAAAATTGTTGCCACATGTCGCTCACTGGGACAACGCACATTCAGATCTTCAACGATCCAACGATTGTAGCATGTTCGGACGTTTCACGGCCATTTGTAGCGGAGTGCATTCTACGTTCAACATGCATATAGTTTGTAAAACCCAAAAGTAAATATTATTAATAATGAAAATTCAAATGCTAAAATAACTCAGCAGATATATATGCAGCAGATCATGGACGAGCCCAATATCAATGAAACCAATTCCAGGCCATATTAATGTTAGCCCATTGGGCCTGCCCATGAGCATCTTGATATGTCATCACTGCTCCCAATAATAACATATTCATAATTACAACACAGTGTTAGGGGTGGACACTTTTTACCCAAAACCGAAACCGAACCGGAATCCAAACTAAAACCGAACTGAAGAATTGAGAACCGTGGGTATCGGATCGGATTTGGATTTCAAAATTGAGAACCGAATCAATTCGGTTCGGTTCTAGTTCTAAGAGCGTAGAACCGCTAATTAACCGTTTCGAAACCGAATCGATTTTGGGGGTTTTAATTAATATTTTTTGTATTATAATTTTATGTTTTAGCCTAAAAAGAGTTTAAATATGTATAATTTTCACAATAAATTGAACAATGTTTTAATATCACATTAATTTGATCTAATTAAGCAAAACTATACAACTATATTAGAGAACCGGACTCTTAATTTCACAATTAATCATTCAATTGGGTCTAATTGAGTAGAACCGAGAACCGCACCACAGAACCGGGCCCAAAACCGAGCCGAAACCGACTTATCGGGTCCGAATTTGGGTCTCCAAAATGAAGAATCGATTGATTGGGTCCAGTCCAGTTCTGACCAGTTCGGTCCGGTTCCGGAACCGTGCCCAGCCCTGCATATTGTTCTCTGATTTTTAGTGATGCAAATTGCAATGCTAATCAGTACTTGCACAAAACAATATTAATTGTAATGCAATATCTACTTTAAGATGTTAGAAAAATATAATCAGCTAGTCCTCTTTCATGCAGCCCTTGTTGGTGAACTGCATGAATTATAATAATATTTCATTATTGTGGAATTTGCAAATTTAATTTTCAATTAAAATTTAGAAATATGTAAGATATTTTAAGAGGTGTGAGAGATATAATAACCTATGGGCCCCATATCCCAAAAGAGTCGAGTTTCATATTAAAATCAGAAGTAAAATGTTGTTATCTTGTCGAGAGAATGGTGTAACAAGGGGACGGATAGATCGTGGAAGATTTCGGCGGCGGTGCATGGACGAATGGAGGTGCGTGAGCGAGATTCTGGCGACGAGCTTATGAATTCTAGAAAATTGACGGCGTTTGAAACTGATGGAACCGGCGGTGAGAACCCAAAGTAACTAGAAATATTTCACATGATCGCGTGCGAGTCACGTGTCCTCCACCGCCACTTCAGCGCGCGAGCCATGTGGCACCCCTCTGGTGGTTCTCACGAGCTGGTGAGATTCTTACTAAATTATCTCTCTACATATATTTTTATTTTTTTGATTTAAAGATAAAAATTTACTTAATATATATATTTTTAAAAACGATTGTAAACATATTTATTTATTTTTTAAGAAAATTAATCTAACATTAATTTTTATTTTTATTTAATACGATTGAATTCTTGGTGAATCCTCTTTTATATATTATATTTTCAACTCTTACAAAATTATTTATCATTGAAAATTAAAGTTCAATAATATGGCATGAAACCCACCAAATTGGTATCGTTCATAACAGAGCTTCGCTTCGCTATTCACTCTTTCCTTCTCTTCCAATACCCATTTGCACTGCACATAAATTCAAAAATAGGAGCAACAAAAACCCATTTTCCTCTCAAACCCATTTCCCTGATTCGTTCCTTCTTCTCAAATCTGTATAGAAACCTACCATGGACATGAACTTGTTACAGGCACCTGAAAACCAGATCATTCTGGGCGTTGCAGTGGCTCTTGTGGCCATTGTGATCGGTGCTATCTATATATTTTCCTCCAACAAGCCCAAAGGTATATATAGCTTCCTTTGATTTCACTCCCAGCTCTTCTTTACCTGTCCAGTCTTTACTTTAACATTTCCCTTTTGAAAAAAAATGGTCTTGGGATTGTTTAAGCAGAGTATTCTTACTTTTGGGTAATGGGTAATCAGGATTTGTTGTTATTATTAGTTTTGATGTTGGTATTTCTGATACTATAAGTTTGGATGCAGGTTGTGAAAGTTGCTGGATTTGTGCATTTGTTGTTAATTTCTTCAATTATATTATGCTTCAATTCTATTTTTGAGCAAGTGATAGTGGTTGATGTGAAGATGGTGACATTGAAAGATATGAACTTTAGCTTCTTCGCTTCACTTGATTATGTAGAAAACCCAAAATGTCTTCCATCTTTTTTTTGGGTCTAGTTTCTTTCTGTGGGGTCTCTGATCTGTTTTTGTGATGGTTGATTTATGTTCCTATCTTGTGCGGCCTTTTACTAGGTTTATGTTACCTGCATTGCATGTCGCGGTAATTCTCGGTCAAATGATCTGCGAGGTTCATGATTAGTTGTTTTCATGCTTCATTTACGATGTTTGAAGTGTTTATGCTTTACTTAATTTGTTCTCGAACTCTTTCAACATCCTAAGGCGGATAGTTATCAATTGTTATGTATATTATTTTCCAAGTTACGGTGAATATTGGACTGTAGGTGTATTTATAGTTCTATTTATTGCTCTTGGTTTATATGATTTTAGTGAATAAGCTGATAAACAAGCTTGCTTAAGCTTGAAAACCAGTAAGGACAAGTATATCTGATTATGCTTAGATTCAAAATCTGAATACTCTTTAGTTCTAGTTCGAGTTTGGCTTGATATCAAGCAAAGACTTAGCTCAACGCGGTTGATTTATTCCTTTGCTAGATTATAGCTTTTCCAAACTTCTGAAATCATTAATAGTTATATTTGTCTTTGAAGTCTCTGTTGATCTTATACAATTATTTCATTTGTACATCAACTAGCTAACATCAAGTGTGTGGTTGATGCAGGCTGCTTAGATCCCGAAACTTTCAGGGAGTTCAAACTTGTCAAGCGCACACATCTGAGCCACAATGTTGCAAAGTTTAAGTTTGAACTACCCGCACCCACTTCAGTATTGGGTTTGCCTATTGGACAGCACATAAGCTGTAGGTATGACAACCAGCTTGATGTTGAATCTTTATATAATAGTTATGATGTTATTGACTAATGCAAATGATTGAGCGTGATGCTCATAATTCGGATGGAACATCAAATTTTTTGCCTTTTTTTATTTTGGTTATTTCTTCCGTCTTGTTTGCTTTTCTTATCGGTTACTTTCTTAATAGGGGAAAGGATATTGAAGGTGAAGAAGTTATTAAAGCATATACCCCAACTACTTTAGATTCAGACGTTGGACACTTTGAGTTGGTTATTAAGGTATGTATTTGGAAGTCTTCACCTATGTATTTGACTTTACCGGGTTTACTTACCCGTGCTTGGTTTTGTATTGATGTTGTGCTTTCGCTCGTGGTTAGATGTATCCACAAGGAAGAATGTCACACCATTTTCGGGAGATGCGGGTCGGTGATTACCTAGCTGTAAAGGGACCCAAGGTACATGCTCTCTTTGCATATTAATATGTTATTAACAATGTACTTTTGTCAGCGTTCTTGTTATCAAATCCTTCATGTGGTTCTGTGCAAGCATTCACGTTTCATTGTTGTGCCTTATGATATCTGCAATTTATAAACACGAATAGTAGATATATGATGTTATGGCTGCTAGACATCTACTGATCTGAAGAATTCAATGTCTTAGTCATTATATAATTGGTTCAGCATTACTCACGGAAAAAGCTAGATACAGAAGCTCTCTATTACACATGACTCCATGATTCTGTTGTTTATACTTCATAAATTCCGTAGTTGCAGGAGTTGTGTAAAGTGGCGTTCCAATTCTTGGAACCTCCGTGATTCCATCTTTTGAATTTTGTATGGTTTTCTGTATTTTGTGTATGTCATGTAAGTTGTTAGTAATATCAAGGTACCTAATTACTCTATTATCGATGACTCTACAACATTGGTCAATGTTCATGTTGCATTCAGTTATGTACTTCATCGCATAAGCATCACTTTGATTGATTTTTCGCAATTATATTTATTTATTTTAATTTCAAGTAACGAGCTGTTCTCAAATTTGATTTTAAATTGATGGATATAAATTGTGTAACATGCAATGTGATTGACATCATTTTCTGTGAAGCAGGCTGCTAGTACACTCCTATATGCAATCCCTACCAACTACATAGCTCGTTGAAATAAAGCAAATGCACGAAATAACTTTGTATTGCCAACCGTGCAATTGGTAATCTAATCGGCATTACGAAATGATTCTGACCTGTGCTTTTCCTGTACGAAAACTATTGCCAGGGACGTTTCAGGTACCAACCTGGCCAGGTTAGAGCGTTCGGGATGCTTGCTGGAGGATCTGGCATTACTCCAATGTTCCAAGTGTGTTTTTTAGGATTCTTGTCTTTCAGATAGTTTCAACCTTAATTCATTAAATATTAATATGTTCTTTTGTCCGCTTAGGTTGCTAGAGCTATATTAGAAAACCCGAAGGACAAAACGAATGTGCACCTTATTTACGCCAATGTTACATACGAGGACATTCTTCTAAAGGTAATTGTCACTCTTCTATCTCTTCCCGGTTCTCTATTACAAGCAGACACTTATTTTGGAACTGAGGGTATAGTTTTCCACGGATTGTATAAAAATGGCGGATGCAACATGATTGGTTGAGAATTGGATGTGTGGTTGACTGACTCAAAACTTACCAAATCAATTCATGTTGATAATATGCAGGAACAATTGGATAGCCTTGCCTCAAAGTACCCGGGACGCTTCAACATATATTATGTTCTGAATCAGGTTTAGTTTATTTTCTAACCATCGGCCAAACCTCAAAATTTTTAATTTCCATCTAATTTTGATGAACTCAATTCTCTGGTTCAACAATGTTACATTTTTCAGCCTCCTGAGGTATGGGATGGTGGCGTCGGCTTTGTATCTACAGAAATGATCCAAAACCACTGCCCTGCCCCGGCGTCTGATATCCAGGTCGATCTTTGAACTACTAGTTATGTTCCGTTACTGTATTGTGTGGTTCTTCGTGTTTATGTTTTTACCGAGTTAAGGTTTGGTCGTGCAGATTCTGAGATGCGGACCGCCACCTATGAACAAGGCCATGGCGGCTCACCTGGAAGCTCTTGCATACACATCGGAGATGCAGTTCAAGTTTTAAGGATTGAGCATTTTGATATCCAACAAGAATAAACCTTTTACATAAATTGCGCGTTTGAGTCAGATTTTTCGGGTTCAAATTTTCATGTCATTTTATTGGATTGTTAAGAGTTATGTAAACACCTTCTCCAGTGAGCCTGCGAGGAGGTTTGTGAACATACATGGTTGTCTATTGTCTATCGCAGGTGGCGAGTTATTTGTCGGGTCCTCAGGTGCAATTGTCTAGTCCGTCGTGTGTGTTAAGGATGTAATTTTTTATGAGGCTTAATGAGTATTTTCTTGTTCTTCTAAAATAATCTCTTTATACTGTTTAGATTTTAAAAATATTCTATGTTTGTTTTCGAGGGAACACTACAGTACCCAGAAATTGAATATCACACGATCACCTTGGAATGGTGGGAAGAGTTTTATGAGTAAAAATAAGGTTCATGCAACTTTAAAAATCAAAATTCTATGTTTTAAGGGAAGAAATGTCACAACAACCTAAAGTTTCAAAAAAAAATTAGTTAGTTCGAGGTTTAAATAAAATTATAAAGTTCAATTGAGTTAGGCTTAAAATTTATATTTTAATTATATTGAATAAAGATATATTAATTAATTAAATAATTAATGAACTAGTTTGTGAATTTATTACATCTTAAAAGTTTTTTCTAACTTAAAATTAATATATAACTTGAATTCGAATTAAGCATTGAATGAATAATGTTTGATGTTTGATAGAGACTCAACTCAGGTATATCATGGAGGATGGAGCTGTGAATGAAAATGAATTTTTTTGTTATGTATTTTTTATATGAAAAAGTAGGGGTATCTATTTCAAACTAAAAATCGAGACCGAATGAAGAAACAGATCGAACCAAAAAAAATAAAATCAAAAGTCATGAATTAAAGTAAAGTTATGAATTAGTTTTAAGTTAACCAGTCAATTTTAGTTCATATACGGGTATAATAAAAAATCATTGGCTAACCAGATAAATCGAACCGAAATTTAAGTTTAATGTTCACACATATTTTTAATTATTATTAGATTGAATGGATAAAAAAATTGGACCTATATATCAGGCTCATAAAAATTGGTTGGTTCGATTTAAACTAAAAAGTAAACCACTTTTTAGTGGTTAAAAATCGATCACTCTATTATACTCGATTTTGGTTATAGTTCTAAAAATTGTAAAACAAAAATTCTCGATTTGGTTCGACATTTGACCTTTTAGTTCGGTTAACCGGGACATGGCCAACCCTAAACAAAAAGATACAAAGTACCGTTTAGACTGAAAAATATACTTCCAAAAAATTATTCTAAACTTTATGTACATGAATCAATGATTAAAATCCAGTTATTCAAGTACTAGAAATAGAATTAGATAGTGTTGAAAAATTTTATTTTAAAAAACAAATATTTTTATTTTGAGGAGGATAAAGGTGAAGGGTCAATCCAAAACCTCCCTAAAACCTCAATTGAGAAATGGCGGTTTTATCCACTCTTCAGCTTCATCTTCTTCCTCCTCCTTCGCTCGCATCTTCTCCGAGGCCTCACCGTCTCGCAGCCTTCAATCCCCCAAATAGAGTGTCCATTCATGGCCTGCTCCCCAGAAAACTCGCCCCCATTGTCTCCGCCGCCGCTTCCTCGCTCTCCGTCGCCACCGAGGACGACGTCGACACCGTCAACATTGCCGATGACGTTACCCAGGTTCTGTTTCTTTGTTTACTTGTAGAAATTGATGTACCCTTTGAGTTTTTTCGTGGAAAGTTTTCATTTTTATGCTCGCAAGTTGCATACGAGTATCTGAACTGCTGAGATTTGAAGTGGGTTTGTGGAATTGAGGGTATATTGTGGTTTTCTGATATGGGTTTGTTTCTCGAAGTTGTTCAATTTTTGGGTTGCAGAGCAAGCAGCTGGAGAAATCTATATATGGCTGTTGATAAGATTTGAGGAGTCATTATGGAAAATCAAAATTAGTTATGTCTTGAGAAAAAGGGAGAAAGGAATGAAATTTTTTTCCTTTTGTATGATAATTCAACATGCATCGATTTCTAATTGCTTCAACAACAATGAAGACTGAGTGATGTGGAATTAGGGGATATGTGTAATTTTGGAAGTGTTTATTTTGGATACTTTCATCGGATGCGCCTCATTGTTTGAAGTTCGATGGCTGTTTTAGTACTTAAGAATACATAGCATAGACTTCAGAATCCATGTGGCTCATAACTATATCTCAAATGGGGAAATGCGGTTTTCATTTGAATTGTCTTGAACTGAAAGCTAAGAACATGATAACCAATATGGTTTCACCTCTTAAATCACAGTTAGTGGCAATATCACAAAACACAGTGTCTCTAAGCTTGTAGTTTTAAGTGTTGTTTTCTAATGATTCAGAAACTGATCTGAAACTAAACTTTTTAGTTGTTGACCCTTAATCTGATCTTGTACTGTAGACCCTCCATTAATTTAGCCATCGGATCTAATTCTGGGCAGTCTCAGTTACTTGAATCTGGACATTACATCGTGCAATAGTAGGAAACAGTATTTGTCATCATAAGAAGTCCTTTCATATTTCTACTTTCAATTCTTGTAAAAAAATTGAATTATTCTCATAAGAATATATTATTTTTCTTCAAAATGAAATATAGGATGGGATGGAGTGGGGGAATGGATCTTTAGTATAAATTACTGCTTACATTTGCATAATCGCCTGCCTATCAATCTGTGTGTTCTTTGAGACCTTGACTGACTTGAGAACTTCTGATAAATTCATATAGTTGATTGGTAGTACGCCAATGGTATATCTCAACAAAGTTACAAAAGGCTGTGTAGCAAATATTGCTGCAAAACTCGAATCTTTGGAACCTTGCCGAAGTGTCAAAGATAGGTAACCTGCTATGTTTTGTTAGTTGTACAGACTCCTCTTGACTAAGAGAATATATATTGCAAATGAACTGATTTATCCGTATGTCATTATTGTGTTCCAGAATTGGTTATAGCATGATATCTGATGCTGAGGAAAGAGGAGCTATTTCCCCTGGGAAGGTTGGCCTTGCTTTTATTTATTTATTTTTGTGATTATGAACTGCGTATATCATCTTTTTTCATTTGGGTGTGTATTCATAGTTTATGGAAGTAACATAACACATTGTTTCCTCGATGTTTACGTGTAGACTACATTAGTTGAACCAACAAGTGGCAACACTGGACTTGCTATTGCGTTTGTGGCAGCAGTTAAGGGGTATAAAGTTATAGTGACCATGCCTGCATCTGTAGATCTGGAAAGGAGAATCCTTGTACGAGCATTTGGAGCCGAAGTTGTTTTGACTGACCCCGAGAAAGGTCTGAAAGGGGCTGTTGAGAAAGCCAAAGAAATTGCTTACAGCATGTCGAATGCTTACTTGTTCGAACAATTTGATAACATGGCAAATACAAAGGTTATTCACATTTATTATTCCGTTCGTCATGCCTGTATTATCGTTCCAGAAAATATTCTATCTGATCCTAGTCCACTTGCTTGAACTACAGATTCACTTTGAAACAACAGGGCCAGAAATCTGGGAGGATACTATGGGTCATGTTGACATATTTGTTTCTGGAATTGGAACTGGTGGTACTATTACAGGCACCGGGCGCTACTTGAAGACATTGAACCCAGTTGTGCAGGTCATTATTATATGTTTTATGAGGAAGTTTAATGGTGTGATGCATAGATTAGTCTCAAATAATCCATTTCGTTATGCCAAAATTCTAAAGATTTCTCTTTAGTTTGTAGAGAAGTACGATTTTAATTTCAGTTGTAATCTCATGCATTTAGTATCTTTTTTAGGCCATCGAGATATTTTGTTTAGCTTACATGCTTATTTCATTATGTTTAAGAGCTTAGGTCTTAAGTCAAAACAGAGTACAACATTACTTCCGGTCATAGTTTAAAAATTACTTTCGATGAAGCCCATAAGTTACTTTCAAGTTCTACTTTTGTCAATTGGTATAGTCTCAACCATAAGCTTAAAACGTAAGCTTTATGGTCCTTCGTGATATCTACTTATGTAATTATGAATAGCACTGAAACTATTAGGTATAGTGGAACCACTAATTTAAATCAATATTTCTTTAAGAATGGCTTCACATGCATCTGAATTCTCCGACATTCCGGTGCAAGATTTTTCCAAATTGAAAATTGATGTATACCAAACATTGTCCTCATCACTGAACATAATAAGTACTTACTTTTGGAAGTCTTGATGTGTGAACATGGCCGCATTTTCGAGAACCAGCATAAGGTTTCAATTATCTTTTGCATCAAACGCGGTAGTTAAAGCATTTCTTGTTCATCCTTAAAGTGAAAACCTGGGTCCAGGTTTCTACTTTCATTGACCATGCATCATGAACACCAATATTAATTTTGGCAGAAACATTTTAGTTTCTAATCGGAACTTTATCCATCATCCTCGTGAGACAAGTGGTGTTGCAGCTTCATCATCCTTATCATGTCTTTGTTTACTTAGGTTGTTGGAGTGGAACCTGCAGATAGGAGTGTAATTTCGGGAGAAAACAAAGGTCAAAATGATTCTATTATGTCTTTAATTCCAACCATAGTGATTCTATTTGCAAATAATTTTGGCTCCCCTGCTCACATGTACAAAATACTTTTGCAGGCTATATGCCGAGTATTTTGGATGTTAGACTGCTTGATGAGGTTGTTAAGGTAATATATTTTCTTAAATGGCATAACTCCAAGTATTGGTTTCTTGCTTGCTGTATTTTCTATAGAATTTTTCTGTTATATATGTATAGGATTCAGCTGAAGTATACTCGTTTCTGATTTTTTAGTATACTTTATCTAATGGCATTGTTAAGTTAACAAATGCCAGGAACAATTAATCTCATGTTTTAGTTGAAATGCTAGCCCTATTTTATCTCGGTATTTTGTTGGACTAAAAATAAGAAAGATCATGGTTTGTAGTTTGTACTTTGTAGAGTCATCTCATCATCCTATTCATGTTTGATAATTTGAATTTTATTTTGCTGACTAATACTTAACTTTTATCACTTTGGGACCTTCTGAAACGCTGATGCGAGTGACTTGGAAATACTATATGAGATGTTTTTATTAGTGTCAATGATAAAAAACCCGAGGCACATAAAGAGCTCTTATAGATTTAGTAATACAACTTTTTGAGTTGATAGGATCAATTTATCTATATCATGAAGTTTCAAAATTTTTACGGTTTATCAGTTTATCATTTTGTTCTACTACTAGAATTTCAAACAATAAATAAACTATCGGTTTCCATGTTTGTGTGCTGAGATTGAGACGGGTTCTCAACAACATTGAGCTGAAAATGAAGTGAACTTTCCTCTCTTTAATTTTATCTTTTTCACATTTCAGTCTCCAAAAATTTATTTTAGGGCCGTGGGACAATGTCAACATACTTCTAACTCGTATGCCATGATAATGTTCCTCAAATTTTCACATCACGCTACTGATATAAAATTCATGTTGAATTGGAATTAAAGGTTACCACTGATGAAGCTGTTGAAATGGCGAGAAGATTAGCACTGGAAGAAGGTCTTCTGGTAACTTTTAACCTTTTTATTTCAGCACGAGCTCCACAATGTACTATGTTTGTTATATGTTAAAACTCGACCCACTTAAAAGTTCAAACTAATAGGCGGAAGCTCAGACTTATCATTTAAATAAGTGGATGAATCCACATCTTATCAATGTGGGACCTAACATCCTTCCTCACGTGCAAGCCGCGAGGCTTGACACGTGACCATCTCCTTGGGCCCTTATGACCTGGACATATGGCAAATGACCTGAACATATGGCAAGGAGTATCCAACACCAACCAGCTTCTGATACCATGTTAAAGCACAACCCACCTAAAAGCTCAACCTGATAGGTGGAGGCTCATATTGTAAACGGTCTATCACTAAAAGTTGAATCATTGGTAACTTTCAATTCCACATTTTGCTTCTAGGTCGGTATTTCTTCAGGAGCTGCTGCAGTTGCTGCCATAAGCGTTGCGAAGAGGCCTGAAAATGCTGGGAAACTTATTGTGGTAAGCAAATTTTCGGTTCTTTACAAATTCAATTTATTCGCCAAGTTTGTGACCTGTAACAAGCAAATTCATAATCTTTAACCTTTCTTACAATGCATGTATATTAGAACTGTCCATGCTGTTTACTTTTGTGTGCACTACAGTTCTAAAATGAATTAGATATATAAGGCACACTCTTGCTTAAAAGCTCCATCTACAAGTTGTTTTGCATTTTACAGCATCGCTTATTTCTGACCGATTTCTTGATGTGATTCGACAATGAAGGTCGTGTTTCCAAGCTTTGGCGAGAGGTATATTCCTACCGTTCTCTTTAAATCCCTCCAAGAAGAGGCCAAGAAAATGAAATCAACGAAGTGAATGTGAATCTCATAAAGGTGGGTCATCTCCACATTACGAATCAAGAAGTAGCCATCGGATTGTAGATCCCGATTGGCAGGGTTTTATGACGTTCTGAATTTTTTTCCACCCGTATCATATCATTTTCAGGCATCGAAAACATTTTTGCACGTAGAAAATGTCCGTCGCATAGCCGGAAGGTTTTTGGGAAATCTTGTGGAAAATCAGTTGGCTATAGCAGAAGAGTTCAGAAGCTGAGCATTGTGTAAAAGTCTGAATACTGCTTTGTGTAGGAGGAAAATGTTTTAGTAGACTACAATTGTATTTTAGGGTAATTTAATCATTGTTAACTTGTTTCAAGATATAAATCTTTTGTATGAAAGAAAATGCATTATCTATATTTATTTCATACCACATATTGCCACTTTGATTTGTTGTTGTTAATATTGATTTGTCATTTGGCTCCTTGTATGGTGCATTTCAAAATGCCTAAATTTAGTATGTAAAATTTTGTTTCTATGATCAATAAAACATAATTAATTTTATGTTGGATTTCCCATTTTGTGTTTACTTTTAAACCTTTTTTTTCTTCTTATTTCGAAGTCAAACATGTTTCCCGCTTATTAAAATTTACAACAAACATTAAAGTAAAATTATGCATTCTGAATTGATGCATTTTGAACATAGTTTTAAATCACTTTAGTCAAGTGGAGATAACCTTTTGGATATTATCCAGAAAATAAATTGGATTAAAAAACTATTCAAGATTAATAAATAATTAGTCGAGGCTAATCAGACAAATCAAAATATTATGAAATACTCATAATCATGAAATACATTATAATAAACCGAAATTTTTTTCATCAGCGAAATAGGAGATAAACACGCGAAAGCATCTTTATGCGGCATAGAGACAAGCAACTAGACAAGATCATTTCATTATCAAAGTGAAGGCCACATAAATGCATATTGTAGACTACTTGTATTAAGCAATCCCAATTTCATTTTCCAAGTTGTAGCATAGATGTTGACTTAAGAGCTTTGCATTCAAACCTGTGGGATCACACAGACCTCATCTAAAGTATTTTGTGACCCTATAATTGGCTGAGAACTTTATGTTGACTTTGACCACACTTTGGCCTAATTGTGATGGTGCCACTTGTCACCACCACATGTGCCCTTCATGACTAGGCTCATTGACTTGTGGTCCCATATCATTGTAGCCAATGTTCTCATTTTGGGGCTACTCATGAGGATCATAACCATAGGAGGTGGACTATTTTCTCTCATGCCAGCCTATGTTAGGTGTGAGTGATGGTAATGTTAGAGAGTGACATTATTGGTTTCAAGTTTTGAGGTGAAATGAGTTTGTTTACTATTTAACAATTGTGACAAGTATAGAAGACTTCTGCTCGCGAAAGTGGTTCAGCTCATCTCGGTCGATGCCTCCTCGACCACGGTTCGAGTCTGGGAGGTGTTTTGTGGAGTTTTTGGTGGGGTAGTAGTATATGATAGGTGGATTAGGTACATGGATTGGGCCCGGGTAGGGGTGTCCAAAAAAACCAAACCGGCCAAAACCGAACCGACCGATTCCGGTTCAAATTATGATGAATCATCCGGTTTATGCTTCAATTTAGGGTGTTTTTCAATTGAATTTTTCTTTTTAGGCTTTATTAACGTTTTATTTTAATTAGTGAAATTATTATACATAATTTCTCTAAAAAACGACCGAAATCTAATCATTTTTTGTTTGATTTATGAAACTGTTTTGGTTTTGTGGCTGATTTTCAGTTCAAACCAAAAACGACCGAATTTTTTCGGTTTGATTTCTTCAAGAATCGAACCGGTCGATTCGGTTCAGTTTTGGTCGGTTCGGTTCAAAAACCAAACCGTAGACACCCCTTGGCCCGGGTGTGTGAGTGGTAGAGGCTAGTTAGGTGGTGGCCTAATCACTAAAAAAAATTTGTAATAAGTATAGATATGGTATTCAAATTTCATAAAATATTTGTGTCAAATATGATTACTCAAATTACCATGGAACAATATAAAATTTTTATATGGTTAGTTTTGGATTCAATCAATTTTTGATTGAATTTACTTTAAAATATATTTTGTACAAGCAAGCACAACTGCTTATGTTGATATGAATCATGTAGATTTTTTTAATAAAAAATAATGTGCTAATGATGGGTTAAAGTAACATTTATAAGAAGCTTTTTAGATTAAGCAATTAACACACACATGACATTTCAAAGAAAATTCCAACTATTCACAAAAAGCTTTTTTAGATTACCATAACATATATACTATTTACTTAACAACTCATTCCCATCTAAAAACACTTTAGACAACTTCCCCAATTAGCAAGTTAACTTTCAAGTTTTGAATCTTCTAAATCTGAACACTTAATGTTTAGTTACATAAAATTTTACATTCTTAATAATTTGAACGTTACATAAATAAAATTTACTGTGAATTTCGTGTAAGAATTTATGTCGGCAAGTCACGTAATTTTAAGTCTATATATGCAACGTCCTAGGCATTAGGGTCTAAAAACTTAAATGACTTCTTATTTTTTCTAGATTCTTCAAGAATAAATCAATGTTATCGCGATTATTAACTTTTGAATATAAAAAGTGGTTGAATACTTCATATATTAAATAGCACTCAAATCTTTATTAAATGATACAAAAGTTTGGTAGCATTATTTGTTCATCCATTATTTACATGGTAGAGTAAAAATAAATAGTATAGATGTTCTTACATTTGCTGACACAAAAATAACTAATTTTTATAAGTTGACCATTTTTAAAATAGAATAATAAATATATTTAATTTAATTCCTCTATAGATAAATTACTTGTTTTTAGTGAGTGGTTTAAATTTAAACATGGATATTTTTAATTTAAAGGATGATATTAGTTCTCAATTTAATTTTCACCCGAGTAATTACACACGAACATAAAGAAGATCAAATTAATTAACCTGATTTAAATAAGAAATTTCGATGACTATTTTAATATATAATATTTGATAAAAACCGAAATCGTTTTTGACATTCTCAAACTTATGTATAGAGGATAAAATATGTTTATTGATTAGGCTAGTTAAACACAAATGACTATCGATCACACGTTAACCTAACAATAGGTCAAAAACCCTATATATATGTGGAATGTAGTTATAGTTATGAGAGAAGATAAAAAGACTGAAAATTAATGGGCAATAAAATCACGGAAGGGAGGGGCCCCCTCATACTATAAGACACTGCCCTATAGTTGTAAGTTGGTGAAATTTTTAGAGTCTAACATCGTATAATTCCATGCATGCATGTGCACATGTAGCAAAACATGTTATTACAATATTACTATAGTTCAAACAAAATAAAAAAATTATAACATAACTAGACAACCTAGAAACGCTTGTTCGGAAGGACATGGGAAACTCAAATTTAACATATATTGTCAACTTCCAAATTGAAAATTAAAAACTATTTCTAAAACATCTCTTTTTTTCAATCAAATGGCTGATATAAGCACGAACACTATGCTGAGCCTTAGGGATGGTAAAAAAATTCAAACTCGACGGATATCCGATCAACCCGTCTCGATCAGAACGGGTGAAACCCAGATTTTTGTAAGTTAGGGTCAAGTTCGGGTTTTTGAGCGGGCTCGGGTTGGGTGCAGGTTGACTTATACCCGATCCGGTTTCGACCCACACCCGTTCGAATTTTAAATAATAATAATTTATATAATAATATTATATAATATAATTTATATTCTCAATCATTTTTTAACAAAAAACGTTAAAACCTCAATCTTAATTACTCAATCACACAAAAAACCTAAAATAATATAATATAACATCTATTTATATTATTATTTTTGCTTGTATGGTAAAAAAAATTATTAATTAAGTTCATATTTGAATATCCGGGTCGAGTTTCGGGTTTAGGAAAAAATCCGTTCCCGATGGGTTTTTTACGGGTCGGGCACCCGCTCAATTTAGCCAGGTTTCTTGCGGGTCGGGGGCCGTCGAAAGTGAGCGGGTCCGGGTTCGAATTTGGCCGAATCCGACTCAAATCCAGCCCATTGCCATCCCTATTGAACCTCAAACCCTAAGCCACGAGTTAATACTTTAATGATTATCCTATTTTCTTATCTAGTACACTCAAATGTTTTTATCACCTACATAGATCAAGTAGACACAATACTCTAAATAAAAAACAAATTAATACTATAAATCAAATAAAAAAGAAAAATAACATAAACAACTAAAGAAATAGAAAATTGTTAAAATAACAAATATTACTAATCATAATCTTTGTTTTAAGTAGACACTCCAGTCGATTGAGGCAGCCGTTTTATTAAGAGATCAAATTACAGGTTCGAACCTGTTGTACTCGCTGTCACGTGAACAAAAATAAAGTTAAATACTAATTAATAAATTCTACATTTTTTTTCAAAATGTTATTTTTTTTACTTATATATTAATAATTGAGGGGATCGATTTAAGTATATATGTATAAACAATTACAATAATGAAGAGCAGCATGCAGTTAAATTGCATGGATATTGGTGTGACGCAATAATGGTCATCAAGAAACAAAGATTGGTGGTTCTGTTTTTATACAAGAAAACGCGTAAAGAGAGCCATTTTGTCATTTACACGACAAAACCAAACCACACAGATACGTACAGACACACTCAGTTTCAACACAATAATTAACCTCAGTACAACCTTAATTAGACACTACTATACTGCACTTCACACTGACAGCTGGAATATTTTCTAATTATTTTCCTGCTCAAATTCAATTCCTCACCAACGCCTTTTTATTATTGGTTTTTCGTTCCCAGAATTTAGGAGCGAGGACGAGACAATTTTACACTAATTAATTGATTGCCTCTGTTTATTTTAATTTCACCGCACGAATTAATTACCCATTACTGTTTCATTCATTTTCCTGCCAAACTCCACACTGTCATTTTCAGATTCCCCATTTCTTTGCCCTCCCCTCACCCGTGCGCAAACGAGGCTTCTATTTTCCCGAACTCGAGTCGAACGTTTTTTTTTTCTTCAATACGAGTTGTGCGCTCGAACAAAATTAGTCTTGATTTTACCCGCATTGCACACATACGCACCCGCCATTTGAGGATGTGTCGTTGGTGTTCGGTGGGAGATCTGGAAGCGCGCGCAGAAAAATAAACGTGGTTATGTTAATGTTAAGCTCTGATCTGTTTAAAAGTTCAGACTGATAAATGAATGTGTATGTGTTGTAGTTTCATGTCGATCGAGTTAAATCTATTCATCACTTAATATACAAATATGGCCATCCACCTATAATGGTCTACAAGTATGGTCCAAAACAGATTCATGCGTCCGTATTCTAAATAATGTCATAATATTCGTGTTTATGATATGATAGAAGACTATGTGCATTCACTTAATTAAGAAAGGGTTTGTGAGTTCGTATACGGTGTGGACGAAATATGGCGAAATCGAAGAAGTTGGGGAGAGCACGTAGCAAGAGGGATCGAAGTGCCCGGTATTTTTCACCTTCCAGACGAACAACGATCATGTATAGCAATTCGTAGATGCAGTAGACCCATCCCGAGATTTTTGGCTTGAGACAAACGACGAAGATGGTAGTTCGAACGAAGCCGAGGAGTCGGTTGCTAGAACAACTATGGGCCTATGGCGGAATACAAGCAATATGTGACAAAGTTTCAAATTCCGTTATACAATACAGTGTGAACATAACGTTGACAACACTCCCAATAATTTTATTTATCAAAGAGACAAGAATGACATACATGATACTTGACGATGTAGCTGCCGTAATTTCCAGCTCCCTACCCTAATTAATTATAAAAAACTGAAATTAATAACTTTATCAGTCTAAAATATTTATTAAATATACAGTAATAATGAGATTAACATGTTTGAGCAAAACCATGTATCCGTAAATGTGGGGAAGCCAAAGACTCTTTAGCGAGTGTATCCTATGAGACTTGTGCATGAGAGGAACACTTTTTAGCTTCTCACTCACGACACACATCGATATCACACTTGAAGCTAAAAAAGGATCACATGTTTCTCTGTCATTAATGTTGTCATAAGTTTTAATTTTCCCAAAAAGTAGGAGGAGAAGCCAACCCATTTACCTCTCAAGACTTTCGTGACATACGAACCCATATATTAATTAATCTTACTATATACTATAATTCCAACACAAATAAATATATTCAATTTCTTAAAAATTAAAAATAAATTACTTAAATGTGTATAATCTTAGGGTTCATGTTAGCTTAATTAACATCGATTCAACAAGATTAATTAAGGTGTCTCCATATCCAATATCATTATAATTCTAAAAGCGCGTAACTGAATTTGATAAATTATCACTGCAATAATATCGATAATTATTAGCATTACAAAGCTTAGTAGTTAATTACTATTGTAATAAACATGAACAAGCGATGAGTTCTACAAGAAGAGATTCGGAACTTATTCTCCGAATACCTCGAACCGACAACCTTAAACCGCATCGAATATTTGACCTTTTTTTTCGGGTCATAATAATTCAAACTCAAAAAAAAAAACCACAAAGAAATTAAGTCTCGGACAAATTAAGGTGGTGATGACGTCAGAATATAGGGGAGAGTTGCATCATCTCCTCCACGACGTGACCGCTCGATTCGTCCAAAAGCCACTTCTCGAGCACCGACATCTGAGGAGCACCGCCGCCGATGTTGTTGTCGGCCGCCGACAATGATCTCTGCTTCCTCGGAATCTCCGATGTGGCCCCGACACGCTTCTCCTTGTTATGATTATTGTCGTTGTCTTCGTTTCCGGAGTCCTTGGAGCCGGAGTCGCACGTGGACTTGTCCCAGGCAGCCACGTGGTGGAGGTTCTCGAAGGAGAGCATGGAGTCGAACTCGTGGTGGGCCATGAAGTCGCCGCCTTCCTGCTCCGGCTTGGGGCGGTGGTGGTCGGCGGCGGCGGCGCTCTTGGGGGAAGATCTCATCCAGCCTTCGAGGAGGCGAGAGATGTTCTCGGTGCTGGAGGCGTAGGTGGCGGCGGCGGCGGTGCCGGAGAGCTGGCCGGGGTCGGCGATTCTTGATTTGGAGAGGGAGTGGTGGTGGTCCATGGAGGAGGACATGTTTTGAGGGTCGAGGGCGGTTTGGAACTTCTTGAGCTTCTTCTTTAGGTGGGTGTTCCAGTAGTTCTTTATGTCGTTGTCGGTCCTCTGCGGGAGGTACGAAGCTATCGCCGCCCATCTGATCAACAAATCAAGAAAGGAGAAATCAAGAATCAAGAAAGCTTGCTATGTATATGGTACAATTGCAAGTGTATATACATATTCATATAGGAGATTGAGAGATGAGTAGTGATCAAGCTCATACATGGTCAAAATGAGTGATAATTACTAGTAAGTGGACTGAAATCAGCTTGTATTTAATTTAACTTCATCATCATCTTAACCGGTCAAACCTTTTCATTTATTCCAATCTAATCTATTAAAAATTAAAATTAATTCGATCAGAAAGATCTGAAAATATTTATCGAGTGATTACAGAATTCTCATTCTCTAACACAAATGATCGTGATGAGTATTACACACATATATACATACAAAAAGAATATAAAAATTACACTGTGTTTAATAATCGGATTTCTTGAGACTTTTTCCGGTAGACCAGAATCAGACCATAACAGAAAGATTAGTACAAAATTTGATAATAACGTACTTGTTGCCGAGCAAAGCTTGGAGGTGAATGATCATGCCCTCCTCGTGAGGGGTGAAGTTGCCTCTCTTGATGCCAGGCCTGAGGTAATTAGTCCATCTGAGCCTGCAGCTCTTGCTGCACCTCAGCAACCCTGTATAGTTTGTTGTTTGGTTGATGAGAAAATGGAGGAAGAAGAAGAATATGCATATAGTAGTATATGTAGGTACCGGTGTTTGTAGGGACAGATCTCCAGTTGCCAGGGCCATGTTGTTGGATGTAGGAGACAAGAATGATGTCTTCTTCGGGAGTCCAAGGTCCTTTCTTGATCCCTACTTTGTCGCAGCAAGGAGGCCTCCCCATATTTCTGATCTCTTTGGCCTATATGGACCGACCGACCTCTCGATCTCTAATTATATATATTATACTACCCCCATCCACGATCACTCTCTCTCTTATATATACCATCACCTTCACTCATTTATTATCACAATAATATAATAACTATATATATATGGAATGAATTATTACCATTTTATTATATTTTTCAATTTATCCAAGAATAATATACACATCATGATATATAGAGATACTAATATACTAATACTATGTCAGTTGGGTATAGTTTAATATATCCCACTGATATTTTGTTAATCGAGTGTATATGGGCTAATGTATTTGGCTAACATGGTTTGCCCATGTTAATCGGGTATATCAGCCCACACCCGACTGACATTTTAATTGAGTATGGACATTCTCGAAAAAAAAAGTCTCGTCTGGTCACACCCGACTAACTTCTTGTAGGGTATGCATACCCGATCAATCTGTAGCATGTACTCAATTGACGTTGTCAGTCAAGTATGACCTTTGCCCATGTTAGTCGGGTATATCAGCCCACACCCGATTGACATTTTAGTTGGGTATGGACATTCTCGACAAAAATGTCCCATCTTTTCACACCCGACTAACATCTTGTCGGGTATACATACCCAATCAATCTGTAGCATGTACCTAACTGACGCTGTCAGTCAAGTATGACCTTTTCTAGTAGTATGATATGTTGAATTGAATTTTAAATTGTTTATCAAATACTAATATAATCAAGTTATATTTTTAAGACTTTGCGTTTCAGCGATAAAAGATAACAAATCGTTAATTCAATAAAATGATTTGAAACTGGAATTTTGAATATATATTGGAAAAGAAGAGTCACGTGGCGACTTTGTTATAAATGTGGAGCAAAAGGAAATAATGAGAGGTTTTGAATGATATTTTGTGTTGGTGATGGATCACATGCCATTGCAGCTACCAAGCTAGGCTGGAATTAGCAACTCTCTCTCTTCTCTTTGTTCACAATTGTGGTTAAATGCTTGGTGCTTTGGTGGGTCGATATCTTAGTAAAGGCACACTAATTTAGCATTTAATGTTACTCAATGACTTGTCTTTTAGCTTCACCAAAACACCAATGTAACTATTGATTGAACCACTTATATTGCATCCTCATTGGACGCTTAGTGATCATTGGTCAAATTGTATCGGTAATAAACTATTCGTGAAAATTTCCATACAAATTATACACCAAGAATCATGTCATGAATCTAAACAAAGTTGTAGGTTAGTGAGCCAAAAACATATTAATTTGATTTAATTATATTTGAAGTACTAGAATTATTTGACTTATACATTCACAATAGTTAAGAAAATAAGAATTTCAGTCCTTGTTCTCAAATTTCGAGTATGTATATATACAAGAGTGAAAAGTGTGGTAACAAAAAATATATATATATCAAAACACAATATATATATGGTATGCAAATAGTAAAATTTTTTAATCATGATATAATAATAATATGAGATAATGACACTTTGTTTCACCTAACTATAGTGAAATGACACTTTCATACCTTAACTATTTTTTTTTCTTTTTTAGTATCCTAACAATTTTTTTGTGACAGTCTACCTCTAAAACGCCTAATATGCCTAAAATACCCCTGGTTGAATTGAAAAAAAATAGAATTAAACTAATACTGAAATCAAATTAGTTCAAATTGGGCCGGTTCAAATCAGATTTATTTACCCGACCAGGGGTATTTTAGGTATATTAGACATTTTAGAGGTAGGTTGTCACAAAAAAATTGTCAGGGTACTAAAAAAAAGAGAAAAATAATTAGAATATGAAAGTGTCATTTCAATATAGTTAGGTGTAATAACGGGTCATTATCCCTAATAATATTAATAGCTGATAAAAAATATGGTGTCCAATATATAATCCCATGTGTAATACGAATGATTGTTGTGGCAAAAGAGACTTGTCCTGTAATTAAGATTATTATTAGATTGAATTAATTAAGGGTAGGAAGTGAAGTGTACAGTGTTGATGTTGTGTAGTGTACTTATGAAATTGACACTAACACTAATTAATAACAAACAAACAACCATCAACCCACAATTAAATGGGCAGCAAGTAAGAGCTACCTGTCCACTTAATAAACAAACCAGAGATCTTGATCAGCTTCACAGCTACGTAGCACAATCCTAAACCAAAACCAGACCATCTTTGTGACCCACCACCAGTTAATGTAATAATTAGGAATCCACGTGCATGTCATCACTGTCAGTTTTATATACAAGGTAAATATAAGTATCTGTTCATCAGTTTGATTTTATTTTGGACGCGACCTCTATATATGACATGTTTCAGGTTTAGAATTCATGGATCATAAGACGTCTGTTACGTACCCGTCCTGTTCGTTTGTTATTACATTCTCAAAAAGTTCGTATTTATTATTGAGTAGTAGCAATGCAATGCCATGTAAGAGAGGGATGAGATGGAGCAGAGAAAGGCAAAGTGGTGCACAAGCATCCCGAGGCTTGGCATTTTAGAGGTGAAGTCATTAATTAATTGGATCCAATAGGTAAAGCCCATACTCATTCTTGATTTTTCAAAATCAATACAAATAAATATAATGGGCCTTCCCCTTAATTTGCTTGTTGTCTTTGCTATTTCATAATGACATCAAAAACTATATAAGATATGGTCACACATATACAAATTCAATAAGGTCCATATTTAATTTATATGTTTATTTTGGCTACATTAAGTAATGCTGACTTAGGATTATGATTTGAGTTACTCTGTAAACAAAATAAAGCATGCATTAGAAGAACAAAACAAAACAAAAATTAAATTATAGTATTAATTACACTAATACTTTGATATATATTGATAGTAGTTGGGTTCGTTGACACAAACATTGAACGACTTTGACCACATTTGCAAAATAAAGTTGTGTTATGTTTTTGTTGAAGTTGTGTTCACATGTAAATTTAAAGTATTACATTACAAAATTATGAAGTTATATAAGTATTAATATACATATTAATTAGACTATGAAATTAGTAGACTAATCTTTTAAGTCATATATGAACTTTAACGTTATGTGTGCTTCTTTGAGTGATCATCCTGAATATATAAGACTCGAATTTCTACAATAATTGAATGGTTTTGGGCTTTTTGGTTACTCAGCTCCAACCTCTGAACTCCAGCGGAGGTTGAGGCTTGGTAGGGAAAGATGATCGAGGGTCATTTTTGTCTTTTTTAAAAAATTAAAATTTTTCATCAAAATTTAATGATGTTAGAATAAAGTGTAAAAATATAATTGATTGAGCTAAAATAAAACATTTTATATCAGGTTTAGTTAATTGTAAAACAGATCATAATTGCAGGGAATGTAATTATTCTATTACTATATAGGTGTAATGAAATGCAAACCATCCCCTAGAGGAGAAATGTTGACATGTTAATGTAATTATGATTTAATTGTATATTTATTTTAATCCATTAAAATTAACAAATGTATAAATTAGTATTTGTATAAAATCCTTTAATTTCTTTATTTACAAATTACTTTTACTCCTTCGTAATTTCAATTTACAATTATTATTTTATCATATTTAGGATTTTCATATTTACAACAATTATTTTGTACAAATTATTTTCTTATTTACTATTTATCAGTTCATGGGTTTACAATGCATCGTGACTTGCTACACTTTGTGGGTTTCCAATATATTAGTTTTTTTTTGTGAGATCGATTTCATCATTTTCTATATAATTTTGGTCTCATCAATTTTTACTCATATTTCTAATGTTAGTTTCATCAAAAATTTTAAGCTGCATGTCTACTTATGAAACGATTTCAAAATTAATCTGCATCTTAGAATTATTTGAAATTATACGTGTGACGTCAGTGACAACTCCTGAATACATAATTCTCTAAAACATAAATTTTATCGATAACATAGATGGTCTGATACGTAACATTGAATCCGCATCACCAATTCCTCGACTCATTCACACTTGTCATGAATCATGTCTTCTTCTACTTTCACCTTGTAGCATACAAAAAGAATGTAAGTGGATAAATTATTGGAATCCATAATTGAATAATTCATGCATATATGACACCTTCTCGTCGCCTATCTAAAACCTACTATTTTATTAATACAATAATAGAAACAGAAGCTACGAAATGACATGATTTGCGTAAATTACTCCATTTTCCTGAAATGGGTATAACATATCCAAATATTGCATCTAATTGCTCCTAAAGCTTCCAAAATGGACCTTCCTATTCTCACTATATATTAACAAAATTAGATTATGTACGTTTCAATCACTATACGTCTCTGAATTTTGTTGTCTCTGGTCAATCATCGAGACATTATCACATATGAGTATCTAGAAATTAAAGAGAGCAATTAATAATGGAGGGAGGCATTGTTAAAATGCGAGTTAGTTCACAAATCGAAGTAACGGGTAGGGATGCATTCCAGTGAGAACTGTTAGAATCAACGAGAAGGCGCCATGTGGCATGAGAGACGGGTTTCATTCTATAACCTAGAGGGGAAAGTGTGACCTGTTGGGAGAATGGTGTAACGAGTGATTGGAAGATTTTTTTTTGTCTGCCACATCAGTGCGCTTGTCAGAGTAGCGCCACGTGTCGCGCTCAGGAGGGTTTGTGCGATCGGCAATTTGGTACTTTCCCAACCAACATTGATCTATTGTTGGTCGGGAAAGGTTTTTACCTACCACACTCTGCCGGCCAACAATTCCCGACCAAATTGTGGTCGGTATTTCTTTTCCCGACCAATATGGTTGGTCGGGAAAAACCAAAATTTCAGTAGTGCTCTCCTGATTCGGACCATATCACACCTCGTATCGTGTATATACGATATGATAAAACATTCATGTACTCGAGGTACATAGCCATAAAGCGGGACCAAAACAAACGAACCAAATTCAAGCAATTTTGCTCGATTAGAACCGAAAAGCCTCCCGTGGCTACAGATAGTTATAACCGAGCCGTCAAAAATCTATGTTTCCATAGTTCCTCACATTTAGAAACCGCGGTGACCGGTTCGATCCGGTCCTTCCGAACCATGACCACCCTACATGCAACAGGATATAAATCCTATTTAACAAAGAATTAATATACAGCACAATATGATATATATATGAGAGTAGAAACTATTTCCTTATTCATGCATCTACTCATATAATAAGATAGTGACAAAAATGAGTATATATAAACACAAGAATAAACTCAAAATTAACTCGGCTTATAGAGAGACACAAGAATGGAGGGAGAGAAAATATTGAAGAAGAAGCTGTTGAGAGAGGTAGAGGAAGATGTGCAGTTGAAGCACAAGGTGTGGAGAGAGGCTAAGAAGCTGTGGGTTGTGGCGGGTCCGGCCATTTTCACTCGATTTTCGACGTTCGGGATCAGTGTTATCACTATGGCCTTTGTCGGGCACGTCGGGCCCGTCGAGTTGGCTGCTTATTCTCTCGTCTTCACCGTCCTCTTGCGCTTCGTTAATGGAATCTTGGTACGTTCTTGCAGGTCACATATGTGAATATGATGTTCATCATCTTTTCTTCCATGTATAGTGTCGTTCACATGAATTTCTTGGAAATTATGAGGGGTATTTTAGTCTTTTACTTTATTTTATCAGTATGCTTATGGGTTTTCTCGGCATGCTTTGGTTTTGCCCTTAACACTTATTAACCAAAAAAATTGTCTTTTGCTGAAAGCTAGGTATTTAAATATTACACTTTACTCAATTCTGTTAAAATTTTGAAAATGACAAATTTCTTTTTTATCCTAGTGTTCTTTCCAATGATCAAAACCAGATGAGAGGTTTATAGTAAATGGGGGTGTTTGTTTTGAGAGGACGGTGTTACGGTTTGGTTAATTTTGAGCAGCTCGAGTCATTAGCGATCCAAAAGAATGTCCGGAATAATTTTTTTGCAATAAATCTTAGGCTTGTTCAGTTTCTAAACCAAGCCAAACTGGACTAATTCATACAATTATAAATTTTGGACAACCATATCAAAAAGAAATTGAATGGGTCGGTTATAAGCGATCATGGCTACAAGCGGTTATTTGGTTATGACCGGACCAAATTACTTGAATTTGAGTCTGATTTATGGGTCGAATTAAGCATGTAAAAAATATTTTTTGACTAACTAAACAATTTGGTTTTATTTCATGCACTATTATACGAAGTCATAAACTACAGTTAGAAGCATACATTCTAATAAAAAATTACCCAACTTAAACGGAACTTACAATTTGAAAAAATTAAACAATAGAAAATTATACAATCCAATCACTCTGGTTCTTCTTTGGGTAACTATTATGGTTTTTAAGATCCAAATATGGTAATGGTTCTCTAAAAAATTAAAATAAAAAAAATCATTATTTACGATTCTCAATTTTCTTAATCCAGTTTTGAGCTGAAAATGAACAGTAGCGCAGTTTTTATAGTTAAAGCCCATATACACATTAGACTCCACGTGTAACTCAAGAAACAAGTCTCTTGGGACTTTTAAACATGTAATCTTTCAACGCGAGATTTGAACTCACATATGTACCTAACGTGATAAAACCCGATATAACTTAGTTGTTATGTGACAATATTGCAGCTGGGCATGGCAAGTGCACTGGAAACACTTTGCGGGCAAGCATACGGAGCAAAGCAGTACCACATGCTTGGAGTGTACCTTCAAAGGTCATGGCTAGTCCTCACCGTCTCCGCCGTCGCTCTCCTCCCTCTCTTCGTGTTCACGGAGCCAATCTTGAGAGCATTAGGCCAAGAAGACGAAATTGCAAGAGAGGCAGGAACCATATCCCTCTGGCTGATCCCGATCATGTTCGCCTCCATCGTGTCGTATACGTGCCAAATGTTCCTGCAAGCCCAGAGCAAGAACGTGGTGATCACATACTTGGCCGCAGCATCGGTCGCCATCCACCTCCTTCTTTCTTGGCTCCTCACGGTCAGGTTCCGATTCGGCGTCCCCGGAGCGATGATATCAACAATACTGGCGTTTTGGTTACCGAATATTGGGCAGCTAGCGTTTGTTATGAGAGGAATGTGCGCCGAGACCTGGAATGGCTTCTCCATGCTGGCCTTTAAGGATCTATGGCCCATCATCAAGCTCTCCTTGTCCTCTGGTGTCATGCTTTGGTGTGCTTTCATATTAGATTTGGGATTTGGGAAAATGACAGATAACTCCTCTTAAATACGCACGTTCTGCAAAGCGTATCACTTTACTCATTTCTGTTAAATTTTTTGAAAATGACAAAATTACGCTTACAGTACCACACGAAAAAAACTTTTTCGGTTGATGCGTTGTGAAAATGGGTATACTTAAGAGGGGTTATCTGTAGTTTAATTTCCCTGATAAATTTTCTCATTAAAAAGGTTTTTGGGGGGTTTTTTTGAGCTGAAATGTGTATGTTTGTTTGTGGCAGTCTTGAGATATGGTACACAACAATCTTGGTACTTTTGACAGGAAACTTGGTGAATGCTGAGGTTGCCATTGATGCTCTTTCGATATGGTAAAAATATTTCATTTCTCGCGTTTTCTCTTGTTTATGTGATCCGTATTGTCGCGGATATATATTTACAGATGTTTTTTATTTGGTTTTCAGCTTAAACATAAATGGCTGGGAAATGATGATAGCATTTGGCTTCACGGCTGCAGCAAGGTGCATAACATATATATATATATATTACATGACATCACAACTTTGCTTGTACATGTAATATGTTCTTGTCTTGTCTTGGTTTGGTTTTTTGTGATTTTGTAGTGTGAGAGTGTCGAATGAGCTCGGGAGAGGAAGCTCGGAGGCTGCAAAGTTTTCGGTGGTGGTGACAGTGCTCACCTCATTCGCCATTGGATTCGTGTGCTTCGCGCTTTTCTTGTTCTTCAAGGGCGATCTTGGTTACGTTTTCACTGAAAACCCTATGGTGGCTAAAGCTGTTTCCGACCTTTCGCTTTTGTTGGCCATCTCCATTCTTCTGAATAGCGTCCAACCAGTACTTTCTGGTACATATTATAAGCATGAGGTCGCTGATTCCAGTTTTTACACAGACGATGTTACTAATTGATGGTGATCACAGGAGTCGCGGTTGGGGCGGGGTGGCAAAGCATAGTCGCGTACGTAAACATAGCATGCTACTATCTCATAGGAGTTCCGGTCGGATTGGTTCTTGGCTATGTTCTCAATCTTCAAGTCCGAGTAAGCTATCTTGAAAACCGTGAATTTTGGGCCAGTTTTGACTTACATTTTATTAGTCCAATATTTGTAGGCTCCAATTGATAAAGATCGACGACTTAAAATGAGAATTCATATTCGGTCGTGTTTGTAGGGAGTTTGGATCGGAATGTTGTTTGGGACATTTGTTCAGACAGTTGTGCTTCTCATCATCACATACAAAACAGACTGGGAAAAACAGGTAGCATTGATTTGATCATTTGCATTTTGTTAACATTGTTCTTCAAATGTTGTCCCATGATCGATCTAGTAGTTTGGTAACTAAATATATGTGTTTTGTGTGTAGGTTTCTGCGTCTCGCAAACGGCTCAACCACTGGTTTGTTGCAAACAATGAACAGAAATTAGACACCGCACAAGATGTCTAACATTTAGATGTTAAAGTTTGTGTCAATATACATTTAGGTGTGTCAGTGGTCAGTTTCTATGTAGAGGCACTCTAGGTGGTGTAAGATTGTGCGGAGATCGATGTTTCGTCCCGACAAATACTTCAAAAAGTTGATGTTGCTCATTCGGGGGCGGAATGTTACTAGTACCGTTGCGTGTGTTATTACTGTTATGTCCACATGTGAGTTCAAAATTTCATATCAGAAGATTACAAGGTATAAGAAGAATTTATATACACATTGCACTCTAAACCTGATAAGGTCTGCTCTCAGATGAAATGTCACGTGCGTCTCTTCGGCCCGTTGCATTTGGGCTTTTCACTTTAAGTTGGGCTTTTTATTAATGTTTTCAAAATTGGGCTTTTGTATTTAGAGCTTGGCTCAAGCCTAATCAATTTTAAATTCCTTGTTTGCTCCTCAAGATAACCAAAGAGCAGTTACTCTCTTTTCTCTTTTCTCTCCTCTCTTTTCCTCAATCCCTCCTCTAAACCCTAACATCTCTTACTTCCTCAGCCACCAACATTTACTAAGCCTAGTTGCATTAAATGGTGTTTCCATAATCACTGCCTCGAAATAATGCATCAAATTAATGATTAAAAGTTACAAAAACAGGTACATTGCACATTCATGGTATATATTAGCATCTGCTGTAAAAACTAATAATAGGGTTGGCCACTGTATATCTGGACATATAGTAGAAACACAAAATATGGGAGGAGACATGAATGAAGAGCTGTTGATCAGAGAAGCAAGAACAGAGGAAGCTGATGATCGGGATCGATGGCCTGTGATGAACAAGGCCTGGATCGAGTCAAAGAAGATGTGGGTCATTGCTGGTCCAGCCATTTTCACTCGTTTTTCGACCTTTGGGATTAATGTCATCAGCCAAGCATTTATAGGCCATATCGGCTCGATCGAACTGGCTGCTTATTCTTTAGTCTTCACTGTCCTCTTGAGATTTGCAAATGGCATCTTGGTATGTTCTTGCACATCTCAATATTTAGAAGAATTAATTGTAAAAATGACAGTGTACTATTCAAATTTGGTAAGTTCAGCTAGCTAGCAACTTACCATTTTTTTCAAAATGTGTGTATATATACACAACCGAATCGAATATTATACAATCTCAATGCAGTATTTATATATCCCACCTTTATTATCTTCCAGTTCTGTTAGATCTCTCTTCCAACCTCTGTTGGGTCTCTCTTAAGGTTGGAGTGAAGTGGCGATATTGGCCCCCTTCTACTTAAAGGGAGTGTCGCGCCCAAAAATCATAAGTTTGGTGCTGTCTTGCTTCATCATAGTATAGTCGAGTCCAAATCTAGACACACAACTGCACGATCATAATTTCATTTTGGTGTTTTGTGACAATGTTGTAGCTGGGCATGGCAAGTGCATTGGAAACACTTTGCGGACAAGCATACGGAGCAAAACAGTACCACATGCTTGGAGTGTACCTTCAAAGGTCATGGCTAGTCCTCACCATCTCCGCCGTCGCTCTCTTCCCTCTCTTCGTGTTCACGGAGCCAATCTTGAGAGCATTAGGCCAAGAAGACGAAATTGCAAGAGAGGCAGGAACCATATCCCTCTGGCTGATCCCGATCATGTTCACGGCCATCGTGTCGTATACTTGCCAAATGTTCCTGCAAGCGCAGAGCAAGAACGTACTTATCACGTATTTTGCTGCAGCATCGGTGGTCATCCATCTGCTTCTTTCTTGGCTCTTGACTGTCAAGTTCGAACTTGGCGTTCCCGGAGCGATGATATCAACGATATTGGCGTTTTGGTTACCGAATATTGGGCAGCTCGTGTTTGTTATGAGAGGAGGGTGCGACGAGACCTGGAATGGCTTCTCCGTGTTGGCTTTTAAGGATCTATTGCCTGTCATCAAGCTCTCTTTGTCCTCTGGTGTCATGCTTTGGTAAGCTTATTAATTAATTCGGGGAAATGACAGATAATCTCTCTTTTAAGTACAGAAGTTTACAATAAGCGAGGGTATTATACATAGTGATCTTTTCATAAAATTTAACAAAAATGAGTAAAATTCCAACTTGTTTGATTAGTCCTCACTGTTCATTCTTTATTTCGATTAGTCTCTGACTAATCCTTAGAAGGCTCTCTCCTCCCGACTGTCGTCTAGCCTATAGCGTTTTTTGAATACTTAAGATATCACGGAAAAAAAACTTTTTTAGTTAAAGAGTGATAAGTGAAACAATACGTATACTTAAATGGGATTAGCTTGTCATTTTCATTGCAAAATGTTGTGTAGAATTTTATAGGGGTTTTTGAGCTGAAATGTGTGTATTTGTTTGTGACGGTCTAGAGATATGGTACACAACAATTTTAGTGCTTTTCACAGGGAAATTGGTGAGTGCTAAAGTTGCCATTGATGCTCTTTCGATATGGTACTAATCTTTATTTTTCACATTTTCTGCTTTTTATATATAGGGAAAATTCCACTTAGCCACTTCTAAATTTGGCTGAGTTTCACTTAGCTCATCTTAAGTTTAAAATCCACTTGTGTAGTCTCCTAAGTTTGCAAAAGTCTCACTTTACTCATTTTCAGTTAATTTTTTTGAAAATTTTGTTAATTTTTTGTGAAATGACGAAAATACCCTTTCATTAAAAAAATTATAAACAAAAAAATGATTTTGAAAATTTTCTTTTCTTTTTTTTTACAAAAACAAAGAATAAAAAATATATTTTAGTATTATTTAAAAAAATCATAAAAATTTAAAAAAACGATGTTTACAAATCATTTTAAAATTTTAAAAAAAATTATAAGAATTTTTTTAAATTTTTTTACTGTTAACAGAATTTTATTCTTTATTTTATACAGTTTAAACATCATATAAAAAAGTTCAAAAATCATTTTTATTAATTTATTATATTTTTTCAATAAAAGGGTATTTTCGTCATTTTGCAAAAAAGTTAACAGAATTTTAAAAAAAGTTAATTAGAAAGGGTAAAGTGAAACTTTTTCAAATTCAAGGGATTTCACAAGTTGATTTTGAAGTTAAGGGAAGTTAAGTAAAACTCGGTCAAATTTAAGAGGAGTTAAAGTGAAATTTTCCCTTATACCGGATTTACACATTTTTGTTTTGATTATTTTCAGCTTAAACATAAATGGGATGGAAATGATGATAGCATGTGGCTTCATGGCTGCAGCAAGGTGCATAACATATATATATTACAGGACATCACAACTTGTTTTAGAGTATATATATATTATACATATGTTGTCATGTTTTTTTCTTTGTTGTGATTGATTTGTGCAGTGTGAGAGTGTCAAATGAACTGGGGAAAGGAAGCCCGAAAGCTGCAAGGTTTTCGGTACTGATGATAGTGCTCACCTCATTCGCCATCGGATTCGTGTGTTTCGGGGTTTTTTTGGTTGTTCAAGAGTGATGTTGGTTACATTTTCACTGAAAACCCAGAGGTGGCTCAAGCTGTTTCTCATCTTTGGCCTTTGTTGGCTCTCTCCATTCTTCTGAATAGTGTCCAACCAGTCCTTTCTGGTACATATAATAAGTATGAGATCGCTGATTCCAATTTTTATATAGAAGATATAGCTCATTAATGGTGATCACAGGAGTTGCAGTCGGGGCAGGGTGGCAAAGCATAGTCGCGTACATAAACATAGCATGCTATTATCTCATAGGAGTTCCGGTTGGATTGGTGCTTGGCTACCTTCTCGATCTTCAAGTTCGAGTAAGCTATCTGAAACGCCCTGAATAGCTACACTTTTAGTTGTGTAATCTGACCTGATATATGTTGAATTAGAACTTCTCTCTGTTTAGTTTTAAAGCAAACTTGTCAAAACTGGATTGAATAATAAATATATATTGGGACAAAATTGTTGGAGTTTGGTTTGGTCTTGAAGAGGACGATTTTCGGTTGAGTTTGTTTTCGATGAAATAATTTTCATAAACTTCTTTTTTGGAATTCTATGTGTGAGTTCGGGTGTCACGTCATAATATTATAGGGTACAAGTTGAGTTTATATACACATTTAACCCTAAATATAGTATGTTAATCTTTTGGTCGGGTCAAATGTGGCTCTAATGTGTATGTGAGATTTCTTGTTGTGTGTTTCTCTGGGGTAAGGTCCGATTCTTCCCAATTAGCAGTATCCAAGTCTAGATTTGCACAAATCTCATTGGGCCAGTAAGATTCAGAATCAAGATTGATCAGGCTAAGATTGCCATATAAGCCACCAGATGAGAGTGATTCGGCTTAACGTGGAGAAGGATATTGTTAGGAATTTCACATTCGAGTCAAGGTCCCACATCAAAAGATTACGGGGTATATAGAGAGTTAATATACGCATAAGATCCTAGACCTGATAGACTAGTATTTTGGGTCAAATGTTGACTTTAACGTGTATGTTAACTTACCTTGTATTGTGTTCCTCCTTGATAAAGTCTGGTTCCCTACAACACTTCTCAAATTTTTGGCTGATTTTTTGTTGACCCAATATTTTCAGGCCTAATTTATATTAAAAAAAAACTATGAAGGCCTTCGGTTCAATCTATCATTGTTTTTTGAAAACTGGAACCAAATCAGTGCAATTTTTGTTTTGTTCATAACCAAATCGAACCGGTTACGCTATGACCTATTCGGGTTTTTTCGGATAGGATCGGTTCGGCTGTTTTTGGGCAGTCTTATATTAGCCATATTGATCTTTCAGTGGTTGGAGTCTAAAAATACATAACTTTATGTGATAATTCATATTTGGTGATGGTTTGTAGGGAGTTTGGATTGGGATGTTGTTTGGGACATTTGTTCAGACACTTGTGCTTCTCATCATCACTTACAAAACAGATTGGGAAAAACAGGTAAATGGATATATATATTACTTGTTCTTACAGCAATATTGATCATGTGATCACTTTCATTTAGTTAATATTGTTCTTCAAATATTGTCCCATGATCGATTTCGAAGTTTGGTAATCAAATATGTGTTTCATGTGTAGGTTTCTGCATCTCGTAAACGCCTCAACAAGTGGTTTGTTGCAAACAATGAAAAGAAAGACTCCACACAAAATGTCTAACATTTAGATGCGATATAAAGTTTATTTCAATATATATGTTGTATTAAATATCGAACCATATATATCGTATCGAACTCCGAAGTTAAAAATTCATAGGAAAAATTCATAGGAAATGTACTTCGGTTATTTATTATTTAGCAGAAGCAAATGAAAGGCTTTCATAGAATTTCTCATACAATGGAGAGAGTGAAGTTTTTCATTCCATGAATATCATCAGCTAATTAATTAATTAGTAATTGCATTCCAATATCCCAAAAAGACAAATCTCAATTTTTTTCTCTTTGAAATGGAATATTTAAGGAATTCCCAATGTTATAAAATATATGTTTGAGTACAGATTGGTAAGTTTTTATGGGAATAAATTGATTCTAAGTAGGGGTGATTAAAATTAACCGGTAAACTGCTCCGACCAAATTAATTGAATTATGGACAATTAGTCCGCTTATGGTTTGAATTGTGGAGAATCGGAGTAGATTGGTTGATTGCGGTCAGTGGCGGATTCAGGGGGCACCCGCTCCCGTTTGACTCGGGAATTAAAAAAAAAAATCATATGAAAAATTTCCCGAAAATTGGATATGCCCCTTTAAATTCTGATATATATTAGCTCGGTAAACCGACTATGAACACCCGAGTATTTCTCAAACAAGTAGCCAATTTGTGTTTTCTTTGAATTTATTACAAACCATAAGATGAACCTACTTATTAATGCATAGGTATATAATAAATGTTGCTTCTACATTATGATTTTAAGGTAAGAAAAAACAGTTAAGTTCATGGTATCAGTTTATATAGGAAAAAAAGGTTAGGCCATTGCACATATCTGAACATATACAGTTGGAGAGTTCATAGCAGAAACACAAAATATGGGAGGAGACATGAGTGAAGAGCTGTTGATCAGAGAAGCGAGAACAGAGGAAGCTGACGATCGGGATCGATGGCCGGTGATGAACAAGGCCTGGATCGAGTCGAAGAATATGTGGATCATTGCTGGTCCAGCCATTTTCACTCGTTTTTCGACGTTTGGGATCAGTGTTATTAGCCAGGCATTTATAGGCCATATCGGCTCGATCGAACTGGCTGCTTATTCCTTAGTCTTCACTGTCCTCTTGAGATTTGCAAATGGCATCTTGGTATGTTCTTGTACATTTCAATATTTAGAAGAATTAATTGCAAAAATGACAGTGTATGATTCAATTTTGTAAAATAATTGATAACTTCACCGATACTATTACGATAAAAGAAATACACATGTTTTTCACATATCCCACCAACTGGTTAGACACTTGAATTTGATTCAAATGAACCTGAATTCGGGTCTAGCTAGTGGAACTCTCTCCCAACCACTATTGAACCCATTATAGATGTAATGATCTTAATAATTATAAGGTTGGTCGGTCTTGTTTCATCGTAGCATAGCTTAACACAAATCTTAATACAACTTCTTGATAACAAAAAATACACATGTTTTTGCAATTAACCCATTGATTTCCTAGTTGTGGAACTTTCTCTAACACCATCCGATGATGTTTTTTATGCAGTTGGGCATGTCGAGTGCCTTGCAGACTCTCGGCGGGCAAGCCTACGGCGCGAAGCAATACCACATGCTCGGAGTGTACCTCCAAAGATCATGGATCGTCCTGTCCACATGTGGAATCACAATGCTCCCTCTGTTCGTCTACACGGAGCCAATCTTGAGAGCACTCGGGCAGGACCCCGAAATCGCCCGAGTCGCCAGAACCATCTCTCTCTGGTTGATCCCGGTGATGTTCGCTCTGATCGCGTCCTACTCGTGCCAGATGTTCCTGCAGGCGCAGAGCAAGAACGTCGTCATCGCCTACCTCGCGGCGCTCTCGGTGGCGATGCACCTCTTCCTTTCTTGGCTCTTGACGGTCAAGTACAAGTTTGGTGTTCATGGGGCTATGGTTTCGACGGTTTTGGCCTATTGGGTTCCAAATGTTGGGCAGCTCTTGTTTGTCATGTGCGGGGGGTGTCCGGATACTTGGAAGGGTTTTTCGGTCTTGGCGTTTAAGGATCTCTGGCCCGTCGTCAAGCTTTCTCTGTCGTCGGGTGTCATGCTGTGGTAAGATATATATGCTTGAATCGAATGTTAGGATTTCACGTGTGAGTACAGGTTCTATTATATGTACATTAGACACAAGACCCACAAAACTAGTCTTCTGGTCAAGAGTAGGCTCGAATGTGTATATAGGTATTGTGGTATGCTTCTCCTCCTTAACGTTAATGAATCAGGGTTCAGAGGCACAGGGTCGTATGTTATGCTTGTCAAATGAGTTGTCACGACAAACCATTCGATAAAATTGATACATTAGATGCCAATTTTGTTCGATGGTCTTATCACGACGACAAAGACGTAGGTTACTATATAGGCGTGAACCTGAGTTTTCTATTTTCTGTGTGATTTGAAAGGACCAATATAATCTGAAATGACGATAGATTATAATCCCACATACACATTAAAGATTAATTATGATTCTTTTCTTCTCTGCTGGTGAACATAGTCAACACATTATTAGGGAACTACGTGAAATTCTTTCGATGTTCTTGTTCATTGTTTCACTTTGGCTTTCGATATATTTGAAAGATCTTGTATATGATTCAGTGCACGAGAATCACACCATCACGAGCTATGTGCTCATGTATCTTATATCACTTGTTTTCTTTGACAGTCTTGAGGTTTGGTACAACACGGTCTTAGTTCTTCTGACAGGAAAAATGAAAAACGCCGAGGTCTCCATTGATGCTATAGCAATATGGTAACTTTCTTTATCAGTAAGTTGCGTACCAAGATTTGGGCTCGATTACGTTATAATGATACAGACATGCATGTTGTCGCTAATTTGCAGCCTCAACGTCCACGGCTGGGAAACCACACTATCCCTAGGCTTCTTGGCAGCAGCAAGGTCTGCATCATCACCACATTACTAATTGATGAACTTGGAAATGCAAGTATATATCTGTTCAACGCTCGACTCGTTGTTTTTACAGCGTTAGAGTATCGAACGAGCTTGGAAATGGGAGCGCGGGAGCTGCAAAGTTCTCGATCGTCATGGCGGTGCTGACATCGTTCGCCATAGGGTTCGTGCTGTTTGTGGTATTCTTGTACCTGAGAGGAAGCATTGGCTACATATTCACGGAGAACCCGAGAGTGGCCGAGGCGGTTGCGGACCTCTCGCCTCTGCTGGCCGTCGCCATACTGCTCAGCAGCGTCCAGCCGGTCCTCTCCGGTGACTAATTTGACTGAACTGTGTGAATTCGGGTTTCGTTTTTGGTATTTGTTGTTTTATGAAGAGTTTTTGTGGATCGCAGGAGTTGCGGTCGGGGCTGGTTGGCAAAGCATTGTGGCGTACGTGAATGTGGGTTGCTATTACCTTGTAGGAGTTCCTGTTGGGATGGTTCTTGGCTATGCTATCAGTATGCAAGTTAAAGTGAGTTCTCTTACAAATTACCATTTGTTTTCAAGAGCTTCGAGCTAGCTTTTGACTTATCAAGTGATCTCCAAGTTTCGAGAAGCTCAAGTTTGTGAAAAATGTTTGAAAGACTGCTACGTTTCTTAGCAAGACTTCAAAGACATTCAAAGTCGTTCAGTATGTGAAAATTAATCATTTCTATCGGCGGGTGAAACAGAAAAGAATGATTCGATTTCGAACATCTGAAAGACAAGGAGGTGTATTTTAATCGTTGCAAAAAATTGAAATTATACGTATCTATGGAAATCGTAATGTATATTCAAAAACCAGTATTGTATGTGAGAAAAAGTGTCTACTCTGAAATGAAATTTTCCTTGAACAATATTTTTGACTTCTTAGCAGGAAATGCACATTTCTGCATATGTTTGATTGAAGCATGTCTGCAATTTTCGATTCTCGTCTTAAGTTTGTTCTGTCTCGTGATTTGTAGGGAGTTTGGCTCGGGATGTTGTTTGGAACCTTTCTTCAGACAGTAGTACTTGTCATAATCACATACAAAACCGATTGGAATAAACAGGTAACTAAACAATGATAGTTAAGAGCTTCATGGCATGAACTTGCTGGATGGTAATTGATTGTGTTCGTTTACATCTGCAGGTTAGTTTATCGCGCGATCGTCTCAACAAATGGTTCGTAGCAGAAAAGCCTGAAGATCAAAAACTCAAATCAAACCCATGAATTGTAACTTCAGTGAGTCCTATAAATCACAACAAGAAAACTCTCATTTTCCTCAATCCTCTGAAGTGTGAACATTGCTTTCCTCTGACTCTGAGGGTTTTAGTAGCCATCTATCAAGACGCTCCGATGCTCGAGTGACCTATCATTAAGCATATACGCAGTATATTTCACTTTTCAGATCATGAAAGTTGAAGCAATTTATTTTCTAAATGAAGTATTTGGTTTTTCACCTGATCATCCCAATTTGTCTTCCATGTCATGTACAGAAGTGCCACTGTCTGTGCAGCCACTCCACTTATCATTCCAATCCATAAACCCTACAAAACAACACAAGATCATACAAAACTAAATCATCAGTTCATGCATAACTGTAGTCTGTAAATATCTTGCGACCTCCACCTATCGATCTGATTAAGATTGTAGGTTACTAATTTTAAAAGTTTATACCCATATGATAGTTGTGTGTTTGGGATGATTTGGTTTGTGAACTTACCTTAACCTCCAAAAGGGCAACATATGCTAGCAAAGCTCCTATAGGGACCCCAATAGCATAATAGCAACCAATGTTGACAAATGCAACTACACTCTGCCAACCAGCTCCTATAGCCACACCTGCAACAACCATATCTACACACTCAACCATCTGCTATATTGCAATATGACCCTTTTCATGCAAGAGTTACACAAACTTGAACTTGCCTGTGAGCACAGGTTGGATGCTGTTGAGGAAGACTGAGAACGCGAGCGGGATGGAGAGGTCTGAAACAGACTCTGCAACCTCTGCGCTGCTCGTGAACAAGTACGCGATCTGGTAACCGAAGATCAAGCATATAACTGCAAAGAATCCTCCCAAACATGCAGCTATGGCTAACATTATTTTGATGGAGAATTTGGCTTCTTTCGGGTTTCCTCTCCCGAGTTCGTTTGAAACTCTCACACTGCATAAACATAAACAGAAGATTTGAATCACTGCAAGGACTTGAATAAGCAATGCAGCATCATGGTGCAGTTCGGAAAAATACCTGGCTGCTACTAGGAAGCCAAGGCCAATTGTGAGTACCCATGTTGCCAAACTGAGGCTGTGATTCAGAACAAGTTCTTGGTAAAAATTTTGAAGAAAACGAAACGAATGCAAGAAAATTCAGAGGAAAAATATTTACCAGATGGTGAAGGTTGAAATTGCAATTGATGCATTTGTCATGTATCCAGCCAGCAAGACAAGAACAGAAGTGTACCAAAGCTCCAAGCTGGTAAGGAACAGAGAGAAATATAAACTATGAGAAAATTTGCAAAAATGTGTCCCATGACACTTTTACAAAAGGTCTAAAAACGACGAAGTTGCCTGTGAAATTAAGAATCTGATAAAAAGATTTACCAGAGCATGACTCCGGAGGAGACTGAAAGCTTTACGACAGGAAGTATGTCAGAAAACGAGGCCATACTGAATCCCCTCCAGGCCTCAGGGCACCAGCCACCAAAAATGTAGACGAATTCCCCGAAAACCACCAGCCAGAGAGAGATGTTGATGGCAGCCATGGCACCACCAATCCCAAGCCCCAATTTGACCACAAAAATCCATGACATGAGGACATGTAGTGCGAACGACGCGACAGTGATCCAGATGATGATGATGTTCTTGAGCTGGGATTGGAGGTACATCTGCATCGTGGCACTGAAGGCGGTGCAGTAGAGGATTGGGATGAAGAGCTGAGCTATGGTCCCAGCTGAGACAGCTATGGCCTTCTCCACCCCAATGAGCTGAAAGAAAGGAGCTGCAAAGACAAAGAGAGGGACCAAAAGGGTGGTGGTGGAGAGAGTGACTATCCATGACCTCTGCAAGTATATTCCCATCATCTGGTATTGCCCTGCACCAAATGCTTGCCCACATAGTGTCTCTGTGGCACTTGACATCCCTAGCTATGCATCACAAGGCTATTTTGGTATTAGAAACGACATTCAGCATGGAATCAGAGCCTTTGATATTTGGATTATGAACAATTGCAAACACTCTATGTTGATTATTTCATTGTCGCAGGTCTTCATATGTGTTTATCGCAAAAACTGTTTGTCCACCTTGTATTTTTTGCATCGTTAGTATAATTTCAATAAAAATAGATGAAAATCTTGAAATATTTTCGTAATCTTGAAAATACTCTCATCACTTAGTATATATAACTGCAAAGAGGACGGTGAGTTTGTGCAAAAAAAAATGCATTGTATGCTGCAAAAGTATAATAATAAATGGAGAGTTTTTGCAATTGTATGTACAAAGTAACGAGGGCATTTACGGTATTATGAAAATATTTCAAGATTTCCGTCTATTTTATGGGAAAATTATATCAACAGTACAAAAGATGCAAGATGGACAGAGAGTTTTTGCAATAAACTCATTATACAGCGACTTTCTGCAAAAATGAAACAGTTACCAGAGAGTTTTTGCAATTTTTCCTGTTCAGTTCAGATTACTTACTGTAATGCCACTGACAAAGCGGACGAGGATGGTCTGGACGATGGAGAAGGAAGCAAGCTCCAATTCACCAATGTGACCAACAAATGCCTGAGTGACCACAATGACTCCAAACATTGACATTCTTGCCAGTACTGCAGGAAGAGCTATCCTCCATATCGTCTTCACTTCTCTCCATATCTTCGCCTTCAAGCTCGCTATCTTTCTTCGGTTATTGACTCTGGTGATCCGACGAGCGCATCCTCGGGCCTGTCTTCCATGTTCCTGAAACTGAAAATATATGTGCAGTGGAATCAAGAAACTATATATCTATATATAGGTCAAAACTAAGTTTTTGCATGTGAAAGGAAATGTTCATTTCTGTGCATAGCAAAAATGAAGAGAAGGAGAGGTTTTGTGGTCCTTTGTGGACAATGTTACAACTCATACAGAGATATAGAAAGAGAAACAATGTTATTACATCTCAATATTATGAGCAAATATACTTGTCTTGTTATAGATGTCTTGGAAAAAAGGTTGATATCTTTGACATATTGTGCTCTATTTGAACACTGATCAGGACTTTGATGCTATGAATAATGATTTCTTTTTGGTGACCACATTCATGTTTTCATGGGACTTGTGTGATAGGTCTTTTGAGGCTAGAAATGAAAGAGTATTAATTGTTCTCCAAAAGCACAAGCAATTGATGCTATAATTTTTCTCCATTGAGGTCTCGATTTAAGATGCATCGAATTTGCATACCAACTTTTCGTATTTCATATCACACCATATATTTCTCGGGATGCATTCCAGTGAAAACCATAAGAAGCGTGGGAACTATAAAAATCAATATGGTAATATCATGTGGCAATGGGGTCTGGTTACTCTGTGTCGGGGGAGTGGTGTAACGAGATACCTTATGCTTTGCTACACTTCAATACAAATACCAAACCAGTCATTCTCTGACTCATGACTCCTCAACTAAACTGACCATGCATTTTCGGAAACAAAGTAAGTACATTAAGGTTATCAATTTCTCATTGTCTATTTTGCGATCAAGCCGATCTAGGGGTCTAAGTATTGTATTGCTCGAAAATTTTGCGTTCATGTTATTTTCATCGGTCTATTTTTATATATATAAAAGACTTAATTATAACTTTTGCTCTAACCCTCCCTAACGATTGAGCCGACCTGATGATCATGCATGGCTCCAAATTCGTTTGTGAAGCACAACTTATGATGTTGATTCTTGCTATAAATACGGTCACTAAATGTTGAAGTAGAGACTCAAGTGTATACATAGCGTGAAAGCAAAAAATATCAAGATTGAAAATGACTAGTTGATCTTAAGCAAAATTAAGAAGATTTTTTTTTCCATAAGTAACGTTAATGTGAGGGTAGTGAAAGGTGCAGAGAGGTATGGACCAGAGCAGTACGGTTCAGTTTCTTTCGTGAAACCGATTGAACTATAAATGGGTTTGTACACATATGTAACAGCCTTAGCCTATGATCCAAACCAACCATTCTGTCTTATTCATTACTCCTCAACTAACCGTTTTAGGTACCTTAAATTATGTGTCCAATGGCACACTGCCTAATTGTCAAGCCCAACTCTTTGACTGTGATTTCATGAATTATAAATCAATTAAACAGGTACAGTGGTCGGTTTTGATGATTAAAAAAGAAATTTGAATTTATGAATAAATTATTTATTATTAAATAAGTATTATAATTTGATGAATAATGACATCAATTTGAAAATTTGATGAATAATTGAAGGTAAAAATTTGATGAACAATTGAGGGTAATTTTGACTTCACACAAAACAAGATTTCACTGAGAAACGAAAATGACAAGTTTAAACTTTAAGTATATCAAAATTAGAAACATTATCGTTTGGGTGTATCAATATGTCATTTCCCCTTAAAATATTGAAATAATTTTGACCTTAAACAAAGAACCCATGAATCTATGGCTAAACAAGTTCAACTTAAAGTTCCTAATCGGTTATAATGAACATGAAATTATTAGCTCAAGCGACTCAGATAAAAGCTATGCTAACAATTTGATAAAACCATGTACCAAAAGACCAGGTGGATCTATTCAGACTACAAGAAGAAGCAACTGTCCTCAGTTTATATTTATATGAAAATCTCCAGTGCATGTGTATTAAACATTTACTACATAAACAAACTGGGAAAAGAGAAGGAACATTGAAAACACATTAAGTTTTCAAGCAATTAAAAGTCTCTGGTCAGTTTCTCAGCATGTTATATGCTGGTAAATCTTTCGCACTGGAGACGTCTTCCAATTCAAGCTCCCGTTCCAACTGCGTTCTCGTCGACTTCAAAACCTCCTGGGAAAAAATGCAGTGGCAGTCAAGAGAAAGAATCCCGAACAGATATCATATCATCTATGAAACACAGCAAACAGAATATGGGTTGGTTATCAAGTTACGTTAAATTCCATGTATGATGCGCGCATGGCAAGCCACTGAGCGTCCATCATTTGAAAGGCGATGCAGAATAGGTTGTCAAATGCCATCTCGTCTTCATTGAGTAGTTCCAGAAACTTGGTTCCTGCTGAAGAGGACGGCTTTCCTGCATCCAATATCGTACTTCATATTGTTATTTTTTCTACTGTAAAGTAATAATTGAGCAATGTATGATGACCAAAAAATATAGCGGGGAGAAGAAACTGTAAGGAAAAATGTTTCGGTGTCCTTGCTAAATATCATTGAAAGATCATTTTAAAAATTTTCAGCACCGGTTCATCTTGATTGCTAAATATTAGGATTTCATCCACATTGTGTTTGCTAGGAAGTAAAATAAGTAATAGGAGGGAGAGGGAGAGAGAGAATGATCACTTAAGAGATTCTGCTACCTGATTGAAGATCTAGCATTTGTACCAACATAAAGGAAATGTTGATCCCGGCTACAGCGAAAGGATACTCCCACTCAGCTCTGGTTCCATCTCGTTTGTGCAACAGCCTCTGGAAGGACTCCTGTTGAACAACACGTGAATCGCCACATTCAGTTACGATTACAAGTCTCCAATTAGACAAAATAGTATATAATGCACATAATTAAAAGAAAACAGAACAAACCGGATACTTCATTGCAAAAAAGATAAGGTTCTCCAATGATATGTAACCTCCTCCCCTTCAATTGTGTAAAAGAAGAAAAGATCAATTTACATCTGTAGTATTTGTCTGTACATTGAGCTCGGCAGAAACTAGCTTTGTGTTTTAATAAAAAAAATAACTTTACACACCTAAAATCTGTTGAAGGGTCTGAACCTTGCCATCCCATCTCCTTCCATAGTTCTGTTTTAAGAGATGGGAGTTTCCTATCGGGATAAGCCAACCTCCATAATTGCCTAAGAGCATCCTGTGGCCCCCGGAAGTTAAAAGTTTCATAAGGCATCAAATAGTAAAAACGAAAAATATAAACAGTTCAATTACAGATCGTTTGTGTTGTAACATAAAACAGCGTCACGACATGCTGGAAAATGGAAACGTGCAGTATATTCATAAACTTAAATTGGTATTAGAATATGCTCTATTGCTATATGGCAAACAAAATAAATTTGCTAACTCAATTTCCATCGTTCTTTACTATCATCAGTCATTGGCTATAAGGACCATCAAAAAGAGTTATATTCCTCCTGAACAAATATACATTGCATCTCTAAATATATAACACAACATTATAAGAAACATGAATCCTTATTAGACACCATGTTCATGCCAAACAAGTGAAGATTGAGGAAACCAGAGCTAGTACACAACATAAATAACTAATTATAAATTGACGTGCAATTTATGTTCTGTTAACACAATGTCCGGGTAAGGTCGAATGTTCGATCCCGCTGGGAGAGTGGGGAGAGTTTTATGAGTAGATAGGGTTTGATCTAATTTTCAAAAAATATATAAAAATTGAGGTCATTTGTGTTCTATTAACATAAGGTCCGTCATGGTTATGACGTAGAGACATTGCAAACTTATGAAAAAGAATAAAGCAGAAACTAGGGCAGACTAATAATTCAAGAATTTTAGCATAATCAACCCCCCCCCCCCCCCCCCCCCAAAAAAAAAAAAAAAATACCCCTCTTTGTGGAGCTATGTCCAACATTGGTAATCGAGATTAAGATCTCATCCATTAAATTTCTATGGTTCATCATTAAACAAAATAATAAGTATTTTAATCGGAGGTTGTTTATGAACTTCCCGTCAAAATGCAGTCCTTTCAATTTAAAATATCCTCAAAATTGTAGTGCAGAACAAATAAATAAGTCAAAGAACATAAAACAATGGCATGACACAAAAGCTAACAAGTTATTTGACAGATGTATAACTGCACAAAACTTACTTGATGTTCCACACAAGAACCATCAAAAGGTATTTCCAGCCTTTGCTTTAAGTTTTTAAGTCTCTCTTCCTGAAAATGCACCAATCAAGAGAATAATGCATTACAGATAAGATCGAAGGGTTTGTAATACACAACAAAGAAAAAAGTTAGATTCGATGCACGGGTTTTCCCTTTTTATGATTTTATCATAAAATCACATTAATAAGATAGAACGAATGACATGAAACGAAAGAGGACAAGATATTCTACATAGCTAGTCAAACCTAATTATTTACAACCAGTTAGGTTTCATAAGAAGCTAGGGACTCAAGTTTACTCCCAAATTCCCGTAGCAACAGTTCTATCACCCAAATTAGCCACTCTGCTTTCTTCCACCTGCCTCCCACTCCACGTACCAACTTCACAGGATTTCCTTCAAATTCTAACTCGGTATTTCACATCAATGAGAGAAAATAGGACCAGTATAGCGCAAATAGGACACATCTTCAACATTATATCCCAAACACTGTTAGCCTCTTCCTATTTTCATTGCTTATTTCATCTTGTTGTATGAAAAATAGCACAACTCAATGCCTGAAACGTTGAACCCATTCTCACCACTCCTTTTAATTATAACAATAAGCATGTCAAGCATGCTATATCACACTGTTATGTAGCCAACGGAATTCCCACTCACCTCCACTGTACTGCAAGGAACATAATAGGCTAATACATAGGCGAAAGGTCCCCAAATCACCAACTTTCATCACTTCCAGTGAGAAATCATTGAAGAATCCCTCACCCCATTAACCTGAAGAGTAAAAACTTGACAAACCTAAGCACTTCTTACAAAACATGACTGCCATCAAATTTTATGGCATTCCTTAACCACTTGATCTTATCTAGTGATTTGCTACCTCCAGACTAAAATACCACTAGGGATTAAAACTGTTGCTCATTACTACCAGGATAAAATTAATGTTTCTTCCCTTAGGCCATAGATACTGGTTAACTGGTCACTTTGAAAACTCAGCATATGAAGCTATGTGCATAACTTTAGTACCTTGAAGCAAAGAAGGCCAAATTGTGTAGTTGACATTTTGAGTTTCCTTTATATAATTGTTCTTATGTGCATATATATGCCCATTTTAAAAATACTGGAGTAGACTTTGTAATAATATTTGTTAAAAATATAAGCAGTCGGTGTAAAGTAGAAAGGTAGAAAGTTTAAAAACAAAATGCCCATCAGGACATAGTATCATACGACACTTGAACAGATGAAACAACAATATACATTATTCTACGTCAAATTAACAAATATAGAAAATGCAATGTTTCTATGATAATTCATTTGCATATGACTTAAGAATATACATTTAATAAATGAGCTCACCTGTAGAGGAGTCAAAGGAGATGAAAGCATCCTTTTAAATGGCCCATTACTAATGATGGATGGAGAGGGAAAGAAACGACCAATAACAGACCGAGATCCAAGTAAAATATGTGCTATAAAGACAAAGATAAAGTTGTCATCAGCCAAACTACTACCACGTCCCTATATACAACTAATTCAAATACAACCGAAGATAACATCTTATACGCCATGCACCTATGTGTAACAGCAATCTGACAGTTATGTTATGATCAATAAAAATTACCAAACACTACAATGAAAATTAAGAAATTATTAACAGATTTCTGCTGAATGTGGATCTAAATATCATATGTGAAGGGGTTGCATCCATCATATGCATGCGACAACTCATGTCTGAAGTCAACAAGTGACAACTTGCTCTTCTGCCCAGCATGATAATACACATATGAATTGTCGTAAACCAAGAAATGAAGGGGAAATAAACACACCAAGCCATTGTGCCCACTGTGCAACCAACTGTGAGAACAAAAATGTCCAATGAAGACTCTCTTTTGTCCTCTCATCAACCAACGTATCTCCATTCATCTGTATGCAAAATATAATAAAGTATGAACAAAATGTTAAAAACATCATATTCACAACCCTTCAATGAATCAACCACTGCATAAACATCATAACTAAGAAAAAGGACCGACCTTGGAGTGGCTATCATCTAAATCCCTCTCGTTCTTCGCAAGAAGAGGTTCCTCTAACCCATCCATGTTAGAGGTATGGTAATGCTCGCGCCTTCTCCCATCAACATCCTCGTTACGGAGCCTCCTCCTCACCGTCCTTGAAGCCATGAATCCAATCCCTTATCCTATCCCCCAAAAAATTCCTTCAACAGCTCCCAAATCCTAAATATACAGCTACCCACAACAGAACAATCATTCAAATGACATTCAAATTTCAATCCCCACCAACCCAATAAAAGTTTATCACACACAATTGCACAAACACCAAATTCAATCTCAATTCCAAATACCCAAAACACAAAAAACGTAAATTGGCTCAAAAAAAGAGGAGAGAACTCACCAAACCCCAGAGAACCAAACTGGGCAGGGACCAAAATTCACCAGAACCCTAGAATAGGCAAGCTTACATGCACAATTGATGGGAAAAGAAAGCTTAAGAGGCAAGTAAAGTGATAAAGAAACCTCTGGAACGAAGCGATTGGAGATGGAACGAGAGATTGAATTGTTTATTGAAGACGAGTCGTAGTGGTAAAGTATATACAGATGAGTCGAAGAGAAGGAACTGAGATTCTAGGGTTCCGGTGATCTGGATCTGGGGCCTCCGAGAATCTGAATTCGTCTTCAGAGCAGAGACAGAGACAGAGAAGAGACCTTAGAGAGTCAACGAAGCCATGACTCTCTGGTGTGGTAGGCTACAAAAGGGACCGTTTGGACCACGGTACAAAAATATCTGTGAAATCTGTTTGGTGACTTGGATTAGATGAAATATTCAAGAAGATGATAATCTTTTATTTAGTTGTAATGAAAAATTGTTTGGTTTATTATTGAGAGGTATATAGTGTGTTAAATAAGTAACGGCTATGTTTCAATATTATTAATTAAATATATAGATCAAAAAAATAAATTAAGTCATTGTCTACATTTAATCTATATGGTCAAATTATGAGTTATGATTTAATCTACAATCGAAAAAAAAATAAAAAATTATCAGTTTTTTTTTCAGGTTGAGTTATCTCACCACAAGGGTGAATTAATCTGTCCAAAGCTATCGTTTTGTGTTGATTTTCTCACTCTCTAAATTGATTTTGTAAATTGAAAAATAAAACAGATTTAGTAATCCTAACTTCCTACTCGTGAGATCAAAGACATTAAATTCCCTTCAAATTCAAAAACTATTCTCTGTACATAATGTCAAATTCAAAAATTGTTCTCTGTACAGGATGGCAAGGGGACATATTCGGAATGAGTTTACTTGCCCCCATCCCAGTCAGTTGGAGTCCCCAAATCTTTATCAGATTCGGAGATTTTTGTCTTTTTGTCATCTCTACCTTCAAGGCCATAATATTGAGACAACTTAATACCTTCCCATAGCAACCTCATTGAAGAAGAATATGGAGAGATTCTCCAGTTTTGTATCAAAATATCCTAAACAAAGCATAATAATAACACATTAAAATAAAGATATAGCAGCCTCTTAGCTGCAGAATAAGGTGAATAAGACTGGTTCTATATCACCCCAAGTCATTATATTACAGTACACAGTATCAAGTATCAACATGCAAATTCAAGATTTGGTTAGCTAATTTGAGGTAGTAACATAACCCTATGATGAACTTGATAGGGGTCGCCAGGAGTGTGCTGTGTGCTAAGTTGGTCTACAAGGCATGTCTAATATCCTAGTAATAATGTACATAGTAACACAAAGTCCTCTCTTCAAGACTGTCTATGCCCTCCATCACCATGACTTTTCAGGTGGTGCCTACATTTCCTTATAGTTTTGCACATAAAATACAATCCCCAACACTGACCCTCTGGGAGGGTGTTTTCAAGGCAAGTCACTGTCTGGGCACTGGCGGTGGTGGCGTTGGCTGGTGACCTTGTCCGTAGAACCCGAGTCCCGGTGGCCTGTAATATCCTCCTGAGGCTGGTTGTTGTTGCTGCTGCTGTGGCTGAGTTGGCCTTGTCAGACCCATTGTGATATGTGGAGGAAGAGGCGGTGGAGGCGGCAGTGAATTTGCAGCATACCCGTAAGGCATCATCATCATGGGGCCGGATTGGGGAAACTGATTGGCCGGAGGATTATTTGCTTGAGAACCCATTGCCTGCTGAGGCTGTGGCGGTTGTGAAAACTGTGCTTGCATCTGATTGGTTTGAGACATGGGCTGCTGCTGCATGGGTGTTGACGGTGAGAGTCCAGAACTGTTCATTTGATGCTGCTGCTGCTGTAAGGAGTTGTAATACACCGAGTTGCTCATGTCGGAGCTACCGGAGTCAGAAACTGGCGTTGGGTGTTCGTGTTTGGCCCGCTTTTCTGGAGGGAACACGGATGTGAAACCAGTGGTGAATCCCCCTGATTTGAAGCCGCTGTTCATAGAGGCAGCTTCTTCTGCAACGAGGGATGAGAGAACAGAGGTGAGCATCTGTGCAGACGATGTAGACGCGGCGAGCTTGGCGACGACAGCAGCGGCGGCTGCTTTCTTGCTCTCCTCGTCGTTGGTTTTCAGAGGCGCAAAAGAAACCACGGGTTGGGAGAGTGGAGTGCTGTTTGGTTGAGCTGAAGGCACGTTCTGATCTAGCACCCTCGTAACTTCTGTCGTAGGGTTTGTGGGAGTGAGAAAAGAGGGTGATGCAAGCTTCCTCCTTATATTGCTCGCCTGTTCAATCTGACCTCGAGCAACCTACACATTAGTAAACAGAGTTATATTATCACATGAAACAATATATGTTTATCAATAGCTAGGCACTATAGCATGGGAATATAAGCAATGCACAAAAATAGACCAGAATTTAACAGAAAATTCATATATGCATGGAATGATACTTCATATTTATGTATGTATACATGTCAGTGTCATAGTCCATATGTGTATTTGAGCTTAAACATAAGAGAAAAATTACTTGACAATACAATGCAGAAAACAGAAATATAACATCGGTATAATACATGAATGCCAACAATACTAGATATCTTTAAAGTGATGTTTCCGGTTCTTAAAGCACATTGCTGAATGCATAAACAAGGAGATGCAAAGGCCAGATATTTTTTATGGTGCATCCACACAGAAAAAAATAATAATAACAGCACAGAACCTGGAAGAAAGTAGCCATTCAGGTGAGCTTTTGGACATAACTGCTATGCCAGAAAATTGTGTCATGCTAATAAAACAGGAAGGATACAGACTGAGAGATTGACCAAAACTCGCATACTCGCTCAACAGAAAACCATACGAGCAGCAACACAATACTAAGCGAAACCTGATAGATACTAAACCAACATCTGTAGTAGGTTGGATTTTCTAAATTAACGAAAACTCGGAATCTTTGAATCCAGTCCAAATTTAAACGGAAACGCATCCAATCAGAGTGTCAAGGCCCCTTGACTAACATGTAGGGAAGATTAACATGACAATCTTCCAATTAACCTTTTCAAACTAATTCATGTATTACTTCATTAGAACAGTTTGAGTAACTCCCCAGGTGAAAGTGAAACTCTAACCAAGGCTCATTTCCTATCTGATTGAGTCAATTCTTGTACCGGTCCATGTAAAAGTCTCCTATTCTAGCATCAGATTACAATAATATTATTAGCACCATATCTTGTTCTCTAATCACTACGGTGTTGAGATACATTAGAATTTCATGATAGATGAGATTCATTGATTATGTGTTAATTAGAATGGCTTGGTTGTTTCCATAGGTTAAGCCTTACGGTGTGCCGATTAACCAATTTGAATATTAATCATCTCTTATGATGCCCTAGAGAAATGGCTTTTTCACATACTATACATATCATCAATATTATAATTTCTCTCGTATTTCAATAATATCCCCAAAATGAATTTCCTCACCTTTCTACACTTGCATTCCCTATGATGAACATACCCAAATACCAACCCAACGTAGACTGTTTTTCAATACCTTATCTTCAATGAACCAAGGCCAACTTTGGCCAATTAGTTTATCCTAACATTCCTTGACTTAGCACATCCACCAGAGCACTGACGATTAAAAAGGATATGATAGAGCTTATGTATCAAAGGAATACAACTAGATAGGATGGCATAGAGATTGATAATATAAGCAGAAGATCCCTATAAGTATTTGCTAAAAAGTTCAAGTAATCATCCCAAAATTTGGCATGCATTTCTCGTCATCTTTATGTTTTCATTTTATCAAATAGGACTAGAGTCTACAGATATGTAACTAGATTCCTATATACCTCGAGTACAAAGAATTGTATGACTTTTGATTCTACACATGGTGACAAAAAACAATCTTTTAAGTAAATTTTCGAATTTCCATTTAAATTATGACCAACCATGCATATCAAGTTGCTGACGCATAAATTTAAATTAGTTCAAATGGAATTTTTTTTGGTATCATTAGAACCAAACCCATTCCAAGATTGTGTACTTTATGGATCAAACAACCAAAAGAACACTGATACCAATTCAAGACATTCTTGGACTCAGCCCAGTTGTTTCAATATCGAACTGTATTTTGTTATATGGGAAGTCGTACAGCTAAACAATCAAATAAAAATCTATGATATAACTACATCTCAGACCAATTTTATTAAATGAAAATGAAAACACAAAATCCACTTGTTCAAATGGTTAAGTCAGAAAATGTGTAAATATTGGTTAAACTAAGTAGTGTCATTGATGTACTGGATCAGGTTTCCTTTTTCTTTTTCTTGTTTAGACCTTGCGCCAATATAAGCTATTTTAGCTTGGAACTGCTCCACAGAGACGCACATCATCTAGGTTTAGATGATAGTTTAAAATCTAAAAAACATGGTGCTCGGCTCATTTTATTAAGACTGTTTTGTAAACTTTCCTTAGTTTGGTGTAAGGCTAAGGATACAAAACTACTTATGCTATCAAATTAGATAGAATACATACAGCGGTTCAAGGTTTAACATACCTAGGTGTATTACTGCTATACTCCAACTACTTTCTTATGAAATGTTTTTATGGTCAGATAGAAAACATATTGTAACTAATTTATAAATAGAAAGAATCCGGTGACACAAGTAGGTCGACTCACAAAAATCAAAGGGAAGGTGAAAGGCTATCCATTTTGTGTAGCCCTCACCTTTGAAGGGAAGACACAAACACTATTTCCGTTCACACCATGCATCATCAGCAATCAATTCTACAGTGGATAGAGAAGAGACAAATGATCTTACCTGCAATTGAGAACGAACAAGATCTAGCTTTGATTCCTGTATAAATTTAGATCAATAAACGGTCAGGAAAATTATCCATTCTATGATATAATTGCAGGCAAGTTAGATAATAACATGGTAGTACCTGATCTTGGAGTGCTTCTTTAAGAAGGGAAACCAGTGCATCTCTAGATGCTTCAGCATTTTCAAGTTGCCCAACACATTGTTGAAGGACATTTTCCTGCTCTTGTAGATTGTCAATCATTCCAGACTCCTGCTGATTCCCTGATTAATATAAATATATTTAACGGATCAGAGAGAGCGATAGGGGCAGTGGCTGAGAGGGAACAACCATTAATGTCAGTGAGGCACTTACATTGGGCAAGTACAAACTAAAACAAGAGCTATTGTGAAGGAATTCATATACATTCAAAAGAAACTGAAGTACAAGATAAAAATAAAAACTAAAAATATTATTGTTCAAAAGGCAATTAAATTCATGTAAATACATTTTAATCAAGATGAACATAAGTAAAAAAACACATCTCCCCAGTCATAGTCCTTGCGCACACAAGTAGAAATCAACATATGAATGTATGTTAGACTTGTACATGTCAAGATCATGACCAAACATTTTACATACTGAATGTAATTCTCTTGAACTCTACAAAATTACACTTTTGAACATTATATGCTAAATTTACTAAAATAAGTAAGAATAGGATGTATGTATACATCTTTCATTCACAATTCATAAATAGTCTGCCTAATGCCAAATCTATATTGAAGATAAATTAGAACGTAACTATAACTAATCTCCTTGTGCTCGCTGAGTTCACACAAACCCCTTGGGTAACTGTTTTCACGCAAAACTGAACCATATCTGAAACTTATGTGTCTTTAAAAAGTTCCTCAAACTATCTTAGGAACATGAAAATGGGATTTTTTAAGGTGACAAACTAAAAAATAATAAAAGCGGCTCTAGCCTGACTGATAGACTACTATAATTTGTCAAGTACCCAAAGACAAATCATATCATGAGACTATTCTTGTGATTTACAGCATTTATATATGTGTGTGTGTGTAGGAAAACCGAAAACTGCATAGTGTTTTTGCAAAACCATTACATGGATATCATGTTGAGGGTCTCCTAACCATCCGGCATATATATTTAAGGCGCCTACATCCAGTCATCATCATCTTGCGTGATAACACTTGATGTTGTCCTTGGGAGAAAACAACAATCGATTATAAAGTTTTTATCGAATGAGGAGCGAAGGTTGAGATTCAAAGGAAATGTAGCAACATTTCAACCTTACAGAGGCAAGTAACTCAAGGCCTACCGAATTGACAGCCTCTAATGCACCCACCCAAGTGGATTGATCCAGAGCGCGATAGTTCAAAGACGCAACACCTGAAAAGCTTCTCTCCCAGATATCATTATTGTGATTGCCCCGGGGACCACAAACCTCACTCAGGACAACCATACCTGACATAAGGCCACCAGAATAGATGTCCCTCTAACTACTTCACACCCATCCAGAAATGCTCTTCCACACCTATGGTATGGCACCACAGATTTGAATGTCATCACTATTAATCAATGGCCACCACCACTACCAACCCATAGCACACAACTGTCTATATCCTCCCACAATCACACCCCAACGGTATCTGCATCCCCATCATTCGGGACATATTAAGTTTGCTTAGAGCAAAAAAACAAGACAAACATGGCAAGACAGAGATCACCCGAATATGAAGGCCTAAGTGACCCTAACAACCACCTAAATGACCACTGCAATAACATGAAGCCTAATCTAACAGTCATCGACAACATCATTTTGTGCCACATGCTCGCCTCAAGATCAGAGGCGTGAGACTCATACCTTATTCCAACCTAAGTGAACAACTTTTTTGCTCTAAAGAAACTAGTTGGACTCTAGGTTGAGCAACGAGATCCAGTAAAGCACGTCTATCCACACAGAACAAAGTCAAGTAACCCAAAGAACAATGTCACGATCACAACCCATTGACCACACCCACACACAGATAGGCCCAAAGATGCAAGGGCTCACAACCTAAGCCCTGACTAACAACAAAAGCAAGATGCATATGATTGCTATACAAGTCAACAGCCTATATGAAAGTGCATTTAAAAAAAATAGTTATAAAGATATCTAATTCTAGTAAGCTGGTGAAATACTTGAGGTATGAGGAATGTGGTTGACTAGAGATATGAAAACTCCCATAGCTGACAATCATCTCCTAGCTCTTGCATCAGTCTGAGCATCAGAAGAATGTTCGATCAATGATCACTATGACGGAGATCCAAAATCAAGGAAAATAAGGAACTTCCCACATGTTTCATCCATGTCAGACTAAACTCTTATTTGCTTAGTTGATCCATGATGGACAAAGATCTACTCTTATATGTCCCTTTGGTCCACAAATCATCATTAAGAGATTGTCTGTAACATTACCGCATGAGATAAATGTCCTAGATTCGTCCCTGATCAATCCAATTTATTTGTGCAACTACCCAAGCAAACGACATAGATGTTGGGCTACTTACCGTGTAATAACAATAGGCATTCCAGAAAATCAGATTGAAAAAATAAATATAAAGTAGTCAAGCATAAGACCTTGTAAGTAGTAACTAGTAAGTAACATCTAGCTTTCACATTTGATTAAGAAAAAAAGTTGCATTTCAATAAACATTAGTTTCATGTCAGAATTCTTACCTGTAGATAAGTTATGCTCTAAATCTTCCTCTATTCTACCCACATGATATACAGCAGCAGTACACTTGTTCAAGGCAGTTTCTTCATTCAGATCTTCATCATATAGAGGTTGAAATGCAGTAATTATCTTTTCAGGCAGATCGCCAATGACTAATCTCTGAAAATATGATAGTCAAGCAAGAAAGCATGGATGATGGCAGCACATGGAATTGCAATAAAAATAAAATAATCAATAACACACATCATGAACGGAAACTACTAAATTCTTACAACTCTGACTGACTGGGAATCCTTCTTCAATATTTTGATTGAATTTGAACTCTTTCCATTGCTGACTGCCAAAGGAGGAGGATCCTTACCCAGCAAGTCACTTTTCAGCCTCTGACCGCGAGAGCCAAAAACTTTTCTCTCTTCCCATATGTCAACCTATTCAATTATGATGTCAACCAAAGCCACATAAAAAATGTTAAGGGAGTCAAGAAAAGAACTGTTTCCCCAAGGCAGTGGAACTATATCCATGACGAAGCAATGCTCACTGTGCAGGGTTGCAAAGAAAAATCGTAATTCATTTGAATTGATTAATCTTGTCAGATGTCTAATATAAAACTAATAGTCATTGCCATGTAAGAGAAAGAAAGAAAGAAAGAAGAATTTCCTCAGGAGTCAAGACATACCAGTCTCATTACAGCTTTCTTTCGGTTCTCATCCCCCGCTCCATAAACATGCTTAAGAGATGAAGGCAAGACTTTCCAAAATTCATTCACAAACTCATGGCCATTTCGTCTACTATTTTGCAAAATGTCATTAGCCAAATATAGAAAAGATACACGCTGCTCTTTCTGTGCAGAGTTGAACAACTTATCCCATGTTTCGACGATTTGTTTAGCTTTCTTACGGTGAGAAACACACCAACGAGACAGGGCTAATACATATTTAAGGAAAACTACACATTGAGCTCAAGAAGAACTTAAATGAAAGAATGGAAAGGTACAGATGAGTCTAGAGGCATGTGACTGCAAATCACGCGATCTTAAGAAATTACAATTCGGAAGACATACAGCATATTTTTCACCCTTCACAATAAGTGAGTTGATGAGAAAATGATGCTGTCAATCTCACATTCTAGTTGTTGCTAACAATGCAAACTACCTGTACATTCTCCAAGGAATCAAGTTTCTAAAGACAAGAATTGATCTCTCAGAATAAATAAACACAACAAAAAACACGTAACTATATGCAACTGCTTATAGAATGATAGCATCATTAAATGTGATTTTTCATTGAATCTAAAATTGAAGGAACACAATGGATACAATATCTAGGCCATGCACAATCCTAAATTTGAATACACATAAATTACTTGTATTATTATGCACACAAACAAAACACATGAAAAACTCAGGCTGAAGCATGACAAAATTCAAAAGCAAATATAAATCTTTAAAAAGTCTAAAATATATAAAATGTAGAAGTAAATAAGAGAACATGTGATTCAGCTAATGAAGTCATTCCTCACATCCTACTAATATAGACATGTAATGGCTGTAATTGAGTCCAAACTATGCCAAGTTGAGGAGAGGTTTATGGGTTGCCGGTTGGGTGCTACCCTATATGTAACTCAATGTTCGGATCATAGTAAAATAGTCTTTACATATACCGGCGTTAATAATATATTAAATGAACATGACCACAAATCCTTCCACAACATACTGCAAAGCATTAATTACAAAAAATATAAATGTAATGTAAAGTTTGTCTAAAAGTAAAAGGGTGTATGCATGCAATGTGAACTTGGCATAACAGAAACATAATTAAGAGCAGAAATAATTCAGTTATACACCAACAGGTAAGAGCTTCAAAAAATAATCAACAACAACAACAAAGAAACCTTAAACACCACATGAATTTCAAACATATCAGCACTTCCGTGGATGGCATGAAAAAATAAACATTGCTTGACTGTGATATAATGTTGAAGAGAGTGGGCCTACCAAGGAGGAACAATAAGTGAAACTCAAGATATGCATATTGGACATCGCCTCTCTGACCCAAAAAAAATAGCCTGGTCATTGGTTTAAGATGGATAACAACATCTTTAACCCCATAATCACCCGATGTGGGACCATGACTCACATGTGAACTCCTAACACATAAGACAAGGGTGCTTAGATCACAAATCAAATATAGATCTAGAATTCATACGAAAGGATACATTCAATGCTTTGTTGTGAGTTATTTAGCTTTGAAAGCTTCTCCGATAATATTTGTCCGTCAAATGCGTCGTCACTCATCCTGACTTCTCACTTTCACATGTCCCTAAGCAATTTCTACAAATGAAGAAAATAAAAACACGTAATGATAAACTATACAAAAATCATTCCAGATATTTGGCATAACAAGTAAAAACAGCATAACAGATTATTCAGAGATATTTTAATCTTTCTATTTCAAATGGGTGAGAACTAGGAAATTGAAAGAAAAAAATCACGAAGATATAAGATACAGCGAAAGTATATGGGTAAGACCAGTGAGTTGGTAACCAAGATGTTATATAACTCCTACATGACAACATTAGTGACTTAACTAGATCAAGTCAATTTTGAACGCAAACGCTGAGTAAGTGATTCCTTTTCTTGGCCGTACATAAACAAAGCATCGTGCATAGGTAAGGCGATAAGCAGTCCATTAGCACAACTATGACTAATCCAATCCAGCCACCACTATAGACTATAGTTTGAAGCAACCACCCACTACAACCACTAGCATAACCTTTATCATATTGATCCTTAGTTTCATCTTCATTTTTAAAATGCTAACATGTTGAGCTATATCCAAATGGGCATCTATCCAAAAACAATGTCACACAGTTTTCATAAGAAAACTATTTATGTTTATGAGATGATCGGATAGTGATCTTACCAGTGAATTAATTGCACAAGAAACTCCTCAACGCCTGCGTAGCAAGAATTTTAGCCGTACCTTAGCACATCAAAATAATTTAATACTTAGAAAAGGAAAATATATCAGATGTTTGAAGAGAGATTGTGTTTGCGCGTGGAAGATAGAAGAACCAAACCCAGCAGTTGACAGTACAAGAAGCAGATTTACTTCTCATTACATCTCACAACTAACAACATCCAAAAGTGAACAGTAGTTCCAAATGCAATTATGTTAGCACATTGAAATATCATTCAAAGGAATCAAAATCAAATGATAATAAAGAACCAATTTATTGCTTCTACATATCCCCGCCACCAACAGTACAAAATAGACCAAACATTTGATATGCAATATTCTGTTAAAAAGACAGAACTGTACCCTGAAGAACCAAAAACAAAAGGGCATATGAAAAAGAAGAAAAAGACCCAAATGTGATTACTTCAGTTCTTATCACATATACCAGAACCCAAACAAGAAAAATCAAACATTCAAGACATAGCATCACTTACCCCCTTAAAACAATCATTTTGAAAAATAAAAATCAAAGCTTTCAACACTAGTGGCATCATTCAGCAGGAAAGGGGCAAAAATAACCAAAATCATAGCTTCTAAATTATAATCCAAGCACCACAAATTAGCAAATCAGCTACCCAACAGTAAACCCCTTTTCCTCTCTCTCTCACATAACCCTCCATGGAAGCTCCCATCGGGATCTTCAAACCCTCATCACCAAACAACCAGAGTCCACCAAAAACCCTCCCGGAAATCGAATTTTGCGATTAGGGCCGAGCTCCGGCGAGCAGCGACGGAGTAAATGTTGGTGTGGAGAAACGGAGAAGAATAAGAGAGAGAACTGACCTGATCGATGGCGGAGAGAAGAGGAAGGTCGTCGATATCGGCGATGCAGTTTCGGGACACTTCAGGCAGCAAGTAGCTGGAGAAGAAGGAGGGATAGGGTTTTCTACTCTCTTTTTCTCTCTTTTGTTTTTTATTTTTATTATTTTATGAAGAAAAATCGAATTTTATTAATTAAATAGCAACTAACCCGGGATCAAGTGGTGGAACAGACCCATCACCATAATCCCAACTTAAAATAAACATGGTAAATTCGTGAGTCATTTGACTACGAACAAAATAAAGCACAGAAGTTCCTGATAATATATAGTGCACAACATCATTCGCTAATAATTCTTCCAAAACTCTTTAGCTCGACCTGTTTAGTATCATGTAGAGTCACGGCCTCCAACTCATTCGAATGGAGAAATCCCGTGATCTTGCTGCAAAATGTTTTACACAGGCATCCCTGATAACCCCAGAGACCAGTCGACTCGAACCAGTTAATATCTTGCAGAGCCACGGCCTCTAATTCATACGGATGGAGAAACTCCGTGATCTTGCTGCAGATCGACTTAAACCGGTTCCTCGATCAACCATGCGATCAATATAGTCATCGCGAAGTTCAAATCCTCCCAGCTCATTGGGTTTAACCGGATCAACCCATCGACACCAGGAACCACTCGTTTCCTTCAAGTACTGATCCCAATAAAACGCATATTGAATCTTGAGCAAGCCGAGCCCCCTAGTTCGGTATGCTTGCATGAGTCTGCCCACCGACGCCAGATAACTCTGGTTCCCTCCCAGTACCGGCCTACCAACCAAAAGCAAAACCCCCTAGCCTTTCATGCTCTGTCGTCGCAACCCAGGCGCGACCCATCTGCAACTCCAGTCTCACCCGTTTCAGCACATCCCCAAACCACCCGACCTCGCCTCCATCAAAACCTGATCTACCACTCGACCACGCCTCCATCAGACCCAGATCTATCTTCACGGAAGCTCTGCTTCTACCGCCGCACCACATTGACATCGCCGCCAGTACTACGTAGACGTCGACACCCATAAGAGATCAGCGCCAAGAGACTTCGCCCAATTGTGACGAAACAAACCCTAAAAAGAGTACAAGCCGCCCCACCCAATTAGGGTTTACGCGTGGACAGAGAAACTTTTTTTTTTCACTCTCGTGTTTTGTTTTTCTTTATTTTTTAAAAATATATTTGTATATGAATTAAAATATAATGTTTTAATATTACATCTAATTATATAATAGAAATAATTAATAGATAACATTCTGCACCCCAAGGATTAGATATATAATTATTGTATAAATAGAAAAAAATAGATTAGAGATATTTCAAAGATCGATGCATCAAATGTTAATTTCGTTCCAATTAAGGTATGGATCTTGCGAGCCATCAAGGTGTTCTAGTTCTACTCTATGTTTCGGGACGGGATTTGAACTTCACTTTTTTAAGGTCAATGATTGGTATTATTAGCAAAACTGTCAATGTCATTCCACTTGTTTTCTGGAACATATGATAAAAAACAGATACACTTAAGTTTCCCTAGGTAGTATATTAGACAATATCTCAAAAATCACGGTTCTGATCGGCTTAGTCATATAAAATTCCCTCCTTGTTATGGATATGGTTAGTTTTTTTTGTTTTTTGTGTTGTTGGGGGTGTATGTTTTGACCAAACTGGATATTGATTCTAAAAATATTGGTTGAACCGCGCGCTCAACTTCTTAAGTGACATGGTCTTTAATACGAATAAAGAAGATTCTAAGACGACGGCATTTTTTTAGTGTATTTATTTAATCAAACTAAAATAACTCATTCAATATTACTATATACAAAGTAACCAAAACTCATTTATAAAAAAAACACAAAATATTGCAAATGTATGTAATTTAAATCTACTTCTTCCCAAAGCCACTTTATGTACAAATATTCATTAACAATTAATAAATAATTCAAAAAGTATATGACTAAATGAAATTTTATTAAATCAACTTGTGGATATAACAAACTATAAATCTAGCCTTGAATTCAATTTATGTATCAAACATCTATATTTCAGTTGCAAAACACTCGATTATAACACATCACATTATATTTTATTTTGTTTATCACCGAAAATCACTCTATTACTATACAAACTATAATCAACCCAAATTTACCCACCAATTCTAAATATGATTACCATCTATTAGCAATTGTTTGTTCCAATTTGGTTTGTCTTTTTCTTTCTTAAATACTTCGGAAAACTGAACATGCAAACACATATAATAAAGTTAAAGTTTAAATCAACTATGTTCAATAAATTTTATTTCTTACCACTCATTACTTATTAATCTTTAATTATTATTATATAATTTTATATGATTAAATAAAATTTTAACAAACTCCGCAATCAATTTAAACCATTGATTATAAATATGAACATGCCTAATTTTAAACTTTAAAACAATCAGTTAAAACTCATTATATTACATTTCAGTCCGTTTATTACCAAAATTCATTTGATTATCATATCGATTATAACCAACCATAATTTTTATACTAATTCCATACATGATTCCCCTCTATTAGAATTTTTTTAATTTAGTTTGACTTGATTGTTACTTAAATTGTTCATAAAACCGAGCACAAACAACTCAATAAATAAAGTTCAACTTGAAAGCAATTTTGTTTATAAAATTTTACTTATATCTTTTCATTACTCGTTAGGTTTTAATTATTATTATTATTATCATCTATTCCTTATACTATTAGATAAAATCTTAACAAACTCCGTACTCAATTCAAATCATAGATTCTAAATATGATTCTCTAATATTAGAAATTGTTTTGTCCAATTTGGTCCAATTAGTACAAACTAAAATCAATTGTTTGTTTGGTTGGAAAATTGTCCGTGAACTGGATTCATGTAGCAACTTTGAATAAGTAACTAGAATATGTAAAGAGCTCATGTGAATTAGAATATGTAAAGAGCATGGTGTCGTAAGTAAACTAAAAGAGATAGGGATGTTAAAAAAAACCGAACCGACCAAAACTGACCGAACCGAACTGAACCAAACTGAAAAATGATCGGTTTTGGTCGGTTCGATTCTGATCGGTTTGGTTCTGATCGGTTCGGTTCTGATCGGTTTTTGTTCTTGGTTGGTTCGGTTTCGGTTCAATCAACCAAAACCGATTAAAACCGAACCGACCGACTCCGGTTCAAATTATAATGAATTCTCCGGTTTATGCTTCAATTTAGGGTGTTTTTCAATTGGATTTTTCTTTTTGGGCTTTATTAATGTTTTATTTTAGTTCGTGTCAAATTATTATACATAATTCCTCTAAAAACCGATCGAAATCTAATCATTTTTTGCTTGATTTATGAATTTTTTTGGTTTTGTGGGTAAACCGAAAACCGACCGAACCGGTCGGTTCGATTTGATAAACTGACCAAATTTTTTTCGATTTAATTTTGGTTTGATTTATTCAAAAACCGAACCGGTCGGTTTGGTTCGGTTCAAAAACCGAACCGTGAACACCCCTAAAAAGAGATGTAGGTGAGGCATGATGATGATCATGTATCAACTAAAAGGCACAATTTCTTTCTCTTACTTTCACTGTACCAGCCACAGTCTGCGTTTCATGCCACGTGATATGCTAGTGCTCTTGCGATAATAAATTTACGGCACTTGAAGGAATCTCGAGCATCAATGAGTATTTAGAGTATGGAGGAGATGGTAAGAAGAAGATGGAAGTGCCTCGCTGACATTAATGGTTGTTCCTCTCAGCAGCTGGAAAATGTCCTTCAACAATGTGTTGAGCAGCTTGAAAATGCTGAAGCATCTAGAGATGCACTGGTTTACCTTCTTAAAGAAGCACCCAAGATCAGGTACTACCATGTTATTATCTAAATTGCCTGCAAATATATCATAGAATGCATAATTTTCATGACTGGTTATTGATCTAAATTTATACAGGAATCAAAGCTAGATCTTGATTCTTAGTTTAATCAATATTTACACATTTTCTGACTTAACCATTTGAACAAGTGGATTTTGTGTTTTCATTTTCATTTTATAAAATTGGTCTGAGATGCAGTTATATCATATATTTTTATTTGATTGTTTAGCTGTAGGACTTCCCATATAACAAAATACAGTTCGATATTGAAACAACTAATTGGTATCAGTGTTCTTTTGGTTGGTTTGATCCATAGAGTATACAATCTTGGAATGGGTTTGGTTATAATGATACCAAAAACCAATTCCATTTAAACTAATTTAAATTTTATGCATCGGCAACTTGACATCGTCAGTAAATATTTTTATTGAAAAATAAGTGAACCAATGGATATGAACTACTTTAGAGATGTGAATTAGGGGTATAAAAGAGTCGTATAAAAGAGCCGATCCAAAACCGAGGCAATCAGTCACCAAATCGATCGGTTTGGTTGTCACGGTTCGATTTTGTCTCATAACCGAAAGCCATTCGGTTCGGAGTTCGGTTCCGGAAGAGAGGAAGCCGCACTACCCGAACCGAGCCGAAACACCGATGCATTATCTCTCAAAAATAGTGATGTCAATGGATAGAATATGGACCGGGTATGGCTTTATTTGTACTCATATCCGCTCACTTGATCGGGTATATACATCCGTTTAATTATCCGTCCTTTTATTAGGTATGATCCATTCAATATCTAGTGGATATAAATAAATTTTCTTATCCGAATGCGTACCCAAAAGTAAATATAATTAATTTATTAAAATAAATACAAAACATGACGAAGTCTTTCGTGCAAGTTATGGTCATATGTGTTTTGCAATCTGCATGTTTGTTTGTGAGGTTTTGATCTGTGTTTTGGCATGAGTTTGTTATGTTGTGATGTACTAATGTGTGTTTTTCTAATTCTTTATTTCGATTACGATAGATTGACGATGTACTGATGTTTTGTTTATTAAAAAATTGTTTGTGTAGTTTCTATGTAATTCCCTGTGAGTATTTGTTTATTTTTTTAATTGTTTCGATTGATTATGGAACTGAGATTTTGAGTAATATGTTTTGTTTATTTTTTAATTTTTTGTGTGGTTTCTATCTAACACACTGTGACGTGAGTGCTTGTTTATTTTTTCTAATTGTTAAGTTTAAATAGCAGGCTTAGCAGCCACAAGAAATGTACATGTTTCAAGAGTGAAACCATTATTTTCTTGGTTGAACTTGCTAAATAAAACCAAAATTAATAGTCTCAAGCTCAATGATTCAAAGCATATCGAAACTTTATTGTTTAAGGGGAAATTAATCATACTAGAGTAATTATTCTGTGATTATTTTCCTAAGTAAGATCCTCATGTTCTCATCTGCCTAGTTTTTGTTCTCAGCAACATTATAACCATGAAAGAAGCAAAAACTGTTTGGTTCTTGGTTACTGGGTTCGAGTTTTCTTGACATAATCTTGTTTGTGTTTGAAGAATATAAAAAGTAAACTTAGAAATCTTGAATAGGTTGAAACTTTCTCTTATGATCCTATTATGGACAAATACATTTTTGTTGTATAAATGGTTCTTGGTTACTAATATTTTTAGTCTTTCTTGTTGGGTTTTTGGTGTTGGAGAAGAATGGTACGACACAAACTGTTGGAACGCATGATTGGTGTGAGTACCATTTCTTTGTTGTGGGTAACAAGGGTCGAAAGTATATAAAGAAAGGAAGGTATGCTTAGACACACAAAAAAATATGTGAAACTAAAAACATTATTCTCTGACTTTTATTAGTAATGTTTTGTTATTCTTATTTTGAGTATTTCACATATATATTTTTTGAAATGGAGTATTTCAAATATTAGTTAATTATTATTTTTAACTAAAAATTATGAATTTCAAATTTAATCAAAACAAAATTAATTTCTCTCTAGTTCATTTGACTCGAATATTATAATTTCACAAATATTTTTAAATTAGAGAACCCAGTAAATGAGTTTGGGTTTCAAACCCTGCCATGATCAGGGTGGGGAAGGGTTCAAGGTAGAGCTGTAAATGAGCCGAGCTCAAGATTATAATCGAATTCGAACTCAAGGTTGAGCTCGTATAATAAACGAGCTCGATCCTAACTTTTTAAGGCTCGATAGACTCGCGACCTACCTGACTCGTTTAATAATTAATTAATTATATATATATATATATATATATTTTTTTTTTTTAAAACTGTAACAAATATATATATTATAGAATTACACATGTCGAGTCAATCTCAAATTGGCTCATTTAGTATTTATTTAATTTTTAATAAACATTTGTATTGAAATTTAAGCGAACCAAGTTAGAAAGCTCGCTATTTTATTTCGAGCCGAATTCGAGATTAGTTGTGTAAACCCGAGTCGTGCTAGAGCCGAATCCTTTTTCTCACAAGTTGAGCCAAGCCTTGCCAAAATAAGGATCGTTTTCACCCGTAGTGAAAGAGTAGACTTAGGATATGATGTATTTAAAAAAAAAAAGAAAAAAAAGAACCCGATAAAAAAACAAACATAATAAATTATTTAGAAAAAACAATAAACCAATGAATTAAGAAGTCAAATCTATATTGTCAGCCATGACAACAAATTCAATGTAGTTTACTATTTAAAATATAAACACAAAATGTAAGAAGGTTACAAAATGTAGTTGACTACTTGTTACCTTTGATGACAATAAAACTCTTGTTTCATAAATTTATTACTTTTGTTTGTTTATTAATTTATTAGTTCTTATTTATAAAAATTATTTTTGCAATTATAATTTTTGAGCCAAAGGAACGAAGGAGAAAGTGAATTTATTTTGGTTTAACATGAAATTCATGATTTTTGGATTAAAAAATAATATGAATTAATAAATATGTGAAATTTCCAAAACAATAATAATATTAAATCAAACCATTATTAATATTTTACAAAGTGAACACAATATACAATGTATTCTTAGTTGAATTGAGGAGTGAAAGAAATCAATTTTCCTCTTGTTAACACAGTGGAAACAAGTCAACAAAAAGTCAAATATTTAAATTCTCTATATTTATGTTTTTTTTCTCAATGTATTAGGATTTGCCTATTATAAATAAAGGTATTTTAAAATTCACAATACACACATCAATAATATTCTCTTCATTATTTCTATCATGGTATTTATCGCTTTGCCCACTCGTCGATGATTCGTGATTCTGACGGGTGGGCGAGACAATTCAATCTCTAACCTATCGCTCCGCAAACAAACAATTCAGCAATCTCGTAATCGATCCCGCAACAATTCACCAACTCACAATCACCATCGTTTTTTATTGTGAGCTTTTGGTTCTCAACCTCACCAACTCCTTAATCACGCCACACAACCAACTCTTTCACCATCATCACTCACATCATCGAGCTCCTAAGCCCAGATCAGAGGAGCATATCTGTAGGCGTGCAGGGTCTTGACACCTTGGTCGGAGATGACATTGGAATTGCTCGTCGTTGCTGTCTTCCTCAAGGCCCCCATCGGCGCTCCGACCAACATCGGCATTGCCGTTGCGAGTCTCGGCGACGTCGAGTTCGGGCGCACGCTCGCCGGATCTGATTTTGCGACAAGGGGCGCCCTTTCTGAGTTTTTCTCGAAAAATTGATTTGAATTTGAAATTAAATTATTAATTCTGTAATTATCAATTATTTATTAATATTGTTGTCACTTCATTCTTTTATTAATGTACAGATTGGCGGACTCACGTATCTTCTTAATACGTATATGTCATCTTTAAAAAAAAATTTACATAACATCCTAACCTGGAACTCAGATTTTTGGAGAAGGGAATGGAATCACCACGGTGCATGCACCTACTTAAGCTTGGCGACCTATTTTTATTTGTCAATTCATGATTTCCTACTACACAATTTAACCAATGGACTGCATTTATCAGGTATTTTCATCTTATAATCATTAATAATCTTTTTGGTTCCCAACCATGAGTTGTAAACACAATAATGGACTCAAATATCTGTTTGAGATTCATCTCTGTTTCAACCAAAGAGCAACCCATACTCATGAAAATAATGACTCTGCTTTTTGACTTTTTTATTGTTACGGGTAATGTAGCTACACCATTTACCTGTAATAGTAGCTGAGATTATGGTGAGGTGTACGTTTTACCATCTGTAGTTTTAATTGTCCAGCTCAATGCCGAGTTAGTTACTATTTAATAATTATTATTATTGTTTGTCATTATTCTTCGTTATTACAGTAAATAAATAAGATATACATTAGATGCTCACGGGGATCATTCCACCACAAAATGTAATGGCCCACGCTCCGTGTACGCCGTTACAATTATAATCTTTTTGGTTGTGCG